>CAKOAT010089377.1:12511-88241 GCA_932364175.1 Eruca vesicaria subsp. sativa | reverse complement strand
TGTCTCGCATTCCTTTTTCCCTTAGTGTATCGCCTTGTTTGTTTGCCCATTTTAGGATGTTTAGTAAATCGAGTGAGCGTTTACATATAGACGAAGACACATGCCTTTAGGATCTCAATTCATGCCTTGAGACATTAGCGACCAGTGTGATGGGTTTAGGGCAAGACCTAGGTTTACTATCGGATTGAGTCTATGCGATTACTAGTCGGCTTTCGTTTTGCCTGTTGTGATTTTAACATGATTCCATACCGATTTAGAATCCGCGATAGGTTCTCGGCTTATATGATTAGTCTGGTTGGAACCGAGCATCTCACCGGGAACAATTTCTAAGTTGCCCGGAAGTGCTGACCAAAAGTTTGGATTTCTTTTATAGCGCTATTACCCTTATGTCGGGTGTTCGAGAGCTATCTCTGCGAGATAACTTAAGTTTGTTTAGGACTGTTGCGAGTTTGTTGTGATCAGCAACAAACTTTTTAGGCGATAAATGTTTTCGTAGTTTGGGCCTTCGCGAAGGATACGTACGTTAAGAAGTTTTGCGTAGTTTATAGTCGCGGACGGACTGTTAGGTCTTCCAAGAAATGACTTTATCGAGGAAGGTATTTATGTCGAAAAACTAATCTCCGGGCGTCTGCGACGTCTCGCAGTGCCGAAAGTTGGTTTTTATTTTATATGCCGCGTTTCGTGTTCGGAACGTTTGCGGGCTTGAAGATGTTGCGCGGTGTTGCGAGGGTTTTGTTTTAACCCTGCTTTGCAGGAACACTTTGGTTCGTTTGCGGATATTCGCAATTAAAACTTGCATTCCTGATTGGATGTTAGGTAGTTTTATGATTTGTGCTAGAGCAATAAGGACCGAGAGTTCGTGTAAGTTGTTTCCCTGAAACGAAGCGTTTTTCGTTACGGTTCTTTGTGAAGTGTTGACCTTCCGAGATTCGTACGGCTTTAGGAGCTCTGGTACGAGTGTTTTCTTATACGTCGGATTTTGTAGGCAACCTGCTTCGGGAATAGAGTGAATCGCGAGAATACAGAACTTGGCCGATTTTCGACAAGTTTGCATTATCCGTTGAACGTATTGGCTTAGCGTGAAGGTTGTGTTCAGCCGTACAGCCAAGGTCGTATTTGGTAGAGGATTCGACCACGACACTTTCGTGCTATCGAAAAGGTCGAGTCGGTTTGTAAATTTGGCATTGAAGTGAAGCGTGATCAGACAATAGGTAAGTAGCGTTTGTCGAGCTTGATATGCCAAGTATGCCCGTGGTTATAGAAAACGTTTTCCGCTGTAGGTTTGATTTATACGATGAAAGTTTCGTATAAACTTTCCTTTGTATGGAAGTTGTTTTATAAAACGATCGATCTTTCTTTACTCGAAGGAGACAGATCCTAAGATGCTCGGTGCGGAGCCCATGCAGAGTCATTTGCGGGACGGTCTCATTTTCGGATGTAATCGGGAGGAGTGAGAGCGGATGCTCGTGAACCAAAGGGCTAAAGAGTGAGATCTGTCAGATTGTGATGCGAGGAAGCAAAGTTTAGATTGGTCGCTCAGCGCCGGATCGTAAAGCTTGGCTTTTGCTATATAAGGAAAATACTTTTCGCAAAACCTGTTACGTTTACTTTCGAAAGTTACTTCGTTATGACATGATCCTGACCATACGAAGGATTTCTCGCGTAAGTAACGGACGACGAATTTAGTAATAGACACGACGCATTGGGTTAAAAATATTTCCGCAGATTTTTTGAGAATCCTTTCCGCTTAGTTTTTGATTCTTTGGTGATGGTTTTTTCGGAGTCACTGGCGGAGTTTAACCAAAATTTATTTCACCGAGATTTAGTCGCAAAATGTTTTGGCAGGTTTCTAGGACGGAATGAATCACATAATCAGCAATATGATCAGTCGGCGAGAAGGGAGGACATGTTCTCTATTGCTGCTTTGTGTTCTCGATTTTTCTTTCGCCGCAAATGTTCTTGACATTATTCCGTGACTCACTTGGTTTGACGGAAAATGAGATCAGTGCTTTGATGCCTAAAGATTTCGACTCTTATACTTGTTTTATCAAGTTTGAGAAGATCTTTATGACTTCGGCAAATAATCGAGTTTCGCTCTGAAGTTTTGCAAAGATTTTCTAACCGCATGATTGCGACGAGAGATGCTGTATATTCCTCAAGATTATTTCCCAGACAGTTTGGATCAGTCTTTAGCACTTAGACGGTTTTTAGATTGTCGTTTGCTTTTGGGATGATTTCGATGTGGCGTTGCATCGTCCGAATATTTTTCCGTTTATTTTAGAAAGCGTTTTCTTGATGCGAGGAAAAATGTTCGGCGAAAGAAGAAAGACGAGTTTCGTTTGAACGATTGGGATGATCAACGATCCGGGTCGATTAAAGACCATGGTGGATCGGAGATGACTTGGAGTATGTCTGATTTACGAGAAGTTCTAGGAGCGAGTCGGTTTTAAGACGATGTCAGCGTCTCTAGCTGCTTCTTTCTTTTAGGAAATGAGTACGTTTGAATGCATGGCGATCGTTTCTCGGTTGTACGAGAGATTGGATCGGTTTGCGAGTTATGCCTTAATGGTTAGAAAACAACAAATCGAGATAGACAAAAAATTTTACGACTTAGCATGCTAGACTATCCTCTAAATTCTAAGTTCTCTAGGTTTCACGGCAGTTTACAAGACGTTTTTGTTTCTTATCTACGAGAAATTAGAAGTCTAATAAAATTTTCAAATCGGACATACCTTAGTTTCATCGATGATTTGGGATCGTCTATTCTTCGTTCTTCGTCTTTTGACTTACCGGTCTTCGACGAATTACCAGCAAGAGTATCGGAGCGGGGAGAAGACTTAACCATCGGAGCTCATGTTCTTGTTTCTTCGTAATGCTGGTTTTATTTGACCGACTAGGTGTGCTTTGTATATCGAAAAAAATCAATCACGTGTTTGTGATTGGATGTTTTCGACTTAGCGTGGCAGAGTTTCGTAAAACCGGATTGGGTCTAGAGAGTTCAGATTTTTTGTATAGTTTAGGCAACTTTGGTGTTAAGTCAACCGTTGCCGTTTTAGATGATTGATTCGAACTTATACAAAGAAACAAGTCTTCTCGGTTTTATCGCAAAATCCCGATGGAAATTCTGATTGAGTCGAAACGAGACTCAGCGCGATCAAGACTCGAGAGAGAAACTCGAGGATTGGTTCAGCTTGACGTAGGGCAATGCGGGTGAACCCTTTCAGCTCGCCGTGTGGCGATCTAGATGGTAAGAACCCTTGGGGCGAAGTCAGCATCTCTTGGGAGAGTTAGGCGCTTGGTTCAGCTCTACGTTCGGCGAGCTAAGACGCTTGGTGCGGGTGATCTCGATTCGTCGATTTGACTTGTTTTCGTCGTAGAATCTCAACGGAAAGTCCGATTGAGACGAAACGAAAAGCAGTGCGAATATTGTTTAGAGTACGATCAGGCTCACCATAGCTACAAGTTGGATCGTGCGGACCCTCGGGGAAAATTCAGTGCCTTTAGGACGAGGTGGAAAGCCGGTCAGCTCGCCAAGATGGCATGCTAGGTTGCTTGGCCGACTCACCGTCTTTTCGGCTGGATAGTATTGCCTGATTCTGCGAGTAGCCTAAGGTTCTTCTGCGAGCGACCTAGGGTTTTGTCGCGAAAAACCAAAGGTTTTTCCGCGAGTAACCTAGGGCTTTCTCCGCGAGTAACCTAAGGCTTTTCCGCGAACAACCTAGGGTTTTGCCGCGAATAACCTACGGTTTTTACGCGAGTTACCTAAGGATTTTTCCGTGAACAGCCTAGGGTTTTCCGCGAGTATCCTAGGATTTATTTCGCGAGTAACATACGGTTTGTTCCGCGGTTTCTGGGAGAGCAAGTTTTATTTTTCCGAAAGGTTCTCGGAAAACGTCTTTTGCTTAACGCGTGAGATTTGTCCAACTCGGAAATAAGAAAAACACTATGGGGTTTGATAGATTTTATCGTTGCCCTTAGTGATCTGAGATAGAAATCGTGAGCTTGTTTGTTGCTCTTCCCGTGGCGAAGAGTCGCGATTAGGTTTTCGATTTTGTTGAGTACTACAGCGTTTGCGTGAACGTTGGCTGTAGGAGCAGTCGCTGCTGGAGTTTTTTTTTTACCAGCGTCTTTTTGCGAGTAGCGACTTTGTCTTTCATACATCCAGACATCGTTTTGGTCAAGCGTTTTACGGCTATGAGTAAGAGTAATCCGACCCCTCCCTCCTTCTAACGCCAAACTGTGGGAACCGAAATTCACCTACTGTCGATTTCCGTTAAATAAGGAAACTTAGGAAAACCCTAATTTTCCAGAGGAACCGGATATCTGTGAAAGCCAACGACAAGTAACCAAATAAATGCGGGAAAATACGAAAAACGTAATAAAACGAATTTAAAGAAAAAGTAGATCTTATTTCGATTTCGCGTAAAAGCGTTGCGATCGTTACAAGGGTTTACAAAAGCTTTGGCCGCAGGGCCGTCAGCGAGTTATCAATATAAAAACCTTAAACCTAATCCTGTCGCATCTTGATAACAAAAGACGGAAAAATATAAGAAAAAGGATTTGAATGATTTCGGACTGAACCTTATGAAAGGCTGCCTACGTACCCCTTTCGAGGATCAAGTCGAACGTAGTTCAGTTGATTGAGCTGGACAAGAGATCGAACTGTCTGGGAAAAGTTCGTCTAGTGATTGAGCACCAGTCATAGAATCCGAACTTGTCGAGAAAAAGCCTAAGTTTCTAAGTGCGGAAAATTCTAAATCTAGAAAAGTTGTGAAAGTCTCAGATGAGAGCTCTGAAATTCGTCCCCCTTGCTTCTGCCCTACGCCTCTTGCTTATATACTCCCTTCCTAGGCGGTTTAGTCTTTCCGTTTCGCCCAGATTCGAGTTTAATGAGAATCTTCCATTTATCTCGATCTTTCTTTTTTTCCCGCGGAAATCTTCTATTTATCCTCAAACTTGAATTTTATCTTCAAGTTTGACATTTAGTTTCTTTCTGCGAGTAAATCACCAAAAAGTCGTCGTATCTTCGGGTTGGACTTCGTTTAAAGTCGCGAGTGGCTTTTATCGCATTTTATGACTTTCCGAGCCGTTTTGCGATAAATCCATTTTACGACTTTAGACGAGATCGTTTCCTGATACGATGCCGTTTTTATATAAGTTTCTCGAGTTAATCGTAAAGCTAAGCAATGTTTGATGTTTCGATTAATCGTTGCAGTTTTCTACGATTTACTCGGGGTTTTATTAAAAACGCGTTTTGTACAATTTTTACGAAAAATCTCGAATAAATCGTAAAGTTTAGGCAATATTCGGTGTTTCGTTTAACCTTTGCCGTTTTATACGATTTCCTCGAGTTCTTTTCGAGAAAACAAAGTTTTACTGTTTTTATCGTAAAACTCGAACGATAGGACGGATCGAGACGAAACGAGAGACATTTCGACCGTGATTCGGAATACGATCGTGTCGAAAGACGTAAGTTTCGAATCGGGGATGCGGGTGATCGAGGCTCGGGACGTCCGGGAAGTCTCTAGTTCGTCCAACGGTGAACTAAGCCGGTTGGCTTAGTTCGCCGGTGGACGACTAGTCGGGACGAGACTAGTTCGCCCACCGGCGAACTATAGTTCGCCCACCGGCGAACTAAGCCAGCTTAGCTTAGTTCGCCGGTGGGCGAACTAGTCGAGATGGACTAGTTCGCCCACCGGCGAACTAAGCCAAGCTGGCTTAGTTTGCCGGTGGGCGAACTAGTCAAGGGTCTCCTAGGGCGAACTAGTTGCGACTAGTTCGCATTTTACGGCTGTTTCGGTTTTTTGCGGTTTCGTAAAACGATTTCTCGTGTTTTATAAAACGATTCTCGAGTTTTATAAAACGATTCTCGAGTTTAATAAAACGATCTTCGAGTTTTATAAAACGGCTTCTCGAGTTTTATAAAACGATCCTCGTGTTTCATAAAATGATCGTCGAGTTTTATAAAATGATCTTCGAGTTTTATAAAACAGCTTCTCGAGTTTTATAAAACGATCCTCGTGTTTTATAAAATGATCTTCGAGTTTTATAAAACGGCTTCTCGAGTTTTTTTAAAATGATCTTCGAGTTTTATAAAACGATCTTCAAGTTTTATAAAACGGCTTCTCGAGTTTTATAAAACGATCTTCGAGTTTTATAAAACGGCTTCTCGAGTTTCTTTAAAATGATCTTCGAGTTTTATAAAACGATCTTCAAGTTTTATAAAACGGCTTCTCGAGTTTTATAAAACGATCTTCGAGTTTTATAAAACGGCTTCTCGAGTTTTATAAAACGATCTTCGAGTTTTATAAAACGGCTTCTCGAGTTTTATAAAACGATCTTCGAGTTTTATAAAATGATCTTCGAGTTTTATAAAACGATTCTTCGAGTTTTATAAAACGATTCTCGAGTTTTATAAAACGATTCTCGAGTTTTATAAAACAATCCTCGAGTTTTATAAAACGACTCTAGAGTTTTATAAAACTATCCTCGGGTTTTATAAAACAATTCTCGAGTTTTATAAAACGATCCTCGAGTTTTATAAAACGATCCTCGAGTTTTATAAAACAATTCTTTGGGTTTTATAAAACGATTCCATTTATATTTCTGCGGGGAGTTTCGGCCGTTGATTCCGTCGTACCGATTTTGACCCCAACACACAACTGGAGTCTCAGACACAGGAATCGACCGATACAGACCCACCTGCATCGATCGATACACCCGTACTTAACCCGATCGAGCACCACTTACAGAAGCTATCGATCAATGACAAACCCAGTCCATCGATCGATACCCGTGCTCAAGAATTCTGTACCAGGGAAGAACTTGAAGAAACCACAAAGCAAATCTACAAATCTATTGAGTTTTGTGGAGACGAAGATTATAGAATCCTGGACGAATACTGGTTTCCCCTACACAGTGATTTCAAAGGTCTGCAATGCACAATGGAAGATATTCAGAATGAGGTAGACGATATCCAAAGACAGCTCGCCAGCCGACCTGACCCATCCCCATCGATCGATGAAGCACACAACGCATCGATCGATATGAAACCTCCAGCCTCGACCGACGATCCAACACACCACGATACCATGCAGCGCACAACAGAACACATCTACAGCATGCTTGGCAACAATCAGTACAGCCTTGCCAACTTAGTGGGGTGGTTAGAAAGGATCCATACAGAAGTTTATGGTTTGAGGACTAGCATGACCAGAAGTGAGAAGGCCACAAGAAGCTTTCTAACCTCTTGGTTTGATGAAACACAAGAAAAGGAGGACACTTGTTTACCAACAAGTACCTGCAACCCACCTCACTAGCCACCATAACTCCACAGTCAAGCTTACTGACTTTAACCAAGCACTGAGTGGGAGGCAACCCACTGTTAGGTATTTTACTTACTTATCTTATTTTATTTTTACTTACTAGTTTCGTTTTTATTTGTTTTTAGGAAGATAGATACACGATCCATACCTATCGACCGATATGAACCAATCGATATCGCTCGACACAGACCACCACGCATCGATCGACGATGGCGACTCACCATCGATCGATACCCATATCGGTCAGGTATATCGTTTCCAATTTTCGATATCAGTTACACATTCATTTGATTTTTGTTCTCTTACTCCGACTGATTATACACTGAGGAAAGTGTATGATTTAAGTTTGGGGGGAGTTGATTACTGATGCTACTTTACCTCTTTTTGATCTTTTTGATAAAGTTTTCAAAAATTGGTTTTATTGAGTCAAGAAAGGGAAAAAAATTTCAAAGTCTTACTTTTTATCTTACCACTCTTTAGCACCATTCTTAGATTTATTGATTGCAGAAAGTACTATAGATGCTAAAGTGGATCACCGATCACCTATGTCAACACTTTCATGATTGTCTGGAAGAACCAAAGCTGATTTCCAACCTAACATGACATCTATTGCTTGTCTTGGGGCTTGGTATACAAGGGATCGGAATCCTCTTGCAAGTATGGAAGGTAAAAGTCTCAAAAATTTCGGTTTCCTTCTTTCCTTCCTTCGGCATCCCCAGAAAATAAAAGATTGAGATGATTTCCTGAGAGGCAGAGGGAGAGGTACATTACTTATGACCCTACTATTCTAAATCAAAGGAATGATCACAGCAAGGGAGAGGTACATTACCTATGACCCCACTATTCGCTTACAATTTGTCAAGAAAGATCAATAAGATGAACATTAACTATTCATTGGGATTGATATAAAAGAAAGAAGAGTTGGGATTCAGAGAAGGGGGACAAAGAAAGAAAGGGAACCAGGATGAGAATGGCATGAAACTTGTTTGAGTTGAATCCAAGTGTTCCTTGATCGATACTCCCAAGGTAAAGTCTACACCTTTATTTTTATGCATAAATGAAATCAGTAGAGGGGATAGGCAGACAAGGAGTGTTTAAGTTGATTCGCTAGATGTTTAGGTGTCTAAGCTAGGATATGGTATAATGTACTTCTGTAGTTGATAGGAATAAGATGTGGTTTGCAACAAAGTAAGAAGTTTTGATTTTTAAGTTGAGATTTTGATTGAGCCCCTGCTGTTTTAAACTTCTTTCAAAGACTAACTTAAAGTTTGCTTGAGGACAAGCAAAAGGTTAAGTCTGGGGGAGTTGATATACCATGATTTTGACCCGCTTTTGGTCATATTTTCTATATGTTTTTATTATAATTATCTATGTTTTGGAGTCTATTAGGTATGTTTTCAGGTTCATGAGCATTTTGTCGTAAAGTGATGATTTAGGTGCCTTATGGAGCTTAAAGGAGAGTTTTACAAGTTGCATGTGGAGATCCGACATTAAGAGACACATATCGCTCGATGCACTCCTTGTGTAATCGATCGATGACGATTCCGTAGAAGTTGAAATCGAGATACTCCATCGATCGATGTACGCAATGTACCATCGATCGATACAGAGCGTGTTGAGCAAGGTTTACTTGGCCGACTTGAAGCCCAAGTTCTCACCAAATTACAAGACTGCCCTTGACGAGTTTTTAACCTAATTGTACTCCATATTTATAGCTATGCCTATGAGCCTTAGAAAGACATGAAGTTTTGAACCAAGTTTTTAAGAGTTTTGTATTCTATTTTATACTTAGCAATAAAAGCATTTTCTTTTCATCTTATTCTTTTGCTATGAATCTCTTGGCTATGTCTGAGTAGATTCATATGTTAAATTTGGGGTTCAAATAGTTCTGAGGGATTAGCCCCAACTATGGATTGTTTAGTTGTTATATTCATTATCCAAATGAACCCTAATGCTTACTCTAGACTTGCTACCTAGAGTATTGATTATGGAGTGACTAATCTAATAGTCATCTTCCTTAAATAATTCGGCTAAACCCAGACTCTATTAAGGCACGATGCGACAGCCGGTCTGATAGAAGTTCTCGGGTGAACACAGTTTTGATCCGATCTGATACTTTATATCGATCGATACTCCTCTAGAGTTATCGATCGACGGCAGCTTATATCGATCGACACTACAATAGCAACGTCGATCTATGCAGTCGGAAATCAGATCAATGGACGAGTCTAACTAGCGACAGCTATAGATTTGTCTAAGGGTTGAAGTTCTCATATATTTGCAAGCAATTCGTTAAGACATCCATAGATTTATAATCCTGATTTTCTGAATAGTAACCTTTAATCTAACTACCTCGCTTCATTGTTTTCAAACCTAAAACCTATTTTCTTTAGCAAGTTATCATTGCTACCTAATTTATTTACTGTTTTAAAACCTTTTCAACCTAGCTCAATCACTTAGGATTATATCTTTGTGACTCTAGTTCCTTGTGGATTCGATCCCTAAGTACTACGATTGAACCTCTTATTTGAGAGAGTAAATCACTCCTTCGGTTAAACATTTGAGTGACATCAGCTACGATTACTACAGAGAAAATAAAGAAGCTCATATGGAAAAACGTGATAACCCGCTTTGGCACGCCCCAGGAGATTGTCACAGACAACGAGCCTAGTTCACGAGCCGTGACTTCAGAGAATTCTACCATGAGTGGAACATAAAGCTCTCCTTCTCCGCACCGCGGCATCCACAATCAAACGGCTAGACCGAATCTCCAAACAAAACCGTGGTAAACATGATCAAGAGGCACCTGGAGAAAGCCCACGGACGCTGGGCGGAAGAACTACACGGAGTCCTCTGGGCTTATCAAACTACTCCGAAAACAGCCACACAAGATACTCCATTCTCACTGGTCTACGGCATGGAATCTGTGATCCCTACAGAGGTGCACTTCAGGACGACTATCTCCGGACCCATCTCTCAGGAGGAAAACAATGAATTGCTGACCCTAAGCCTGGATCTACTCGACGAAAAGAGAGAGGCTGCTCGCCTAAGGAACATTTACTATCAACAGAAAGTGGCCATGAGGTACAACAAGAAGGTCAGGAACAGAACCTTCCAGCAAGGAGACTGGTTCCTTCGACGAGTCTGCAACCATACTAAAGACAAATCTGCAGGGAAGCTGAGGTTACAGAGGAACTTGTTCAGGACCCCAGATGTTCAAAATCCCAAATTTTACATCTCATATCTACTTAGTAACCTCAAGGTCCTGGACAAGTTCCCCTGTAAAACAGGAAAGACCCCAGCATCCTAAGAAATCGACTTGGATTTATGAATGCCAATATCTAACCTCGGGGTTAAATTATAAACTTCTAAGTTCACAGTGTTCAAAATCCCGAATTTTACACTTGTCGCCCCCGGGCCCAGTTAGAAACCTCAGGGTCCAAGAAAAACCTCCGGGTCAAACATCGAGTCTCCAGGCTCAACCAAAATCTCCAGGTCTATATGGCAAGCCTACCGCTTTAGCTTCCACGCTATAAAGAGCTCACCTAGCTCCATGTTTGAGAATGCATGGCCCAATCAAAGATCTCAAGATCTAAGCAGGGCTCTAGGAATCCTCCAAGGCCCCCGGGTCCTGAGCGTTGAAAACTATGAGTTTTCTGTTTCATTCCTATCCCTGGATTCTAAATTCATGGTAATATGTTCCCAGGGACCAACCCCTAGATGACCATCCTAGGGCACGAACATCTGGTCCTTATAAAACAGCCTTATGAGGGCCCTTAGGACAAAAAAATCTTGGAATCCTCTAAGGATCTCCAATCTCTCACAGATCCTCAACCCACTACAGAAGGTTCAAAGGCCTTCTCTCCAAACGCTCCGAATGCCTTACGGCCGGTACCTTACCCCTCCAAAAGCACTCGAGGGAGTCTACAAAAGCATCTAAAGTACATATTCCAATCGACAGCAGAATCAATAATCTGAAAAGGGGTTTAAAGTGCGGGTCTCGAAAGGTCACAACATAACAAAGCCCAAACAGAGGGCATCAAAAGATAGAGTTCAGTTAAAAAGAGAATTAAGCAGTGGAGGCGGCCTTAGGATCATCAGCAGGGGCAGAGGAAGAGGCCCTCGGGTCGTCAGCAAGTGCGAGGGGAGGAGTGCCTTTCGGAGCCCCCATCTCCCTGACAATCGGCTCGTCTTCAAAGGAAGAAACAGACAGTCCTCGGCGTGCAGCCTCAGCAGTCTTCACCCTTTTGTAGCGATCAATCTCCTCTGGTGGCCTCCACTTGTCAGTCTGCTCATTAAACCACTCACTCATCAGCTCCCAGCAAGCAGTAATGGTAGCTCCTTGCACTGCTACAACACTCTCATCAACAAAGTCCTCTTTCTCAGACTATAGCCTGCATAACTCCTCCTTCAGGTCCTCCACCTCATCCCTGAGGGCAACGTTCTCCGCGATGGTTAGAGCTCCAGCCTCCTCTTTCTTCTTCACTTTAAGCTGTAAAGACTTGATCTTTTTCCCCTGGGCCAGAACTCGATTCTCCTCGCGAAGCGTGGAAGACAAGGCCTCGATCTTCTCTTGATCGGATATCTGCTCATCTATCATGTCCTTAAGATGTGACAAATGAGATATGGCCTGCAAGGAAAGCACCATCCAATAAAAGCCAATGTGCAAGCAATACAGGCAGTAAAAGAGAAAGAAGAACCACACACCTCAAGAAGATTGCGCTGCAGAGTTTGAACGGACTTAGGGAGATACTCTGCAGGGAGATAGCATGGAATCGTAGGGAAAACCTTCTCATTAAGATCAGCAAGAGCTATCGCTAACCCATCTGGAGCAGAATGAGGGACCCCTGGTGCGGTCCCTGCGGCCTTAGCTTTCTTCTTGGAGGCGACATGAGTTGGCTTGGCCGGAGCCTTACGCTTGCTGGATCGAAGAAACTGGACTTCATCGTCTTCCTGAGGAGTAACCGTGGCCTTGGAGGCTTGATTATTGGCAGAAAGCTTCTCCATCGCCTTGTGGAAAGCCTGCAATGCCTCTTCTCCAGTTGATCCCGACATGTTACCTGAAAAAATGAAACCTTGTCTAATCACGACACACTTCATCACAACGACAAATCAACAGAAGCAGAGAGGCTCACGGGACCTACCCCAGATGCTGCAACGCCCTAAAACCTCCTTGCTCACGAGAAAATTGACTCTGTGACGTTCCTCAGGAAGCTTCAAAGCCTGGTCAACTGCTTCTTTCCCTTTGCCAGCCAAAGGATGAGATGTGTCTGCAGAAGAAAGAAGATATTAGTACAACATTGACAAGTCACAAGGGGACCATAGCTACCTACCAACTATATGCCAAATGGAGGAAAATCCGGGGATACTCATGGATGCACATTTTCTCAGCCCATGATCCGCTAAAGACTTGTGACATTTCTTCTCATTCTTCGAGATCTCTCGAACAAGGGGACTCCGGAATCGAGGATGAAAGTAGTATTTGCCTCCACAACTGTATAGGGGAGTAACAAAGTATGAGTATAAAACCGGGAAAAGTGCCTATTTCAACTTGAACTTTACCAGTCGTGCATATTCCTTCCTGAACTTTATAGTAGTGCGTATTCCTCACTGAACTAATCAAAAATATAAAAATACTACATGAACTTTATGTGTTGTGCCTTTTCATTCCCGAACTTTATAGTAGTGCATATTCCATACTGAACTTAACAAAAATTCAAAAATACTACATGAACTCTCAAAATCGTGCATATATATAAACTGACCGTAAAAAATATTATTCATCCGTTAATTATCAAAACGACGTCATTTTGGGTAAACTCTGTAAAATTAAAAATTAAAAAATATTACATGAACTCTCAAAATTGTGATTATATATATTTATATCAACCATCAAAGATGTTAGTCATCTGTTAATTACAAAATGGCGTCAAAATTTTGTAAGATTAAAAATTATTTGTTGCGAGGTTCGAACTTTTACACTGATGGACAAGTAAGAGCATATTAACTGTTAGTACAAAGTAACTATCTTGTGCTTATATGTATTTATATGGACCATCAAATATTTTAGTCATCCATTAATTATCAAAATGACGTAAAATTTTGTAAAATTAAAAATTATTTTTGCGAGGTTTGAACTCTCACACTGGTGGAAAAGTAAGAGCATATTAATTGTCAGAACAAAGTAAATTTCTTGTATAAATAAGTAACAATAAAAATTTGATAAAATTTATTGATTAAAGTAAAATTTATATATAAATTAATGTTTACACAAGTGAACATTAATTTTATATAAAATTTATTGATTAAAGTAAAACTTATATATAAATTAATGTTTACACAAGTGAACATTAATTTTACTTTATTTTTTGCTCTTACTTGTCCACCAGTGTGAAAGTTCGAACCTCGCAAAAAATAATTTTTAATTTTACAAAATTTGACCTCATTTTGATAATTAATGGATGACTAACATCTTTGATGGTCGATATAAATATATACAAGCACCATTTTGAGAGTTCATGTAATATTTTTTAATTTTTAATTTTACAGAATTTACCCAAAATGACGTCGTTTTGATAATTAATGGATGAATAATATTTTATACGGTCAGTTTATATATAAGCACGATTTGGAGAGTTCATGTAGTATTTTTTGATTTTTTGTTAAGTTCAGTATGGAATATGCACTACTATAAAGTTCCCGAATGAAAAGGCACAACACATAAAGTTCTGGTAGTATTTTTATATTTTTGATTAGTTCAGTGAGGAATACGCAGTACTATAAAGTTCGGGAAAGAATAGGCACGACGGGTAAAGTTCAAGTTGAAATAGGCACTTTTCCCGTATAAAACCTCTCTCACCCCTAGAGTTATACCTTCGAGCTCACCCAAATTCTGGATCGCTATCAAGAGTCTTTAGACTGGAGGAGTAAGTTGACTCGGAGATATGAAAAAGAACTTTGACACCTTCGCCACCAAAGAAGGAACCTGACCCCTAAATCCCGATTTAAAGTAAGCTTCGTAGACCGGGACCTCGTCGACTCCGAAATCCGAAACCCTCTCAGAAGGGCTCAGAGCACGGATAACCACTTCTCTAGGGAGGCTGTACTTCCTCCTCCACTCATCGATCTCCTTTATCCCTATTTTCGAGGGGGGACCGATCGATGAAGACTCCTCAGCCCTGACGCTAACCTCCCTCACTACATCAACGGAATCGGACCTAGGATTCTATACCGGCGAGTCAACAGACGGGGAAGGGGATTCTACCAATCTAGGGTTTTGGTCCCTTTCCTAGACCTAACTCTACTTCCCACCGAGGATATGCCTAAGGAATGGCTAGAAGGTCCCGACATTGCTAAACGGAAAGAAAGAAGGAAAAAAATGGGTACATGTTCCGAGAATGAAGAAATCGTCAGATAGCAGGAAATCGCCAAAGGAATCACCGAAGAAAAAAGTGAGAGAGATAGGAAGACTGAGAGGTATGAGAGAGTGTGAAGTAGAAAACCCTAAGGGGTGGTTCCTACGCGCCTCGAAGATGTCGCCACACAGTAAGATGGGAGCCAAAAATCAAAATCGTGGGCCGACCCTGAAGCCCATGTCCTCTTTCCAAAAGATCCAGCCCGGAAAACTCGACGAATCATCTCCCTCGAATCTACGGCCCAATCCTCTTTGCTCCGGATCAGAAGGCCTTAACCCAAGAAAAAGGCAGAGACCTTTCCCATCAGGAGTCGTCTATCAGATCACAACTCCAACTCCAAGGGGATCAGGCCCTGAAGATATCTACTGAACGACATTTTACCCAGGGGAATACACTTACTCCAGGCCCAAAACACGGCACCGGCCTAATAAGAACCTGGAGAACAGGGCTCCTAGAGCGATGCCTTACTTAAAGGGAATCTGCTGAGATAAAGTGACTACGGTCCACCTAGACACATTTTATCCCTCGATTCCATTGATGAAATCAAGGAATAAGGGGAAAACTGTTGGGAAAAAGTATCCATGCACCAGATTCTTCCAGCTTCCGGGCTGGACACCGGCCTCTAAACCCCTGCTCCGAAGGGGCTCAGGGCCCGGACCCTGCATCCAGGTTCCCCGGGCCCGACCCCTGCTCCAAAACCGACCCTTGGATAAAATGGAAGTTATCCACTTAAGGGAATTCTTCAATATTCGCCAATATGGAAGAGTTTAACCTAATGCAAGCCAACATCTACAACTATAAAAAGGGAACCCAAACCCTAGAATAAGGGATCGACACTTTAGAGATTGAGAGACTAGATATAGGCGGCTAGAATTAGGGTTTATACACTAAACATTGTAGTTCCTATTCGATTAACCTAATAAATGTCTCCTTCTCTATCACTTCTCCTTGATTTCTCTTTTCTTCATAAACCTTCTTGTGTTATGTAGTACTAAAACGACCCTACACAAAAATACCATAACAGCCAACCTAAAGGAAGTATAAGTCCAGCAAGAGGACTGCGACAAGGAGACCCTTTATCCATGCATGTTTTTATTCTGTGCACGGAAGCACTTATTGCAAATATTAAAAAGGAAGAAAGAGAGAAGTGGTTGACGGGTCTCAAAATATCCAGAGGAGGACGGCAGTTTCTCATCTACTTTTTGCAGTTGATAGTTTATTTTTTTTTGCAAGGCTAACCAAACAGAATGTGGAGTTATTTCTGAAGCTCCTTAAGGACTATGTGGCTGTCTGTGGACAGCTTATAAATTTTGACAAATCCTCCTTACAATTTGGTCATAAGGTTCCAGAAACAAAGCATGAAGAGATTAAACTACAACTTGGAATTACTAAGATGGGAGGAATGGGTAATTACTTGGGTATTCCAGAAAATTTAGGTGGATTCAAAATTCAAGTTTTTGGTTATGTGGCAGATAGGATTTCCCAGAAGATTAATCGCTGGAAAGTTAGACTTCTTACTAAAGGGGGTAAGGAAGTTATGATCAAATCAGTGGTAACTGCCGCACCTAATCATGTAATGTCTTGTTACAAATTACCTAAGATAGCTACGAAGAAAGTTACAAGCGTTATTGGTCATTTCTGGTGGGGGGGGGGGTAGCGGAAACAAGAAGGGGATTCATTGGTTCTCATGGGACAAAATGTGTAAACATAAAGATGAGGGAGGACTGAGTTTCCATGATATTTATGATTTTAAAACTGTCCTACTAGAAAAACAGTTATGGCGTTAATTGATAAACCTGACTACTTGTTTTCAAAGGTTTTTAAAAGAAGATATTTTCAGAAAAAATATCCTCTGGTTCCACACAGATCTTACTCCCCGTCTTATGACTGGAGAAATATCTGTTCAGCTAAATCTCCGGTTAGAAAATGGCTAATCAAAAGGATGGAAAACGGGAAACCAATCTCTGTGAGGAATGATCCTTGGATTTCTACTCATCTCCCGAGGTCATCATCTCCAAAAAATCCCTTTCAGGTTTTAGACAATTCTCTGAAGGTAGAACAACTCAGTAACCCGGTTACATTATCATGGGATGTAAATCTGCTTAATGCTTACATACATCCCGATGATGTTAAGATTATTCAAGGTTTGGCAATTAGTTGGTCTCGCAGACCAGATTCTTACAGATAGGCGTTTACAAATTTTGGAAAATACGCTATTAAATTAGGATATTGAATAGAATCCTTATATCCTGATACTGCTACATCAGTGGTTACGTAAGGCATTTTATTTGGTAAGCTATTAAAGGTATTATTCCGGTCGCAAAAAAATTAAGGTCAAGGGGCATAGAATGCTATTTGCGTTGCAGCTTATGTGGAGCGGAGGTAGAATCTATTAATCATTTTTTATTTGAATGCCCTCCAGCTCTCCAAACTGGGGTGTTTTCAAAGATACTTTCTCCAGTCGGCGTATTTCCGACACCATCGCTTTTTACTAATATGGATCACCTGTTTTGGAGATTGCAAAAGGATCATACCTTTAATTCATTTCCTTGGATCTTGTGGTATATTTGGAAGAATCTAAATAATAAGATTTACTCAAATAAGAATGGAATTTCCCGGGAATTTCTTCGTATTGTGGAAATGGAAAGCAAGGTTTGGGTAGAAGCCTAACTTACACTTAGGAAACAGAATAAGCCAGCTTTGGTATCTTCAGATTGGCTTTCTGTAGAACACTCTAGAGTTTGTTTTGTGGATGAGGCCTGCAGGGACGAAGATAAGTTCTCAGGACAAGGATTGTTCCGCAAAATGAGTTGGATCGACGAGAAGATGATGGGGGCAATGAATCTCCGACGAAGCTTATCCACTTTACATTCAGAATGTGAAGCTTTGATATGGGCTATGAACTGTATGAAGACCCTTAATTTTTCACGTAGTTTTTGCAACCGACTGTTCTCAATTGGTGAAGATGGTGTCATCACCCGAAGAATGGCCAGCTTTTGCTTTATACTTGGAGGAATTTCGACGCATTAAGACTTTTTTTCTAATTTCAAAATCCGACATATTTCAAAGACGCATAATTTAGTGACGAACAAACTAGCACGCGGTGCTAAGTATTTCTCTTCAGCTATGTTCTATGTCGATTTTATACCTCCGGTTTGGTTCGTTAATCCGACAGCGCATAGTTCTTAATTTCTGCTGTCCAAAAAAAAAAATTCAATGGATATGTTCCTGCGTATGACACGTAATGTGCTATCCATGATCTCTTAATCAGCTTAATTCATATTCTTAGTGAGCGTAGGTAATCTCGAATACTACCACCGGAATGAATGGGAATTGGGATGTCATTGCAGTTCGAACATTCTCTGGAATTCCTACTAATTATAGCATAAATTTGCGTTGAATGAATTTTATATATTCAACTTCGATTGAATGTTTAAGAAAATTTCATTTTTGATGAACTCGGAATTCGAAGATCAGTCATCGAGGACCTAGTGATCAGTAGAAGAAAATATATTTGATTAGATATAAGTTGAATTGCAAACGATTTCTACTTCACGGTGAGAAATAAATAAGTCGTGTGTAGTTCGTGTAAATATTGGATGTGTAAAAAATTACCCATCATTATTTATATATGTTTTATGTTGGTATATTTTTTTGTTGATCTTTTCATTTTGGGCTTTTTGCAAAATTGACTTAAAAATTATAGTTCAACACAAAACTAACTTCTTCTTTTAACTCATCTTGTTTTTGTTCTATTCACCCCACATCTTTATTTTATTTACGAAAATGCCATTAATTTTTTTTTTTACTTTTTTTCGAAAAGGGCCTTTTTACTCTCTCAACCTCATACAACCCAACAACCTTATACAACCCAACAACCTTCTACAACCAAGGTTTGAAGTTTTTAATGCACTTAAAATCGATACTCATATTCTCTTTCTCAATTGTTATGAACTAAAAAAAACATCTCCTTCACTTTGTCTCCATATTTATACCAAAAACCCTAGCTTTTGATAGCAAATTTTTTATGGTTGATAGAGCCATTTAAGCATACAATTGTTGGTGGGTTACTTTCGTTCGATGTTCTGGGTGGTTGGAGAAGACTCTGTGTGCAAAGGAAGTCATCTCACCTAGTTTTAGGTTTGAAATTGAATTTTTTCCAGATCTTTTCGCGTAGAAGACTTACCCGTAAGTCATCTGGATGTAGAAGACTTACGGATAAGTCTTCTGGTCAAATGGACGACTTAAGTCGTCCAGCTTTGTTTGTTAAACAAAAAACACCAGACGACTTAATTATAAGTCGTCTAGGTAAAACGGTCTACTTTTGCTTTTGACCGAATTGTGTCAGATATTTGACTTTTTCTGGACGACTTAAAATTAAGTCGTCCCTGGGAAAATTAAAATTTCAATATTTTATTAAATCTAGACGACTTACGAATAAGTCGTCTTAAATTAGTTTTGCAATTCAAAAATAAAACTTAAATTTTTAACTTCTCCAGACGACTTAATTAAAAGTCGACCGGTCAGACGACTTATGTTAAAGTTGTCCAGGATAATCAAAGTCGTCCAGAATATTTTTTCGATTTTTCTGGTCAAACCTTGCTTATCGGATCCTGGACGACTTTAATATAAGTCGTCTGATCGGAAGACTTCCAATTAAGTCGTCTGGAGAAGTTAAAAATTTAAGTTTTGTTTTTGAATTGCAAAACTAACCTGAGACGACTTATCCATAAGTCGTCTAGATTAAATAAAATATTGATATTTTAACTTTCCCATAGATGACTTAATTTTAAATCGTCCAGAAAAAGTCATATATCTGACACAATTCGGTCAAATGCAAAAGTAGCCCATTTTACCTAGACGACTTAATTATAAGTCGTCTGGTGTTTTTTTTTAACAAACAAAGCTGGGCGACTTAGAAGTAAGTCGTCCCATTTAAATTTCAATTGCAAAAATGACCTCAATGGACGAGCTACGGGTAAGTCGTCCCGACGATGTTTAGTAAACTTTCATGAAATTCTCTATGTTTACTAATGTGTTTTATTTTGAATTTTTGCAGATGATTCGTCAGTTACATGCAGTGTATGGAGAATGGTTGTTGAAAGATTGCCGTTGGGATTTTGTGGTTGATGATCTCAAAGGAGCAAGATTGTTTTTATTGAATGAAGATTCAACACATGCTGAACTTGNCTATGTTTACTAATGTGTTTTATTTTGAATTTTTGCAGATGATTCGTCAGTTACATGCAGTGTATGGAGAATGGTTGTTGAAAGATTGCCGTTGGGATTTTGTGGTTGATGATCTCAAAGGAGCAAGATTGTTTTTATTGAATGAAGATTCAACACATGCTGAACTTGTTGCAATGGCACAAGAAGATTATAACCTGGATATGAGCACAGTCACTATGGAGATTAGATACTCATTACCAGCAGAAATGATGATGGCTCCAGACACCCCTCCCATTCATGTTACAAGTGATAGACAAGTTCATAACTTGCTCGAGATACTCAAAACTCATAGAGTATGTCTTTGTGTATCAAGTCGTAGCAAGGTGGGAACGGTTTTAGAGGAAAGGGAAGAAACTGATGAATGTTTTGAAGATGAAGGTGATAATGAGTTGGTTGGAGATGAAAATCATGATGGGGAGGAGGATGATAAGGAGGAGGATGCTGAAATATCTGTTTGCTCTAATGTTGCTGAAGCGGGCGAGAATGGTGAGGATTATAGTGTTTATGGAAAGGTTAGAGATGAGGATGAGGAAGAAGATGGTGATGTGGTTTTTGAAGATTTCAAAGATACATATGCTATTGAAGGAGGACGATCGAATGGTAACAGTATATATGTCAACAAGAGTTTTGTTAGCAAGGATGCACTGTTTTCAGAGCTGCGGTTGACAGCACTGAGGCGTAAGTTCTCCTTTAGAATATACAAGTCAACGAAAACTCTCCTTGTGTCAACATGTCGGGTTAGTGGTTGTGGATGGAAGATAAGAGCGAGTGTGAAACATGGTACAAACACGTTTTGGGTAACAAAATATGTGGAAACACATACATGCTCAGTGGGAGACCGAATCGCTCAGCGGAGACACTGTACTCCGAAGTATGTCGGTAGGCTTTTCANTGTGGAAACACATACATGCTCAGTGGGAGACCGAATCGCTCAGCGGAGACACTGTACTCCGAAGTATGTCGGTAGGCTTTTCATTGATCGTGTTGGAATCATTGATGGGTTGACTCCGCAGCATATCAAAGATGCAATGAAGAACATGTTTGGCATGGAGCTTGATTACACCACTTCATACAGGGCACTGTTATATGCAGAAACATTAGTGAGAGGAACAGCAAAAGATGGGTCTTCGCTATAGAACTTGGTGGGAAGCCTTAGCAAATCTCCTTAGCAAATCCCGATTCAGTCACGGCTATAGAACTTGATTCTGTGAATAGATTTAAGTATCTATTTCTGTCTTTTGGAGCTTTTATCAAAGGTTTTAAGTATCAGCGAAGGGTCATTGTGGTGAATGGGACTCACCTAAGTGGGAAGTATGAGGGTACTATGTTGGTTGCAGCCGCACAAGATGGGAATTTTCAGATATTTCCATTGACTTTTTGGATCGTAGATGCTGAAGACAGCCCTTCTTGGGAATGTTTTTTCACAAAATTGGCTACTTGTATATCTGATGACCAGCCTCTGGTGATAGTCTCCGACCGGCATACGGCCATTAAAAGTGCGTGTGATAAGGTGTTTCCTTGTGCAGTGAGAGGAATATGTTATTATCACCTTCAAGATAACATTGTCAAAAAGTATAAAGGGAAACATCTCTTGTACTTTGTGAAAGGTGCTGCTAATGCTCATACGGTTTCAGATTTTAACCGGTACATGGCTGAGATAAATAGTGCAAACCCGGACCTTGCAACTTATTTGGTGAATGCAGACGTCAGCCTATGGACAAGGGTTTATTGTCAGGGGGACAGGTACAACATAAAAACAAGCAACATCGCTGAATCTATTAATTCTGCACTGAAGCTAGCTAGAGGATTTCCGATTAAGTTTCTGCTGGAGTTCATAAGGGAGAAGCTAGGAAAGTGGTATTGGAAAAGGAGAGAAGATTCTTTGAGTCTCCCAACTCAACATAGTCGGGGTGTTGAATACTTGCTTGCTGTTCGAGAGGAGATAGCAGATACGATGAGGGCCCAACCAATTGATGGATGGCGATTCTTTGTAAAAGGTGGCAAAATGGACTGTGTGGTTGATTTGGAACATGGAAAGTGTGATTGTGGTGTCTATCAATTGGAGAAAATACTTTGTTCTCATGCTATAGCTGCTGGTACATTTGCTGGTTTGCATATATCCACACTTGTACATCCAGTGTACTCAAAGCAGTATTTGTTTCGAGGATACTCAGAGAATATATTTCCTTGTGCTGGACAACAAGTTGAAGAACGTACATGCTTCCTTCCAGAGGTAAAGCGTGGTCCGGGGAGACAGAAGAAACCAAGATGGCAATCTTGGTTGGAGTTATCTAGGATGAAAGGACGCAAACCCCGGAAGCAACACATGGTTTATAGATGCTCAATCTGCAAGGAAACTGGCCATACGAAACCACAATGTAAGAAACCGGTTGATTAATCGTTTAGACGAACTAAAATTAAGTCGTCTAGTGTTGATTAGTCGTCTAGACGACCTATAATTAAGTCGTCTAGTGTTGTTTAGTCGTTCAGACGACCTATAATTAAGTCGTCTAGTGTTGTTAAGTCGTCCATGGTTACCTAGTCCTCTGGACGACTTAAAGTTAAGTCCTCTAGTGTTGATTAGTCGTCTAGACGACCTATTATTAAGTCGTCTAGCGTTGTTAAGTCGTCCATGGTTACCTAGTCCTCTGGACGACTTAAATTTAAGTCGTCTAGTGTTGTTTAGTCGTTCAGACGACCTTTAATTAAGTGTTTAATCGTTCAGACGACCTTTAATTAAGTCGTCTAGTGTTTTGTCAAATTGCACAACCAAAAGATCATAAGATGACTTAATTTTAAGAACTATTTGAAAGTTTAATGTACAACAACGCAACATACAACAAGCATCCTAAACATCAGCCTAATCAAGTTCGAATACAAACATACAATGCAAATATCAGCCTTCATAAGTACCGATCTCGTCAAAATTATCCTTGTTTTCATACAAATGCGGGAGAGTGAGCTCATTATATATATCCACAGCCATCTTATCCCTAATATTCTTCACGCTGGCGTCATTCTTAGCAAAATATTTTGGATTAAATGACAGCCCAAGAGCATGACATTCAATGTATTTTAGAACGTAGACGCCACAATCACCAGCTCGGGCCTGAGGCACATTGCTTGCACGTTCATATGTGAATGGCTCCAGAGAGTATTGGTCACGCAGCTCATCAGAGCACTCAACAAGCAGATAAGGAACCATGTGCAGAAAAGGCTCCATTACCAGTTCGAGGTTTGCGTCGGAGATACAAGATACGATGCTGTCCCAGACGACTATGTGTCTCTTAGAGATCGATATCTAGCAACCCAATGCTCGTCCTTGTAGTTCACTGGCGCATAGATATCATCAATATCCACCCCCACAACTTCAATGACTTGCAAAATGATGGTACAATGCCTGCATAATAGTTAAACGCTCCACCAGGGAGTCTTCTTCCCAAACCGTTTGTGGCAGGCTCCGATTCTTTAAAGACGTTGTAGCTGGCACTCCATTGCTGAGCAAAGAGATGATCAAGGAAGCAAATCCTCTCGCTCCTGAACGCTTGTGGATGTTCAGCGGTGCGGAGGATGTAATACCACTTAGTTGGCGATGTACGTGGTTTATCCTCCAAAGGTGTCTCATACCAGCTGCAAACACAAAATGTTCAGTCAGAAATCAGTTTTGTAGACTAAAAAGCAAGCTATTATGGATCACTTACGGATCAGTTTTCAACCAATCAGCGAGCTCCTTCAGTTTGGTCTTGTTAACTGTTCCAAACGGATTATAGACTGGAGCTTTGGCCTTTTTGGAAGCAATGTTGGCCTTTTTGCTTCCACTTTGACCTTTTTGCTTTGGGTTTGGAATGATCACTTTGGCCGTGTTGTTTGCTATATAAGGAGATTGTTCTGAGGCAGAAAGAGTCCTTGCTCGCTCACTCTTGGCACGTTTAATTTGTTCCAAACCAGCTTCCCTCTTTTCCTGATATCTTACTCGCTCCTTCACTCGATCTGAAATAGTGGGTTGGTGTTTTTCCAAGATTTCGAAGCTCGGGTCTGGATCTGGAAGGATGAATGGAAGGTTGGATGGACGGCTGGATGGAAGGCTCGGTTCTGGAGGTTTTTCCTGGCTCGAAACTATACTCAGCTCTTTCGAGGCAGTAGCACCTGCGGACAAATCCGTTGCTTCACCCCCCCCCCTTCGGCAAGCTCTTCTTTCCCGCGTTCGGCCCATTAAAACTTTCACATTCCCCTTTAGTTTGACCCTTACTCTTTTTTTTGTTCTTTTCTGGTGACACCAAGGATTTTCTCCACAGCTTCCACCCTTTCAGACAGATACTTGATCTCCGTAACGCACGTCCCAAACCCTTGACTCAAGGCATCAAGTACATCCTTCAAAGAATATTTCAAAGAATCCTTCACGATTCTTTCAATATCCTCTTTGGTCAACCCATCAACGTTCGGTCTGACCTCAGCCTCTTCCTCTGAAACTTCCTCTGCAACTTCCTCTGCATCTTCCTCTGGCTCTTCCTCTTCATCTACCAGCTCTATATGCTCTGTATGACCTTAAGAGGTCTTGGACTCTCTTCCTTCACCAGAACTATCGCTTTCTTCCTTTTCTTTGCTACCGGCCTTGTCCAAGTACATGAGTTTAATTATGTTCTCCGCAGCCGGATCATCAGCATCAGAGTCCCATCTTGGAAACATTTCAGCCACGCCCTTCTCAACAAAGTTCATAGCACTAGTCTGCAGTAAATAGAAGATATAAACTTAGATATTTGACGGATTAAGAAATATGGAAAGAAAAGAATTCGCAGAAAAACTTATGATTAAGTCGTCTGCTTCTGGAGTAAAGTAAATACCTGTCTTTCAATGGCATCTTTAAAATGCCGTCCTTTGGCACCCTTGTAAGCTAGTATCGGTGGAGAGCTGTTTGGTATGGGCTGACCATAATTAGCACCCAATTCCGGCAAAGCTGTGTACACCCAGACCTGGAGAGCATGTACAAACCCATCGATGGTGTAACAACCAGATATATCTTTGCCCTTCACAGAGTCCATCAACACCTTAAGCGCGACTCTCCCCCATGGATAATTCTCAAACCGTTCTAGATCCATCACTAGCCTAGCCAGAGAAGCCCGTGTATGGGTTGAATACTTCATCCCTTCAATGTATCCAGCCAAGATGGCAAGGTACCCGAGCCGCTTGCGATCATCCGGAGACCACTTTTCGCGTCTCTGAAATGCATCTATTATCTGATCAGTAGTTGGCCCAGCTTCGACATTAACTCCCAACAACTCCCAGAAAGCAACCAACTCATTTGTAACAGGACAGTTTGGTCTCTCAAGGTCCTGATGTACTCGCAGTTTAGACCAGTGAGGTATTCAAACTCGAGCAGTGAAAACCTCAAAGGTTGTGGACCAGCAAGACTCCACAGCTCATACTTCTTCTTTATGTCGAGCTGGAAACAGAGTATGTAGTGAACCAGCCTTGAAGCCCATTCAAAATCCAGCTCTTGGAACTTGATGAAAACTCCCAACTTAGACTCCTTCANAGCAGTGAAAACCTCAAAGGTTGTGGACCAGCAAGACTCCACAGCTCATACTTCTTCTTTATGTCGAGCTGGAAACAGAGTATGTAGTGAACCAGCCTTGAAGCCCATTCAAAATCCAGCTCTTGGAACTTGATGAAAACTCCCAACTTAGACTCCTTCAGCTCTTCATATTCTTCATCCTTAAGAGCATTCCTTAGAGAAGTATACAACTTCGTACACGGATGATACGTAATGCTATGCTGAGCGCTAGGCTCTTGCCCTAGTGTATGTATCCTACGGGGGAGTTCGGGAATATTCTGCAAAAAAAATAAAAGAAAACCATCTCAAACACACAACCATCCAGTATAACATTTTAATTATAAGTTTAAAAGACTTTCCAGACGACTTATAACTAAGTCGTCTGTCAAGTCTTCCAGTCGAAAGACTTTCCAGACGACTTATAACTAAGTCGTCTGTCAAGTCTTCCAGTCGAAAGACTTATATTAAGTCGTCTGGAAAGTCTTTCACCTGGAAGACTTTCCAGACGACTTAATTATAAGTCTACCAAGACTTCCAGTAGAACATTTGAAAGCGGACCTGAAAATTCGGAGAAGATGTACTCGCCTTCAACATAGCGGTTATAGAACTGCAAAAATAGACGTGAAAAAAAGAAGCGGGATGAGAACGACGGTAACCGTAAAATATCCCCAATCTTTGAAACCTTAATTTGAAATGAAAATATCCCCAACATCCAACCTAACTAAACAACAAGTCGATTGAAATCCCCAGTTTTTGAAACCAAAATTTCCCGAATTCATTGAAAACGCAAAACCAAACGGTAAAAGTAAAGGAAAACAACATCCATCCTAATAAAAACCCATTAAATCGGCAAGAGAAGCCTTCGATTTACCTTGGTCTTGTATCGGATCGAAATCGCCTCGAAATCACCTTTGAGAGAAACGGCGTTAGGGTTTTCTGAATTTCGCGAAAAGTGCGTAAAATAAAAAAATCTTCTTATATATGTCCGGTAAAAAATCCGGTTAGGTTTAAAAGTAATTCGGTAAAACCCGGTTTGGACGACTTATAATTAAGTCGTCTATTGATACTATACATCCGACTAAGTCATCTGCCTTATTAAATATATTTACCAGACGACTTAGATATAAGTCGTCCAGACCCTAAACCCTAAAACCTAAACTAAATTGACTAAATTAACTAACTAACCACGTTATAAAATCAAATTATACTTAAATAGAGTCTACTATATATAGAAATAAACACACTTAGGTAAATTTTTACTTTTTCAAAAAAACATTTTTGCTTTCGAAAATCTGACCCTAAGAAACACATACAATACTACAACATATGTTGGCAAACCCAAAACCAAAGAATATCATCACTCACTACTTTCACTCATCTATGTTAAAATAATTAAATTTTGTTCTATCTTAATTTATATCTCTTAAAACTGGTGTTAATTACATGATTTCAATTTTTCACTTATCTAAATATTTTTTACAAATTTTTTTAAATTATGTTTAAGAATAACTATACCAGACGACTTTCAACTAAGTCGTCTAGACGACTTAGTTGAAAGTCGTCTGAATAGAATACTTACGAGGTTAGACGCCTAATAATTAAGTCGTCTGACAAATCTTCCGGCTGGATGACTTTCCAGACGACTTAAAATATTAGTCGTCTACTAAGTCGTCCAGGCTTTTTGAGTATGTTTTAAGAATTTGTGTTAGACTTCTTAGACGACTAATAATTAAAATTGGTGTTACCATGGTTTGTACATAGAGGACAAAAGGAGTTGTAGTTATAAAAGTTGATCATCCATTACAGGTCATAGGTTTAAAAACAATTTGAAACAAGGGAACAACAACATAGAAGTCATCCATTACAAGTCCACTTGAAGCAGATTGCAATAAGACGAAGCAAGACAAACATCCATCATTTAGGAAGAGACGAGGAAGTTGAGGCACCATCCGCAGCATCATCCCCTTGAGGAGGTGTATATTGAATCTCAGAAAAACTAGGACCGAAAGGAGTCACATGAAATACCATGTCTCCTTCCTTTTTGAACACGAGAATGTCACCGATTCAAAGGGAGTGTGCTTGGACGAAGGCTTCCCAACCATCGGTGAGTCTTCTTCCTTCTTGTATAACTTCCCAAGTTTGGTGTGAAGCGTCCGATCGTAGTGTCCATTTTTCCTTGGTTTGGCGTGCCTTCTATGTGTTTTGCGTAGAAGGCAAGTGGTATTGTCTACAAGTCAACAAAGGAGAAGATAAGCAAAGGAAATAAACAGAGGAGAAATAGAGAGCGTGTGTATACCACGCCACTGTAGTAACCAGGAAGCAGAGGCTTCAAGAAGTGAGGTTCATGCTGATTCGCCATCTGCAAACAAGAAACGAATTGGAAACATTTTAATTCTAAGTCGTCTGGGTCGTCCACCTGGAAGACTTATAATTAAGTCGTCTGGAAATTCTTCCAGGTGGAAGACTTTCCAGACGACTTAATTATAAGTCTACCAAGACTTCCAGTAGAACATTTGAAAGCTGATTTGTGGTCTAGTTAGGTTGGATGTTGTTCTCCTCTCATTCGTCTTGTCAGCTTTAAAATGTTCTACTGGATGTCTTGGTAGACTTATAATTAAGTCGTCTGGAAATTCTTCCAGGTGGACGACCCTAAAATGACCGTAAAATGAGAGGAAAACAACATCCAACCTAACTAAACAACAAGTCGACTGAAATCCCCAATTTTTGAAACCCTAATTTGAAACTAAAATTACCCCAAATCGTTGAAAACACAAAACCAAACGGTAAAAGTAAAGGAAAACAACAGCCATCCTAATAAAACCCCATAAATCTGCAAGAGAAGCCTTCGATTTACCTTAGTCTTGTATCGGATCGAAATCGCCTCGAAATCACCTTTGAGAGAAACGGCGTTAGGGTTTTCTGAGTTTCGTGAAAAAGTGAGTAAAAAAAAACATCTTATATATGTCCGGTAAAAAATAAGGTTAGGTTTAAAAGTAATTTGGTAAAATCCGGTTTGGACGACTTATTATTAAGTCGTCTGTTGATACTATACATCCGACTAAGTCGTCTGTCTTATTAAATTTATTTACCAAACGACTTAATTATAAGTCATCCAGACCCTAAACCCTAAACCCTAAACCTTAAACTAAATTGACTAAATTAACTACTAACTATGTTATAAAATCAAATTATACTTAAATATTGTTTACTATACACAGAAATAAACACACTGAGGTAAATTTTAAATTTTTCAAAAAAACCATTTATGCTTTCGAATTTCTAACCCTAAGAAATACATACAATACTACAACATATGTTGGTGAAACCTAAACTAAAGAATATCATCACTCACTACTTTCACTTATCTAGGCTGAAAACAACTGACTTTTTTTATATCTTAATTTATATCTTTTAAGACATATGTTAATTACATAATCTCAATTTTTCATATATCAAGATATTTATTACATAATTTTTAAATTATTTTTAAGAAAAACTATCCCAAACGACTTTCAGTTAAGTCGTCTGGACGACTTAGTTTAAAGTCGTCTGGGCAGACGACTTGCGAGGGCTAGAAACGTAAAAAAAGACTTTTTTTTGTTTGTTCACAAGGGATTGGTTGTAATTTCAACAGCCTTTTAAGTTACTTTTGTATTTGATACAAATTTAGGTTTACTTTTGCATTTCAAATCAAGTTTTGAGTCATATTTGGCAATTTTCCTTTTCATTTTTCCATTTATGTCTTTTTAATACTTTATTAATTTTCTGTTTTTGAAATGGCCGGTTAAAAATTTTAAACTCTTTCCGATACTTTATGAATCTTATAGTAAACAAATATTCTAGCAAATTCGTTGGACACACTAAACTTTCCTAAATTTATCTTCTTTGTACTTCTACAAATACTATCAACCTATCGGCGAAGAATCAACAAGAATTTCGAAGTTTCTTACACTTTCACTGATAGCCCATTTCAGAGATTTTTTTCAATATACGTAATTCGGTCAAAATTGACAAAATTGACAACTAGGACTGGGTATTCTATCCGTTAAATTTGTTTCGATTCGTTATTCGTTTCGATTCGATCCAAAAATTTCGGATATCCGTAAACTTTCGAATCAAAGCAAATACTAAAAATCAATATCCGTTAAAATCGAAGCAAATCACAAACGTTAAAATTTTGGGAAGTGGATATCCGATCCGATCCGAAAATATAGAAATAATGTATATCTTGATTATATTTAAAAATTTAAATGTAGAAAATTATATAATTAATATTCTAACACATGATTTTGAACAATTCTATTCACATTATTACTTCTATAAAAGTATTACATAAAAAGAGAGAAAAATTTATGACAATTATATTTTTTTAAAATTTTGTGTAATTATAATTGTAACTTAAACTTAAAAATTACAAAATATGTAAATTTACTAGTTATTTAATTTTTATTTTATATATCATGCAAAAAATATTTTTTCAAAGCAAATTTGTATCAAAATTTTAAGATTATTTGTATTAATCAAAATGGATGAGATATCCGTAAATAGTCATAACTATCCGAAAATATCTATTTATTTTCCGGATACCCGTTTTTCCAGATATCCGTATTTTTCGAATCAAAGCAAATACAAAAATTAGATATCCGTAACGTTTGAAGCAAATCACAAATACCCTAAAAAATCCGGATATCTGATCAGTGCCCACCCCTATTGACAACACACATTCAACTGAAAACTTGGTTAACTGTAGCATTTAGTGTCAATGTTGACGAAAAAAGCCCATGCAGCACCATGTTTCCATATGGAGTACAAAGGTGAGTATCGAGTAAACATATGGTGAGAGGTCGAATGGGTTTGTACAAGAGTAGGTCGCATAGTATGTAAGTTCAAAAATGACAACTCAATAGTAATGCAGAAAGTAAACCAGAGACAATATGCAAGTACAAGCAACACCAATGATTTATTAGAAATCGCCTTTAAATAATCTAGTATAAGACTCGTTTATTAGTTCCACACAGTCTGTTAACACCCAAACAACTGCTACTGAAGGATTCCTAATCTACCCAACTTTGTCTCTCTTCTGCTAAGTACTTCAGCCACTGATTCAGTATGACTCCAGAATACTCCCAAGAGCTTCTCTATGTCTCTATCAGATCAGCCTCTGTGTCTTTATGTCTATACAGATGACCTCATAGCTATCTTATAGTTATTCTCCACGTTCCTGAATCCGTAGTCTCCAAGGAACACAATATGGACATCTTCCATAACATTAAGTGCAACTTTCCTTTTCTTGGAATGCACTTATGCCTTTTCCCTTAAGTTATAAACTTGCTTCCCAAGTTTATTCCTCTTGCGTTTTCTCCAAGATACACCCTTGTTCTCCAAGTATACACGACTTCAGCTCAGCATCTTGACTTCACATGGTCTTCACTACTCAACACAATGTCTGCTTCACAAACTACGTCATTGACTAATTCAGGACGGACATCTTACATCAACATACTAGAGGACTTCATGGCCACAAAATTTTTCCGGCTTACTGCATTATTCGATGAAAGAAATCTAATTTGATATTCGTAAACATAAGAACTTTTGAAAAATATCAAAAATAGCAGTAAAAAAATGGCCTAGCCAATTAAAAAATGAATTAGTCTCTACAAAAAAAATATATGTCGCTACTACATTAGAAAGAATTTCTTAATGTTAAATGAAGCATTAGTAGGGTTGAGGGTATTAATAAGACATTTTTTAATAAATAGAGAGCTAGAAATAATAGTGTTGATAGCATGGTTTAACTGGTAAAGGAAAATAGTGTTTACTAGTTGTAAAAATTATAGGTTAAATGAATGTTTGTAGGGTGGAGTCGTGGAGATACTATTGAATCAAACACTTTAACTCAAGCCTCTTAATTCTTTATTGTTTTAGAAAACTGACTCAAAAACTAAAGCTTCTCAATCTCATAAGGGATACAACATTCTTGCAACTCTTTTATATATAACTCACTCTTTTCTAAACTCATTAGAAAAGATATGTAAATAGATAACTCACAATATATAAACTTTCCTATTCTATAACTCATTAGGAAAGTAGTAGCTTAATCCCCAAGCTACTCCAAGGTCAGTTCAATATTTTCCCTCTTAAACTTGAAATCTCTATTTGACACATCTTGAACTCCAATTAGATCTCTCATCTCCTTGAACATGATTTTCCCAAGTGCTTTTGTTGATATATCTGGATTTTGTTTAATTCCTGCAACATGCTCGACATCTACCCAACCATTTTCAATACACCCGCGTATGAAGTGGTATCTCTTATGAATATGCTTGCTTCGACCGTGAAACACCGGATTCTTGGTTAGGGTTATAGCAGATTATTATAAATACAAACCATCATTTTTGTGCTTTCGTTTGCATAGACTTTTCTGAGTAGATCATTGAGACCAATTGCTTGCTTTGGTGTCTCAGTTTCTGCCATAAACTCGGTTTCACATGAAGATAATGCAACAGTTTCTTTCTTACACGAACACCACATTATCAGACATCCAGCAAGATAGAATATGTGCCCCGGTCGTGCTTCTGCCATCATCCAGATCCACCTTATAGCTAGAGTCACTGTATCTGACTAATCCCTCCTCACTTGACTGAGCAAACGCTAACCCATACGCCATGGTTCCCTGGAAGTAACTCAGAACCTGTTTCAATGCTACTCCATGTGACTCTTTTGGCTCGTGCATGTATCTTCTCAAAACACCAAACTATAAGCGAGGTCTAGCCATGTATGAATTAAATACCGAAGACAGCCAATATTTCTGCGATAATTCTTCTCATCAATGCCTGCTTCGTGTGTTGCTTTTGATATTTTTAGGCCAGGATCCATCGGTATATGTGATGCGTTGCAATCTTTTAAACCAGTCTCCTCAAGTATCTTCATCGCATATCTCTTTTGACTCAATAATATACGTTCTTCTCATTGAGAAACATCTATACCAAGGTAATAACGTAGCTTCCCGAGATCGATCTTCTCAAACCTAGTTGATATTCGTCCCTTGAAGTCGATGATCATGTCTAAGTTTGAGCCAGTAACCAGCAGGTCATCGACATATACTGCTACTGTTAAGAGGTACTTGATGTTCCTTTCGGTATAGAGATGGCATCTTAGAGAACTTCTCAAAACCCAAATCTCGTAGGAAGGAGTTAAGCTTCTCATTCCAAGCCCTTGGCGCTTGCTTTAACCCATAAAGTTCCTTGTGTAACCTATAGACTTTATTGTCACTTCCTTGAGCAACAAAACCTTCGGGCTAGATTACATACACTTCTTCTTTGAGCTAGCCATGGAGAAAGGCTGTCTTAACATCAAGATGGTGTAATTCCCATCTGTGTTTAGCAGCCAACGCAATAATCAGTCTCACAGTTTCTATACAAGCAACAGGTGCGAAGACCTCGGCATAATCAACACCATGTTTCTGTTTATAACCTTTCACAAATAACCTTGCTTTGTACTTGTTGCTACCATCAGCATTGACTTTTATTTTAAATACCCTTTAAGCCAATTTCCTTAATAACTCGAGGAAGATCAACTAGTACCCAAGTATTATTCTTCACGATTGAATCTATCTCATCCTTACACGCATCACGCCAGCTCACTTGCCTCTTCATAGGTCCACGGTTCTTTTTTTATCAGCAATAGGAGACGTTTCACACTCCTCTTCACCCAAGTAGACATAATCCTATACATAGCTTGGTTTGTTCCTAGCACAAGAGGAACGTCTCAGAGCCACTGGTTTTACTTCTTCTTCGTCTTCTACGGGTGTGTCTCCTTCTTGTATCTCTTCAATATCATCCTCTGTTTCACTTTCTTCAAGTGCTCTGTTTTGTCCTCCTAAATCTATGTACCCAAAACTGATCAATCATGGTTCCTCACCAGTTTATTTTCCAGAAGAAGCCCACTTTCATCGTTTATCTTCATCGAAGATTACGTCTCGACTTACAACAATCTTGCGAGTTATTGGATCAAGAAGTCGATATGCCTTGGAGCCCGGCTATGTTCCGAGATGAACAAGAGCATGTAACCTGTCGTCCAACTTCTTTAAGTGAACAGAATCGACCTTGACGTAAGCCACACAGCCAAACACCTTTAAATGTTCTAGATTGGGTTTCTTGCCTTTCAAGCTTTCACACGGAGTATTTAAAAACAGAGTTGTTGCCCGGTTGATAAGATAGGTTGCATGTTTAACCGCTCCTCCCCGGAGATAATTTGGAACCTCCATATGCTTTAAAATACTTTGAGTCATTTCAAGCAAAGTACGATTTCTTCTCTCTACCACTTCGTTTTGTTGTGGAGGGTATGGTGCCGTTAGATGCCTATTAATGCCATTTTCACTGCAAATATCAATAAAATCTTGGGAGGTGAACTCCCCCCCCCCCTCTTATCAGTTCAAAGTGTTTTGATCTTGGTGCTAGTTTCTTGTTCAACCAAGGCTTTGAAACGCTTGAATCGTGTGAATGCTTCACTCTGTGATCGTCGATAAGAACAAACGCATATCTGTATTCCCCTGCCGTGGGTGGTGTAATGGGACCACACAAATCTCCGTGTATCAGCTCTAGTATCTCTGAGGCACAATATTGGCTAGCCTTTGAAACGTCTTTCGAACTTGCTTTCCACGCAAACATGACATGCAAGTTTCTTTCTCTATCTTTAAGCGTGGTAAACCAGTTACTAAACTCTTGTTGATCATTAACTTCATGTTTTTGATGCCAATATGCCCTAACTGTGCATGCCATTTAGAAGATTCCCTGAGATGCAGTAGCTGTAGACACTTCGTATCATTAACCTCCATAACCACTTTGTACAGCCGATTTTGTGATCTCTTTGCTTTCACTAGAAATTTCTCATCCCTATCATACAACATCAAGTAGTCTTCTTTCATTCTCACCTCACAGCCGGGTTCAGTGGCTTGTCCAAGACTTATAATTCTTCTTTTCAAGTCAGGGATGAAATATACATCAGACAGCACCTTACGGTCGCCAATCTTGGTTACAAATAGTATCGAACCTTTTCCTTTTATATCTATCCGAGAATAATCTCCAAAGCGTACTTTTACCGTTACTCTTTCATCAAGCTTCGCAAAATAGTTGAGGTTTCCTGTCATATGATTACTAACCCCATTATCTAAATCCCATATATTGTCTTTCTCAAAACTGTCTTGTAATTTTCTTGGTGAAACATTCTTCTTGTTAAGAAAGACAACTTCATGCATCATTAGATTATCGGCTTCTTGAGTACCATCTTCTTCATCCTCATGATCTTCCTGAAGCTTAAGTAGTCTATCTGGACAAGACATCGCAACGTGTCCTATCTTATCACACCGAAAACATACTACCTTTGATGCATCTCGCGCTTGCCTATAATGGTTTCCATTATACCCGTTAAAACCATACCATCCTCGACCTCTTCCTCAGTACGTGGAGCGTCCTCCTCTGCCTCTTCCTCTACTAGAGTCGTATCTCTCACCATATTGTTGTGGATGTGTGTATGCATTAGCATACATAAGTTTGTCTTGCCCTTGATCTTCTTGCTTCTCTTCTTCTTCCTCAAAGATTTTTTCTTCATATGCTTTTAGTCTTCCCACTATATCCTCAAATTTTGTATTGTTCAGATCAAGGACTTGCTTAAGTGTAGCTACAAGATGTATGTATTTCTTCCTTGGCAGACTATGAAGAAGCTTCTTAAATTAGCTTTGGTTCTCCAATGTTTTCTCCTAGGGCTGCTGATTTTGATGACAATTCACCAAGTTTACCAACAAAACTACGAGTCGGTCTCTTTCATCTTTAGTCGGTTGAAGCCCGACGTTAAAGTTTGCAACCATGCTTCTTTTACTCTATCACCCCCCATATGTCTTGTTTTAATAGCCTCTCATACTTCTTTTGCAGTATCGAGATTTCACACCTGTAGTATCAATGACTCTGGTATGGACTGGAATAGGAGTTCCTTTATCATATCATCTTTTTCTCCTGGTGTATCCTCTAGGTCGATAGCTTCCCACGCCTTGTGGACCTTCAATGCTACCTTCATCCGAATCGTTCATACTGTATAGTTGTTATCATTAAGAAGCGGACATAGTATGGTTGAGAGAACTCCCTTCGTGTTGCTAGATGCTGCAACAATCTCTCCCATTATGTTTGATTCAAATTTTTTAGGGCTCTGATACCAAATATTAAATCAAACACTTTAACTCAAATCTCTTCATTCTTTATTGCTTTAGAAAACTGACTCAAAAACTAAAACTTCTCGATCTTATAAGGGATGCAATACTCTTGCAACTCCTTTATATGTAACTCACTCTTTTCTAAACTCATTAGAAAAGATATGTAAATAGATAACGCGCAATATATAAAATTTCTTATTCTATAATTCATTAGGAAAGTAGTAGCTTAATCCCCAAACTATTTCAAGTTTAGTTCAACAGATGCACTGTTACATCTGTAGTGGGTTGTATTTCCGAGTTGGAGATTGCTGATTAAAGCGAGTTAGTGAGAGCCAAAAAGGAAGTATTACAAATTAAAGGTCATTCTTAATAAATAAAATAAGTGCAGAAGGAAAAATGTTGACATGTAGATTTGAGAGGGTATATATTGTAGATTAGAGAAGAGTGAACGTTGAGGGTATTAGTAAGATACTTGCTAGCACTGAAATAAGTGCTGCCAAATAACCTCACCATATAATTGCACAAATTTGAGGTTAAGTGAATCATTTGAAGGGTGGAAATTCACTGCTACATGTGTTATGGGCGGTTACAAGTTGGACTTAGCGGATGATAAACTAGTTAGTTTCAACCGGAAAAGGTTTTGCAAATAAGATGTGATAGTTAGCCCCTATGACGTAACCTTATCATGTTAGTGAATAACTTAAGGGGGACTTATAGTACTGATGATTTGAGAGAATTTGAATATATGACCATTTCAAGGATTTTTAAAGGGATTTGGGATTCATATGAAGTTTTTAAAAGGTGATTAGATGAATTTTGTATGAGATTTGACAGTTTTAAAATCCCTTTTAATAATTACTTTTAACTTAACACATCACATATATATATATATGTATAACTATTGGAAGAAATAGTTCAGCCAACAATATATCGGTTTCATGAGATATTTAACCGCCATACATGCATCACCATTTACGACCACGAACTCAATAGAGATATGTACTACAAATTCTATTACATAAAACCAAACACATCACATATACATTATCATATCTGTGCAATAATCACTAAATTGTCACGGGATACTCCACAACTATCACTCATAACATTCTAGAAAGTAAACAATCATGGTTGAGAACAAAACTAAAGGAGGACCGAGTCTGTGAGTCGTAACTACACGCTAATGCTTACTATCTTAGCTAGTTACCAGATTCTGTAGTAGTCTAAAACTTGAAGATGTAAGATGTATGCCCTAAAGTAGTCGCTGACGTAGTTGCTGAGGCAGACGTCGTGTTAAGTGGTGAAGACCATGTGGAGTCAAGATGCTGAGCTGGAGTCGTGTAGACTTGGAGAATAAGGGTGAATCTTGGAGAAAAGGCAAGATGAATAAACTTGAGGAGCAAATTTATGACTTAAAGAAAGAGGAATAAGTGCATTTCAAGAAAAGGAAAGTTTCACTTAATGTCATGGAAGATGTCCATATTGTGTTCCTTGGAGACTAGGATTTCGGGAACGTGGAGAATAAGTATAAGATAGCAATGGGGTCGTCTGTAGAGAGACAGAGACACAGAGGCTGATCTTATAGAGAGAGAGAAGCTCTTAAGGTGTTCTTGGGTCGTGCTGAAGCTGAGGCTGAAGTACTTGACGGCAGAGAGACATAAGTGAGTAGCTTAGGAATCTTTCAGTGACGTGTGTTAGGGTGTTAACACTAGACGTGTAAAGCTGAATAAACATGGTCTTGTAAAGATTGTTTAAAGAAGATTTGAATAAAGCTATTGGTGTTTTGTCTCTTGGTTTACCTTCTGTACTATCTTATTGTGGTGTCATCTTTACACTTACAAGTGGTATTAGAGTGGGGCACCTAAGTTACCGGTGTAATCCTAAAGGTGAAGATGGACACGATTGTTACCATGCCGAAGACAATCATGTTGAATGCAGACCAGTATGGTCATTGGAAGGCTCGCATGAAGCAGATGATTCGAGGAATCAATGAAGATGCGTGGAAAGCAGTGGAGATTGGTTGGGAGGAGCCTACCATAGTCACAGGAGATAAGAAGAAGCCCAAGCCAAAAGACGATTGGTCGGAGGCAGAGCGCAATGCATCAAAATTTAATGCAAAGGCGTTGTCGGTGATTTTTGGAGCTGTTGAAGCAGAATAGTTTCAACTGATTCAGGGGAGTACTTCAGCTAAAGAGGCGTGGGAGATCCTGCTGAATTCGTTTGAGGGAGATGAGAGTGTCAAGAGGACACGCCTAGATCATCTTGGGTCGCAGTTTGAGAATCTCAGATGGTCTGATGCTGATTCTGTGGCGAGCTTTAGTGCCAAACTCAGTGCTATGGCGCATGAAGCATTTGTACTTGGGAAGAAGTACAAGGAGAAGAAGCTGGTAAAGAAGTTACTATGATGTCTTCCAAAGAAGTTTGAAGCTCACAAGGCAGTCATGCATATGACTACCAACACGGATGAGCTCAAGTTTGATAAGCTTGTGGGTATGCTGAAGGCACAAGAGATGGAGACAGATAGTAGTTCAGTCTCTACGTCAGGCAGTGCGCCAGAGAGTATAGCACTTGCAGCTGACGAAGATGGTGACAGATTTCAGAAGCTTGAAGATACTGTGGGTATGTTGGCTAGGAATTTTGGTAGGGCGAGTCACTCTGGTGGAAGAAATCAGTATGATCGTCAAGGAGGTGATCGTGGCAAGGGTAGAAGAAGAGACTTTATCAACTGCTACGAGTGTGAAGGAGTTGGTCATGTGAGGGCTGACTGTCCTATGGCACAACGAAAGGAACTTAAGTGTTCTGAGTGCAGAGGTGTTGGACACACAAATCGCGAATGTCCAAACTCAAAGAAGGGAAAAGGAGCTCAGTCGTCTGATGATTCAGAGTCTGAAGAAGATGAAAAAGTGTTGAAGAACATGGTTGCATTTGGTGCACGCAAAAAGGGATCTAGTGCATCCACAGATTCAGATCGTAGTACAGATGATGAGGAGTATCATGTGCTGCTTAACAAGTGGTTGAGGGTCAAGGATCAGAATCTGAGATTTGAGAATGTGGCTCAGAAGCAAAACGAGTTGCTTGAAGAACTTCGTGAAGAACTTGCGGCTGTAGAAGAGAAGAATGAGTCTCTTGAAGAGGAAGTTAGCAAACTGAGAAGAGTTGCTACTGGTGAACAAGAGAGAGCAAGGAAGCTGGAACGTGATTTGGCCGAGAATCACAAACAGATCAGAATGCTCAATAGTGGATCCAAGGAGTTGGATAAGATACTCTCAATGGGACAACCAGCCAAGGCAAATTGGGGACTGGGATACCGAGGAGGTTAGAGTACTAGCATACAACAGAAGGGGCGGTCACAGTTCGTGCAAGGGAGCACTTCAAAAAGTGAAGCAAAAGATGTTCGTTAGGAAGTACGTCCCGACGTACGACAAGGAGTACGGCAGGAAGTTCTACAGCGCGTGGCTGTGAATAACATGCCGAAATGAGTACATCAATGCAGCAATATGAAGGTCAGACAGGAGGTTATGAAGCATGGTTGTGCATCTGGTACAAGGAAGGAGACTGATCGGTGCATCAGTAACTGTGTCAGGCCCAAGAAGAAGCAACATCGGATGTGCTGCTGGTTCTGTGGGAAGGTTGGACACAAGAAGGTGGAGTGTTTTGCTCGTGAGAAGAGCAGAAACATGGCCAAGAATGTGAACAAGACGTTCATTAAACCCAAGAGGATTGAAGATGTGTTCTTATCCAAGAGTGGCTTACTTGATGAGGTCAAGGAAGGGACATCAGAAGAAGGATGCAGCTCTGGTAGGAGTGATCTTGAGGAAGATCAAGAAGCATCAAGTCTGGAGCCAGGACACGGAGTTGTTTGTGGTTCAAAGGGGAAGGAGATCGAAGTGCGTTAGGAAGTGCGAGATGATCTTCAGGAGGGTGATAGTGAAATCACTACAAGACAATAGCAACGAGTGCAGAGAGCACTCGGTGTGGATGAGGAGGGCTTCATGGTCAAGGAGACGACGCATGAAGGAAGCCAAGTCCTCAACAAAAGTAGGTCGAAAGGTAGTTCGACAGGTGCGTCAGATCGTGATGCAATACTTGTTATTCCGCTGCAGCAAAGGCTGTGTCATGATTATACATGAAAAGACAGACGTGTGTGTCTGTAGGCTTGACATCTAAGCATTTGTGTTTTAGCTTAGTATGCAATCAAGCAGGGGGAGAAGTGGTGACGTTCTGGTCCAAGGAGTACATATCTCATGGGGGAGAAGAGCATGGTGATGGACGTCCTGAAGTAGATGGTGCTTATCTCATGGGGGAGAAAAGCATGGTGTGGTGCACATCTCGTGGGGGAGAAAAGCACAATTAGCATGGAAGTTTCCAGATGGAGAACGTGGTTGTTGAACCAGAAGAACATTGTGCTTGAAGGGCACATAAAGCTAAAAGGGGGAGATTGAAGATGTAAGATGTCCGCCCTGAAGTAGTCGCTGACGTAGTTGCTGAGGCAGACGTCGTGTTGAGTGGTGAAGACCATGTGGAGTCAAGATGCTGAGCTGGAGTCGTGTAGACTTGGAGAGCAAGGGTGTATCTTGGAGAAAAGGCAAGAGGAATAAACTTGAGGAGCAAGTTTATGANAGATTGAAGATGTAAGATGTCCGCCCTGAAGTAGTCGCTGACGTAGTTGCTGAGGCAGACGTCGTGTTGAGTGGTGAAGACCATGTGGAGTCAAGATGCTGAGCTGGAGTCGTGTAGACTTGGAGAGCAAGGGTGTATCTTGGAGAAAAGGCAAGAGGAATAAACTTGAGGAGCAAGTTTATGACTTAAAGAAAGAGGATTAAGTGCATTTCAAGAAAAGAAAAGTTGCACTTAATGTTATGGAAGGTGTCCATATTGTGTTCCTTGGAGACTAGGGTTTCGGGAACGTGGAGAATAAGTATAAGATAGCAATGGGGTCGTCTGTCGGAGACACAGAGGCTGATCTTATAGAGAGAGAGAAGCTCTTAAGGTGTTCTTGGGTCGTGCTGAAGCAGAGGCTGAAGTACTTGACGGTAGAAAGACATAAGTGAGTAGCTTAGGAATCTTTCAGTGACGTGTGTTAGGGTGTTAACACTAGACGTGTAAATCTGAATAAACAAGGTATTGTAAAAATTGTTTAAAGAAAATTTGAATAAAGCTATTGGTATTTTGTCTCTTGATTTACCTTCTGTACTATCTTATTGTGGTGTCATTTTTACACTTACAAAACCATTTGTGAATAGAACAAGCCTGTTGATATTCTTCGCAGCCTCCTTTGTGTGTGTTCCAAGTTCTTTGATCTTGAACATGTATACAAAACACATTTTCCAACATGTATACAAAACACATTTTTCCTTATTACGATGATACGATTTCTTGCCTCGTGAAAATAACATTTTGAGATCTTCAAGCTACCATAGCAGAAACGATTTCATTTTCTTATCTACTAGATCACTCGCTTACATTACAAGAGCAAAAATAAGACTTATCTACTAGCTGAAACGATTTCAATTCCTTCTCTACTAGATCACTCGCTTACATTACAAGAGGAAAAATAAGACTTTTTTTATCAAATTGAATCTATGCCTAAATCCAAAAATCTGATTCCCCAGTTTAACAACAATTGATAGATACAAAATTCTAATCTTAAACATTATCATGTTAATGACTAAGTGATATACCATGATTTTGACCAATTTTTAATAATGGTATATGAGTGTTTTTCATAAATATTTATTATATTATAGAAGATTTTTAGAGCTAGATAAAGTGGAAGGGATATATCTCCTTGAGTTCGCCATAATAAACCTCCTAGTCACGGAAATCGAGAAGCCGCCGCAAGCAATGCCTTTGATGCCGTGGTGCCTCTGACCACCGACGTCGACTTCTCCGTCACTCTGCTTCCATCTCTCTTCCTCACTCTCGTTCCATCTTCTACATTGTCGTCACCATCCTCATTCCCCTGTTCTGCAAATCATTGAAACTGGATCTACTTATGGATGGGTTCGTTTCTTCTCGACAGCTCTCGCCACCATCGCTTCGCTTCAACTTTCAGAGACCTCTCCTCGACGAACTCAGTTTCTTGAAATGTATCACCTTGCCGCCGGAATCTTCAGATACCTCACCGTCGGTCACCTCAACTCCTTTTCTTTCGCCGCTTCATTTCGCTGCTCGACTTGGAACCATCAAATCTGAACCTCATCTCGTCATGGTTCTGTCCCGCTCCTCCGCCTCGCAATCGTCTCTTACCGCCACCGCCTGTAGCTCCGATGAACGCAATCTTCCTCTGGTTGGTGCCTCATCTCCCACACACGACAATTGTTTTGGTCGGCTCTCTACCTCCAGTTAAACCCTAATCGGGTGTTCATCTGGAAGCGTATGGGCCTAGGCCTTCTATATGGGTAAGGGTTTTAGCTTCAGACGAGACATTCTCCACTCCCAAGCCACCACCACCATCCCCCACGCAGTCGTGATGTTTTTCACTCTCTGACTAAAGATATTTTTCATTATCTCCGGTATATCTTTTGCGTCTGGTCTGCGACTGTTCTCTGGTCTCATCCAACCCGTCACAATTCGTCACCTCCGCATCACCATTGTCACTCCAATCTATGTCACTTCCTCTACATCATGTGCCGAGACTCGACAGGGCTCCGACCATCTTTTGGACTTGGTTTTGTACGCAGAATCGTCAATTGTGAAGTGTTCGTCTAAAGTGACAACCCCTCCAAAGATTTGTCTCAGATTCAACATTGTTTTAATCGACTGTCGCAATGTCTCAACAACTATTGTGCAAGAGTGTGGACTCGCCAGATTTTTCCGAAACTATGTTATCGCTGCGTCTCCATCACCCTTAATGATGTCGTCTCAAGCATCGATGGACTATGCCGTCTCAAGCATCGATGGTTCTTCACAGAGTTGTTTTAATGATTCCCCTACCCTTTCCCATGTGAATCATTCAACCTTAAAGGCTTTACCGTCGACAACTCTACGTGTAGTCCTATTCCGACAGTCTTTCCGTGTCTCATTGCAATGCCACCTACAATTAGCATCTCCTGATTCTGTCAACTGCTATCTTTTAGAAGCTGTACCGTCGACAACTCTGTGTGTAGTCCTATTCCGGCAGCCTCTCCGCATCTCACTGCAACATCAGGAGATCCAGACTTCTTTAGAGACAACTTTTAACTATTTCCAAAACCCATTGATTGGGTTCTTCAACGTCGATATCGACTTCTTTGTGTTCTATCGAACGCGGGCTCTAGAACTACAAGTGAAGATTTTCTGTGGATTTCTTCTCTCCTTAGCCACCTCTATCTTCCGTGGTGTTTTAATTATGTTAGCTTATCATCTTACCGTCGAGTATCTCTCTGGTTGTAATCGTCCATCTGGTTCTTGATTTTAATATAAGCATTTGTTGTCCAAAAAAAAGAGGATTTTTAGAGTATTTACAGGTTCACGTACATTCTGGAGAAATATGGTGATTTTGGTGTCATTTTAAACTTTTTGAGTGCAGAGCTGCACAGACACGTCAGATGTTTAGCTATTGATTAAGACCTTACCACTGTTAGATTTTACCCATCCTTTGACACAAAATGAAGCTTTGAGTTAGTTTTCCAATGCCATCGGTTCGAAGTCAATCAGCATCTTGTAGAAGGTTATGCATGTTTTAATGAAGAGTGGTCACTCTGCCTCGCGAGAGGATATTGTCGAGAAGGTAAAGGAAAATCGATCGATGCAACACTCTTGGTATGGATCGATATTGATCCCAGAACGCGAGACGAGCATATTTTATGAGTGATTTAGGCCCAGAAGTTAACACAAATTACCAGAATACCCTTGGACCACCAGAAATCCTATTTATGTTATTTGCAAGCCATTGTTGACGGCTAGAGATTACCTGAGCTTTATTCTACTGTTCTAAGTTCTAGGAGAGAAGGGAGGAACTACATCAGAGTCCTCATGAAACTCCTTTGGTTTTTTGGTTTTCACATTTTATCTATTCTATTATATTATATTCATCTATTCTATCTATGATTTTTGTGACAAACTTTATGCTTGAATAGATCCACTTGTTAGGTTTAGGGTTCAAATAGTTTAGAGGGATTAGCCTCAACTATAAGATCGCTTGTTGTGATATTTATTAATAGGATGTTCGTAATACATATGTTCTAGAGTAGCTAACTAGAAACATGATCTAAGGAGTTTAGATCGTTTGAGTAACCTTTAGACAATCCAAGATATCCTGAATCCATTCTATTAAACTAGGATTTTACTAGAAACATGGAGAGAGCTTGATCTAGGGATCCATAGTTAGTATAGATTAACTCGCGCAGAACGCTTGACTAGCCGCATCGATCGATATTCCCATTAGAAATCGATCGACGTCGAGTAAAGTGTATCAATCGATATTCCTATAGAATAATCGATCGACACTGTTAATTGATCGGACATTCTTGTTTGGATCAATAAAAATCTAGTCAATAGACTTATTTAGTAACGCGAATGCTTAGCTTGATTTGTTACTTAGTGGTTAATTTCTTCAATATCATGAATACAACTGTTTAGCACCTATAGGATTATAAATCTCTAATACCTGAGTAGAAACCCTAAATCTAGTAACAATTCTTTCATCAAACAACTGTCTTGTTTATCTTGTTAATGTTTTATTTATTGCTTGCTTTATTTACTGCTTAATAATTTATTTACTCTTTTATTATTTACTTGTCTAAATTATTCATAACTATTTAGATCTAATTGGTTCATTGGCTTCTTGTGGATTCAATCCTTAAGTACTACAATTGTACTTCTTTTTTGAGAGAATAAAATCACTTAAAGTAATTTGAGTGATATCACTAACCAACACCTTTTTTCTATAAACTTGTAGATAAATTTTCCATATACTGGAGACAAATCGATAGACAATAAGGAGTATATCTTCTTCGCGAATTCGACGATACATTCGCTGAGCTCGTCCTCTCTGCCATTATCCATAATCACAACATCGTAGGCTACATATGACATGATTCGTTAAGCATAAATCAAAAAGGGCTTGATTTCATTGAGATTGATGAGAGAGTTTAAATTAACGGTTCCTAAACTCGTCATGTTGATTAGTTTCTTTACAGTTCTCCTGATCATGAACTTAAATTTGTTTGGTTTTTATGCGATTATATTCTTTTTTTTTTTTGACATCAAACGGCTGGTCTATTACTCAAGCGATTTGAGGTGGTCTGGATAACCAGACCGGAACAGAACAACCAACGTACACAAGCTTACGATAAAAAGACCTAGCTAACTTAGCTAAAGAATCAGAAGCGTCATATTCTTTGAATATGATTATTTTCTATACAAATACTATCCAAATAGGTGGTACTTGTATCTACTGATTTTTACTATTAATAGCTTCTCAAATAACTCAAAATTATTACTTATATAATTTATTAATGAAATAATTGTTTTCTGATAAGGATGATTTGAAAAAGTTTTAATAAATGATTAATCCAATAAGTTTTGACCATAAAAAAAGAGTAATCCAATAATCTTCGATTTGATAGAACGTGTTTATAAATACAAAATATAATACGGGAAGATTCGGACAAAACACTAAAGTTCTCACAAATCAACAATTCAATAAGCCCACCTTCGAGTCTATGAAGTAAAATGATGACATCTAAATTTGAGAGTTTAGTGAATTAATCTGATACTAGAGATTGATCCGCCCATTCACGCGGGTTTTAATTCTTATACTTTCATACATTGATATTTGTTTTCATAATTAATGTTATATATTTAGATGTGTCTTAATATTTACTATTATTAAAAGGGGAATATGAGAACATGAGAAGCTATCCACGTCCTCAATTTTATTCAGCCAATAAGGATGTTCTGTTATGCCACGTCAGTGACACCTCTGTGTGTTTTTGGGTGGGCTTGAGTTTTTGGGCCTGAAACGTGTTCTCCTCCTCTCCTCTCCTCCTCTCCTCTCCTCCTGTCGCGATTCCTCTCCTTCCTTCTCTTTGCCTCTTCCCTTTGCAAATCAGTTTCAAAATCGAAACTCCTCCACTCCGTTGATCACATTCAATGGCTTTTTCCATTTTGCTTTGCATCTATTTCTTTATAAAATCCCTTTTACTTCGCAAGCTTCTCTCAAGAGATTAAACATATGGAATCCAAAAGAAAAACTGCAACCTCCGACGATTCTAGGTCTGAGAAGATGAACGACACAATCCCAAAGCTAACCACAAAGCTTCTTCATTTTCGCAATCAGATAACTCATTATAATCCTATCCAGATGAAGATAATTGTTGAAGGTGAAAATGGCGAAGAAAGTAGGAGGAGCAACAACACTTGCAGAGGACGCACTGTCGCGTTTCACCTCAGTAAAACCAATACTTCGAATCAGCCGCTCACCGGTTTTTGTGTAATGAGCTTTTATTTTGTGTAACAGTTGTTTTGATCATGTTTGTATGAGTGTGGCCTGTTGAAGTTAATCTTAAGTTCTTGGAACTAGTTGGAAAAGAGTTGATTCCTTTAATATAGTACTGATTCTTTTTCAGCTGATGTTGCTTTCTCTCCCTTCAAGAGTTGAAAAATCAATAGCTTCTGCAACTCTAGCTCTTGCTTTTGAATCGGGTCTGAATAATTTCTGCTAATGTCAAAAGATCACTCATTTCTTCTGAGCAGCAATATGGAAGGTAAGTTCTCTGGTCTTTGTCGACTTCTCTGTATATTAGCATTAGGACTGCATTGTTGTTTTTGTTGGTGGAAGATTTCATCAAGAGTTCAGATATAATCTACACAAATATGGAAAAAGGTATCAGGATTTAGGGGAGATGATGATGATTTGATAAAGATGAAGAACAATTAGTGCTCGAGCCCTATCTTCCCCGGAAAGAGAATGGGTTTAGGTATGTATGTACATTTATTGTTAGAGAATAATAACGTTGCAATTCAAAAGCACTTATAAAGTCAAGTACAGTATTTATAATTTAATCAAAATCGTCATGTTTCACTATGATAATAAAGTAGTAATTTATTTCCTTTTAATCATTCTTGCATATTATTGGGGTTTTCAAAGAACTCATCTATGACGTTCCAAATCTAAGTCAATCTACCATAATAACCAGGTCGCAAACTCAAAACCCATGTATCGATTTTCCTTAAGTTATTGGTAGTTTACAAAAACATTTATATTCATTTCCACTAACCTCCTACTATACTACTTACTATATGTTACTTCCCTGTATAATCCTCCTATACATTAAAAGAGAAGACACTTGGATACGTGTCAATCATACAGGCCTTCTCGGAATAATTCTTTTAATCTGATTGGTTGATTTATTTTAATTTTCTTTTTTATTTATTTTTTGTTTGACGTGCAAGTGTTAGGATTTATATATGAGAATCGTATCTCTAAAATTTAATGTATAGGTTATTTACTTTCCTTACTTTATATTCGATAACTTGCGTGAGAAGTTAGAAATTCAATGCCAAATATGTCAATCTCATACCATTAGGAAAGCTTGACAATATATATACGATTCTCGTCCTCTCTCCATCTTTGTCTCACTCGAGGAGTTAAATAGATTCAAATTATGACCGGCCCGATCTCCATCTTTGTTAAAGCAAGATCCGTCTCTCCTCTCTCCATCTTTGTTAAAGCCAGATCCGTCTCTCCTCTCTCCATCTTTGTCTCACTAATAAGTCTCTCCCTTGTCTCTCGAAGATCGATTATTTCCCGGCGTTGCAGACTTTAAATCGAAGTCGTCTTATTCTTCGTTCTTTGGTAAACCGAAACCAATACGATGAACGATCTTCTTAAGGTGAGAACTTGTACTCTTTAGGGTTTTGTTGAGTTTGAATTTGGAGTTGATTATCTAATGTGAATGCTGATTTTTGAAAAATTAGGACACTTTTTATGTTCTGCAATTGAAATTGATCCATGTTATAAAACTATAATGTTAATGTTCCTGTCTGATTATTTGATTTAAAGTGTTAGCCTTTTCTGATTATTTTTTTTGCTCATGTGAGTGGTTTATATGCTAATTCGATTATTTTGTTCAACTTTTTAATGGGTTTTTTTTTTTTCTTAATAAGGGTTCGCTTGAGCTACCACGGGGTGAATCTTCTAGACAAGGTGATGTGGAGCTAGGGGAACAAGGAGGTGACCAAGGTTTAGAAGTGTTCTTCGAAAAGGTGATAGTACCCAACTCAAGAAAAAGTGCTATGAAATTGATTATCATTACCGACTTACTCTGCCCTAAGCGTTCCCTTCTTTTTGTCTTTTTAGGTTCAAGACATTGACAAACAATATGAAAAGCTTGATAAGCTTCTTAAGAAACTTCAGGTATATAATAAACCAATTACTCTTCTTTTTTTCTTTCTACCATGTAATGTTGGATATATAGTATCAGTGTTGTTGGCTTTCCTCTTTCAAGATTTACAGTTCTGTTGCATTACCGTTTTAAAACCGTATAGGCTTCTCATGAGGAGTCCAAGGCTGTTACTAAAGCTCCCGCCATGAAGGGTAAGTTTGTTTTCTTTTGTTTCATTCATGTTCTTCCACAACTGTTACAAAGCCAGGAAAAATTATAATTAGATGAGTACACCATTCATGTATGTAGAATTATAATTAGATAAAGAACAGCGACCACACTGTGAGTATTCTCATTCTTCTGTTAGACAAGTCATTAGTTTTTAATGTTGATATGACCTTTATGATCTTTCGTCCTGTGGAACAGTTCCTTAAAGAAGAAGTTTAAAGACAAGATGGCCGAGTTTTAGGTGAGTTTTGAAGAACAATATAAACATTTCAAGAAATATATATATGGAAACTATAATTACTTCAAATTAATATTGTGACTTGTTCTTCTAGGTTCTAAGAGAGAACATCCAACAAGAGTATCGCGAGGTTGTTGACAGATGTATTTTTACAGGTATGTACTTTCTTAATGTTATGAGCTTGCTTTACTTATCACTTCTACTTCTCTTTCTTATTGTTTTTGTGTGTGTTTTCCTTGCATTAGTAACTGGACAGCGAGCGGATGAAGATGTAAGTAAACTAGAGTCTGAGTGTTTATTATGGTCGTCAGAAGTTTGAACAAAAACAAACTTCTTTGCCGTTTATTGGTTTTCCAGACAATTGATGAGTTGATTGAAACTGGAAACAGTGAACAGATCTCCAGAAAGCTATTCAGGAGCAAGGACGAGGACAGGTATGTCATTTTGGACATTTGTGTGTAAAAATGTATGTAAAAAAAACAATCTAAGACTTCGAACTACTCACAGGTAATGGACACCTTGGCGGAGATCCAAGAACGTCATGACGCTGTCAGAGACTTGGAAAAGAAACTTCTTGACTTACAACAAGTATGTTGGATTTCATTATTCTCCGAGCTGTTGTTTTGATGCAAATCTATTAGTCAAAAACTCTTTAACAAGGTTTCCCTTTGTTGCAGATTTTCATGGACATGGCAGTTTTGGTTGATGCACAAGGAGAAATGCTTGACAACATAGAATCTCAGGTAAGTTTTGAGTACACACTCTTATAAACATGAAAGGGCAGTGGTATAATAATGGTAAAATGATAATCTGCAATTTGTGTGTTAGGTGTCAAATTTGGTAGATCACGTGCAATCAGGAAACACTGCACTTCAAAGAGCAAAGAGTTTACAGAAGAGCTCAAGAAAATGGATGTGTATCGCAATCATTATCCTTCTCATTGTTGTTGCTGTGATCGTTGTTGGTGTTCTCAAGCCTTGGCAAAACAAGAATGCTTAAGAGAGGAAAACAAAGATTGTGGAAACAACCATCCCTACGGCTTTTTTATTGAATGAGTGTTTATTATATGTGTGATTCCTGTGTGTAATGGAATTCTATATTCTTTTTTTTAATTGGATCAAACAAACCAATTAATATTCTAATACTTGTGCAATTTCATTAAGGAGAGTATCTCAGAGGCATGTTATTTGTTTAAATGAGAAACACATAACCATTATTTTCTCCAATTAAGATGATTAGTATTTAAAGCACTGGTAATGCTCATGGCCGTTCAGCAAATAAGAAGGCTGGGGTACAATCAGGTAACAATTCATGAGTGACTGGAAGCAACTAATAGATGAGTTATATCAGTACCTTACTGAAAAAATCATCAAGAAAACATGTGTCACAGAGGCCTCCTCCATGATACAAGACATAGCAACGATCTTGCAAACCAATGGTTCCATGTTTAAATATGTATCACGTTTCTCTAACTTCTGACTTGAGAGCATCATTAGCAATGAGTATTTACAAATGACTAATGAGTCTCTCAATATTATTATAGTATTTTGAAATAGTTAAGTTATACAATTTAATTAGTTAATTCGTTTATTAATAACTTGCCTTATTTTATTATCAATTACTTGCGCAATTTGATACGATGATTACCTTATTGTGTCATCAGTTACTTGTCTTAAATGGTATGTTAATTATTGCAAATTTATGACAGTCAATTTTTAATATCTTTCTTTGATTGCTTCATGTTTATTAAAAAGAAACAAGTATTATAAGAACCGTAAGACTTTATATATCTCAAGAAATGTCTTTACAAGAATTTTTATAACAAATATTTTAGGAACCATAAGACTTAATGATACAATATGATTATTAATTCGTAATTATTCTTTAAATTTGATATATTCTGATTTTTTTATTATATATAATTTTAAACGAAACAATCTTTTTAGGAAGTATTTTTTAAAAATATATGTCTATTAAGTAAATTTCTTGTTCTTTTATGATGTCATTTATTGGTAACTATATACATGTGATATTGCATTAAATATGTATGTTCTTTATTTCTTAATTAGTTAATTCGAAAATATGATGATTACCTTATTTTGCTATCAATTACTTGCACAAATTTATACAATAATGGTGATTTGAGTTAGAAAAGCCAAAAATATTATCCATTTAGAAAACTACAAATATAATGGTGATTTGAGATTTAGAAAAGCCAAAACTATTATCTTTATTATATATATATATATATATATAAATATATGGATCTTAAAAATGTAATTTACTATATATATACATTTATTTGTTCTTTCTATTAACAGATAAATAACACAGATGAAATACCGTTTCTACAAACCATTTTTCAGTCTGTTTCAATAGTGATATGCAAATTTAATATTATTTTCGACTCGATAAAATTTAGAAATCTATTTAATTATTTTATATTGTACAATTGCTAAAAACAATTGACAATTTTTTGCAGGTTTCTATGGGATTATTTTAATTCATAATTGTTCTTCTTATTTTATATTACTTATGAATTATATTTAAATTTTTATCACATTTTCTATGGGATTGTGATATCTATGAGATTTTATCACATTTTTTTAATGTTACTGTCTCCTGTATCTTTTTCTTACATTTGTTTTTTTTAATAGTTAACTTTTATTAAAAACATACTAATGATGTTAATTTTTTTTTACTTTAGTTAACTTTCATTTGTTTTATTCTTATATACTTTTGGTGACTTTTTTATTTTTTGTTTCAGTTTAATATTGAATTTAGTTCATATACTTTATGTGTATATGTTTTAAAACATAATTTTTCTTTTAAAAAATTAACCGACAAAGAGCCTAATTAAACCGATCCAAAAACAAACCGAACTGAATATAAATTGAAGTGGACATAAACAACACCAAACCAGACTAAATAAAGTTTATTTCAGTTGAAAAAATATATTAAAACCGAACTAAACAAACCAAACCGAAAAAGTAACATTTACCCACCCCTACTACATCCTAGAGATTTACGCAAATCTTGTCTCAGTATTGAAACTCTCACTTGTTACACTAACTCCCACATTTGAATTTAATAGATATTCATGTCTCAGCATTATACTATATTTTTATACCCGCACAGGGTGCGGGCCGGTCACCTAGTTTGTTTTAAATTAAGTAGTCACGATGACGATACCGTAAATGTGGTCACGCCATTGGTTTATACTTTATATGAAATGTGTTTTGTTGCTTATGGTCAGAGATAGATTTTTTTTTAGAGTTGGATTGTAAATTAGTGATAGATGCGTACAAGTACAAAATATTAATTCATTCGGTATTTCTCTCAGGAAAAAGGTGGCTTTAAGCTGAGAGGAGGGGGCATAATATTCACTTGCAGAAGCAACATATATCATAATTAGATTATTTTGTTTTTTGTTGTCAAAACATAATATTTTATAAATCACCACTCTTCTGGTCCAATAGTTAACAAATAGATTGTTAATATAATTATTACAGCTCTATTTTGTATTAAGAAAATTGTATTTAAATTTTAAAGAAAACATGATTTATACAGATTAACTAAAGCAAATTTATAGAAACTAAAATATCAAAAGATATAATCCGCGCGTGATTTCGAAATTTATTTTCTATAGCCTAAGAGCATCTCCAACCCCACTCCATAATGTACTACAAAATAGAGTGGGAAATGGAGTAATGAAGAAACAAAAAGTGCTTACTCCAAATATAGAATAATGAGATATTTGTTTTACTCAATCTTTTTATACTGTGAATTCTTTGGTGTAGAGGAAAAAGACATCGTAAATTGGTGACTATAAAATATTGTTTATGGAATTTTGAATATTGGTATTTTATTACTTTAACAAATATAAATCTACATAATTCTATATCTTTAATATTAAAGAAAGAAAATTTATCTACGGTAAATAACAAGATATTCAATCTACTAAAATATTTTATTCATGACTATAAAATATTCATCAGAGTCAATATAAGAGCTTAATTACATAATCATGCAAGAATACTAACAAAACATCCATGAATATATGCAATAACAACTATTTACTTTTCAATTGATAAACGAAGTAAAGAGCGAAAAAAACCTTATTGAATAAAGGTTATCGTGATTCTATATTTTTAGTTTGTTTATTTGAGTTGATGAATCTGCTACTTTTAGACAATTATTATTACTCATTAAAGAACAAAAACAAAATCCTTTTTTTTATTATTAAACTTTAAGAGCATTAATATATGATATAGTTAAATACTAATTAAAAATAGTACAAAATATATTAGCAATCACCTCAACAATAGCAAAACATTTTACTTATAACCTATAGCCATTATTTGAATCTTCAAATAATTATTTCTAAAGAAAAACTAAAATAATAATAAGAAAAAAGACTCAACATTAAACCAAATACTAAATATGCAGAGTATATTGCAAAGAAGAACAACAACATGTGTTTCTCATCCTTTGATGAGTTAGTTATGGTAATCATTTTATATTTTTTAAATCTTAATCTTATTTTAAAATAACAGAAAATAAGTGGCGAAGAAAAAGAATTCATATTCCAAATAATAAAGAGAAAATCCTATAAAAATACTTCAACTAAATGATCTCACGATTTTTAATACCCAAACTTAAAACTAACTAGGTGTTTTGCCCGCACTTGCGGGCTTAATTATCTTTAAATCAATCTAAAAAACATCAAAATAAATGATTATTTGCATCCAAAAAATTCGACCTAAAACATTAATTTTTTTTCCATGATAAATTTATTTACAAACTAATTTTTCATTTGAAACTTTGAAAAATTTAAAGTCTATTTCATTTCTTCTTAATTAATAAAAAAAATTGAAAAACTGAATCGATAAATTTACATTCAAAATTGATCTTACAGAAAGAATAACATTAGTTTAGATAATAATAAAATATATTTGAATTTATTTTTGTCAAACACGTATCTTCTTTCTTTTTGAATGATCTTTTATTTTATATGATTAATTCATGTTTAAGGTTTAACTATATAAAATATAAATATAAATTTATTTTAACGTGTGAGTTCAAAGGTGAAAAATAAGTTCACAGATATATATCATTATATTATATTATTATATTCTTTAAATTTGAAAATAATTACGTATTATAAATTTTCAATTTTATTTTTTTGAAATTATATACAATTAAAAAAATTAATTTATGAATATTTATTTATGTGTTTTCAATTTTTAAATTGTTTTAATTAAAATATATTTTCCGGATAACAACACAATATTTATATAGGAATTATCTTTTTTATTTTTAAATACATATTTAGATTATGGATAATTCATATCTTTATTATTAATTTAAATCATTTATCTAATCAAATAAGTATTAAATTCCTTTTTATTTTTGGTTGATATATATATTTTATTCATTAAGGGTACAAACGATATTAACCACTCTAACTTTTAATGTGATAGCTTCATTGCGAAAAATCACTTCGCAAATAATAGTATAGATTATTTTGCTCATTTAATAATGTGCTCATTCTACTACCCAACCTATGCTCATTTTAATCAAAATTTAAATAAAATTCCAAACAAAACTTAAATAACTTTGAAATTACAATAAATCTGAAAATTTTGAAATTTAATTTCAAGTTTAGGAATAAAGTAACTAAGTTGTGAATAAAATACTAAAATCTAGAAATTATTTGAATAAATAAATAAGTTTAAAACTTCAGAAAGAAAACTAAATTCGAAATGTAAACTACAACTTATATTAAAGTTTTAAATATTATCCACAGTTTAGATACTTTATTCCTATAACTTAAAATAAAAATAGAAATTTTAAATTTTTTTGTGATCAATTTGAAGATTTTTTAAATTTTCATTTGAACTTATAAATAATTTGGGTATCAAAATAAATAGTGTATTTAAAATTAATAAATAATTAATTTAGGTAAAAAACTGGATAATAAAAAGATTAGGTATCAAAAAACATAATGATATTTAGTTAGTGTATTTTTATAGATATTTTCAATAATAAATTAATAAAAATACTTATAGTTTATTAAATTAACTATAAACTCAAAAAATTCAATGGACATAATAGTATAAAAACATTTTTTTCTAAAAATAAAATATTAAAATACATAATCCGAGCGTAGCGCGAAAAAAGATCTAGTATAACTAATTATATCCAAAAGACTTAGACCAAATCAGGTAATATGATTATTTTTAGTATCAATATCCGAACCTGTTTCAGATACATTTGTTAAATAAATATTTTTAGGTTTTTATACATCATAATCAAATTCATCCAGATCCAGAAGAACCTAACTCAAAACTCACACATAAATTTATAATATTCATGAAGGGTCTAATTCAAACAAAAATGGTACTTGAAAGAAAAAATTCGTACCCAAATGAATAATCAATGTTCATACCTAACTAATTTATAATTCATAAAAGGGACACTTTCTATGCGTTTGGATAAATTAATTGAAACAAAAAAAAATTTCGTTTTAGTAAAATAATTATAAGGAGTGAAAAATTAAGTAACAATAAATATAATATTTTTATTATTTTTATTTAAGTTATTATTTTATTCTCAAAACATTTCTTTGTATTTTATGTTTGGCTATGTAATTTTCCACCGATTGAAACTAAAACAAAAAAAAAAGATTTAGTAAAAAAAACTAAACCGAACATTTAACCATATGCAAAATCTAGTTATTTAACATTTTTGATTTTATAATTGGCTCAAATTTAATATTGATTAAAGAATAAATAAAATATACACTATTATTATTATAGTACTATAATTAATAAAGTGAAATATTGTTAAATTAATATAATTAAAAAAATTATTAAACTGAGTGAGCTATGAAAATAAAATTAATTTAATAATATTATCTATGTTTCCAAATTATTCTCTTTTATACTGATATCTATGATTTCAAACAGTACCAAAAGGTATTTTCGTTTTGATAATATAGATGTAGGCATGTTCAATCCGGATTTCAGTCCGGTTTCGGTTTGATTTGTCGGTATTTCGGTTTATAAAAGTTATCTATCATATTAGAACCATATATAAACTGGTTTGGTTTGGTTTTTATACTATCAGTTTTTGGTTTATTTGATTTTATACCATAAAACATTATTATTTGATTTAGTTTTATATTACATGTATTTTATAGACGTATTTCGGAAAACTATCATTTATTAAAATAATCTCGGATGTTCATAAATAATATAATATCGAAGAATAAAAAACAAAATGATTAATGACTCCGTTTTTTTATAGTTCTTCTTGTCTTTTATGTTCTTTCAAAAAAATTTCAGACGACCATTTAATTTTCCAATTTCTTAAAGCATGCAAAATCAAATAAAATTACATTTAGATAATATTTAAAGAAAAGGGTAGTAAGATATAACTTCACTCAGTCAATTACTCAATGACAAAAAAAAAAGAAAAAAAAATTAAAAGAATCACTACAAGAAAACACATATAAAGCTAGGACCGCTTTTCTTAGTTATTTCCTCGTAAAAGGGGGGGGGGGTTAAAAGGAAATAACGAGGAAACGCATTTCGTCGTGACACGTTCGTCGTAACTCAACTTTCCTCTCTCTTTCCTTTTTAATTAACGAGGAAAGGTTTCCTCGTAAAGTCGTCTACAACATTTTCTCGTAAAAGCCTCATAAAGTTTTCCTTGTTAAAGCCACGTAAAACTTTCCTCGTAAAACCCTCGTAATTATTTCCTCGTTAACGCTACATAAGGTTTATCCGTAAGAGCCTCGTAAAAATTTTCCTCGTTACTGCACGTAAACTTTTACTCGTAAAACCCTTTCCTCGTAAAACCCTTGTAGGTCTACGAATAATTTACTTGGAAACCTTATTTTTCCTAAATTATAAATAATAATCAAAATATATACATAAATTATTTTTAAAAATTTAAAAATTTAAAATTCAAATAATAGAAGAAAAGTAATATATGCATAAATATTTAAGTTTAAAATTTATAATACAATAAAAATAAAAATAAACTACGGGTGTTGCGCGTGAAACTGGCAGACGAAGTCTTCACTCCTCTCTACCTCGTCGTCCTCTTCCTGGAGGGTTGGCTGTGGCTGTGGCTGTGGCGGTGGGTGTGGAATCCCTAGTTGTTCCCGAATGGAACGCATCATCATCTCCAATTGGGGATTTTCATCCGCCAAAATGTCGAGAAAACTTTCGAGCGAACCCATTTGAGCTTGCGTTGTGCTCAAATTAGAATGCGTCGCATGCAACTCTGAACGCTGCTGAGCAGTCTCCTTTTTCCGTTTCTGAGCATAAGACAATGTCGCTCTTGGGACATTGTTAACGGAACCAATCCCCACAATACGTCCCTTTTTCTTAGGGAAGACCTGTAAATAAAAGATTAATGTTAGCTAATGAAAAAAACATTAATAAAAAGAATAATAATAATAAGAAAACAAATTTACCTCCTCGAAAATCTGATCCATGTCGGGTGTGGATAATATGACGGGTGTCCCATCGGGAGCCTTCTGACTCAGCTGGGTTTGGCGCTTCTCAACCCGAGAAATAACCTCCTTGTAGATTTGCTCAGACCGAGGATCTACAAATTGCCCAGCCTTGTTCTTGTGGGTTCTCTAGTAAAGCTCCTTGAGAGATGGAAGAACTCCTATCTCTTTAGCCTAAAAATATTTTAAAAAATTAATTAAAAATTATCATATCTAGATGAACTCCGGCGTGAGGTTTTTGATGTGAACTGTGGAGCATCTTCGTGTTGACTCATCTTTGATCAAACGGTTAGCGGAGCAGTTGTCGGAGGTTTTGATCGACTCTGGCTGGTTCCAATAATGGATGAGTCCATCCCACATCAAATATGTGAGGCAAGAGGGTTTCCCTTCTAATAACCATCCACCTCATAATCGTCTTTCCAGTTGGAGACCATGACAAGCAATTGTTCTTTCACCTTCTACTCAAACTCACGCTTCACCCGCTTGTTCAATCCTATGGACCAACGCCATTTTTGCTGTAACCAAAAAAATATTAGATTAATAATTAGTCCAATAATATTAAAAATTTTAAATAATTTAAAACTTTTTACTAATCACTTAGAGCGAAAATTTTGAACCACGTCTTTCTGGTGTGGAGAGGCGTCATTTTCCAGTTTGGAGCTGCATCGTGGAAGTAGCCTTTGATACAGTCGGTGACGCTCCTAGCGACACAATCTTCAACCCCAAACCTGAAAAAAAAAAAAATTGAAAGTTACACCTACCGGTAAGTTTTGTCCAGTCGGTCGGGATCTAAGACTGGTAAACCTTCTCTGCATGCCTGAGGGAGAAGATCCTCGACGGTGTACATAGCATACGGAGCATCTGGCGGCACTTGCAAATTGAGATGAAACCTGGCCACATGAGGAGGAGGAAATACCTTCTCTCGAAGATGATGATGTCTGGGTGGTGCAGCAAATGGGGGAATGGGTGGCAAAAACTGAGACTCGGGAACACTCTCTGGAATCAAAGAACCGGGAGCTGAAAAAGATGATCCGCCTGTATGAGGACCTGGCTCACGGCCAAACATGTCCCCGTAATGAGTCCCGCCTGTATGAGGACCTGAAGAAGATGATCTGACTGGCGGCCGCTGCTGACCCTTAAACTTTTGCTCTCTAACCATCTAAAACATTTAAATTTTTTTAAAAAACATAAATATATTAGTAACATTTAAAAAAACATAATATAAATTCTTAAAACTAAACAACCTAATCTAAATTCCCTAAACTAACCACCTAATCTAAATTCCCTAAACCCTAAATCCTAAACTAACCACCTAATCTAAATTCCCTAACAATTACCTTAAGAGGAAAAGGAGAGGAGATAGCTACAAATGAGAGAAATCGAATTGCTTCGATTTATATAGGGATTTTGGTTTCTTCGTAAAACCCTAGTCACATTACGAGGAAATAACCAGTCCCAGGTTTTCATTTACGAGGAAACAACGAGTCCCGTGTCACCTCACGATGATTTTACGAGGAAAAGGTTTACGTGGACTTTACGAGGAAATCAGCAGTCCCGCGTTTTCACTTCATGAGGGTTTTATGAGGAAACGTCTTACGTGGACTTTACGAGGAAATAGCCTTATGTGGACTTTATGAGGAAAATGGCTTACGTGGACTCTACGAGGAAAAAAAAGTCCCGTGTTTTCACTTTACGAGGATTTTACGAGGAAAAGTTTGTATATCTCTAAAATTCGAAACCACAAACCCTAAACCCCAACTTCCATAACTTATACCTCTACATCTTCCTAAACCCCAAATCCCAACTTCCCAAAGTTCTTATCATTTTGTAATTAATTAAGTCTTAAAATTATTAATATTAAAAACTCGGATACATCATTTCCATACAACATCATTCGGATAATCATTGCCATTCTCGGCATCATCACTAGAAACATCATCATCTTCGTAAAACTCGTCTTCAACAGCTTTGTCCGTTGTATGATCTGGGACATCTTCGTATTCACGATTATGCGGATCGATGAGTAGGATTTCATCAATTTGTGTTGCAGGTTCCTCGATTTCATTGGTGTGGTCCTCTTGTAATGGTGGTTCTTCTCCAGCAATTATTTTTCCACGAGGTGTAACTTTGATAACAGCTAACCAATTTATTCATGAGGTTGTCATCCGAGGGGATGGAATGAAGCAAACTTGGTCCGCTTGTGAAGTTAATATGAAAGTCTCGAATTTGTTGTACCTTCGCCCACCATTGACATCAACTACACCAAATTTGTTTATCCAAACACCTCTGTTGACAACGGGATCAAACCACTCGCACTTGAACATGACGCATTTCAGCTTCAATAATCCTGGGAATTGAACTTCATAAATCTCCTGCAAGATCCCGTAGAAATCTGTTTCGCCTTTCACACATATTCCATAATTACTTGTCACCCGGTGTCTACCATAGTCATAGGTATGAAAAGTATAGCCTCATGTGAAATTTTTCAATTGGACCTTGAAGTAATTCGCGAAACCATGCGGGATAAGCGGGATCGTCATAATCAACCTGCAAAAAATCACATTTACTTGAAATTAAACTTACTATCAGGGATGTATGCATAAAAATATAAGTTATAATACATGTTTCCTCAATCACTTGATAAAGTGTTGATCTTTCCTTGTGGTTAACTCAGTTGTCGATATACCTGGGATTGCTTCTTCGACTTGAGTCACAAATTCGCTGTAAAATTATGTTATGTTAATTAATCAATTGAAATATATAAGTGTGTATGAACGTGTTTATATGTTTACCTTTCAAAATAACGAATCTATGGATGCTCGCATTTGAGAAGAATGTAAATGTGTGCGCTATGGATGTCTTCATCACTCGACCACCAAACCTCCTTCAATTTCCCACCGAATCGCCCAATTTGACAAAAGATGTCTGAAACATCTTTTTCCATATATGTCGACACGACACCACCATCATCATATCTTCTTGGAGCTTGTTTCCTTGTACGTACTTTCGATGCAAAGTAGTACGATATGAAATGTGATGTTTCTTTCATCAAACTTCCTGCAACAAAAGAACCTTCAACTTTTGCGAGGTTTTGGACTTTTTCTATTAAAGTTTTCATGTCCCTTTCATACTGATACATCCACTCGTAATGTACAGGTCCACGAAGCAACGACTCATATGGAAAGTGGACAACTAGCTGCTCCATGACGTCAAAAAATGTCGGCGGAAATAGTTTCTCCAAGTTGCACATTAAGATGGGGATGTTCTTATGAAGTTATTGAACAACATCTTCTTTAGGAGTGCGTGTGCTCAGATCCCTGAAAAATGCTCCAATTCCTTATATATTACAAAAATTAAACATATTAGTATAATCATATTTATACGTACACATATATAAAGAAATTAATTAATGCTTGCATATTATATTACCTGCAAGTGCTTCATGTACTTTTGCTGGTAGTAGCTCCGTAAATACAAAGGGAAACAGTCGTTGCATAAATACATCACAATCATGGCTCTTCATCCAGGAGAACTTTTGACCTTTCTCAACACAACTTGAGAGATTTGAAACATACCCATCAGGAAACTTCACTTCTGAAGCCACCCAGTTGAACAACACTGACTTTTTTTTTTCTGATGACAGTCTGAATATCAGAACTGGAACTTGCCATTGATTTTATATGTAACTCACTTCTTGAGCAGATATCGGGTATGTCCAACCTCGATTTTATGTTGTCTTTCATCTTCCCTCGGACATTCAATATAGTGTTCACGATGTTCTCAAAAAAAAATTTTTCTTTATGCATCACATCGAGGTTGTGGCGCAAAAGATGATCTTTCCAATATGGCGACTCCCAAAATATACTCTTCTTATGCCAATTGTGCTGAACACCATAAGAATCTGGCATATTACTGGGAACATGCCAATTACCACCACAAGGAGCTGTTTCTGGTGCATAGTAGTAATCGATTTGCGCTTCAATTTGTTCTCCAGTTAAATATGGAGGAGGAGTGTCTCTGACCACCCTTTTGTGTCTGAAAATTGTCTTGTTTATTCAGTATGAGTGGTAAAGTGGAAGAAATCGACGGTGACAATCGAACCAAGTTTTCTTCCTACCATTCTTCAACTGAAACGCATCTGTCATTCCATTACAATATGGACAAGCTAATCTCCCATGTGTAGTCCATCCAGACAATTACATCACATATGCAGGAAAGTCATTTATGGTTCACAAAAGCATCGCTCGCATCATAAAATTCGTTTTCCTTGAATAGTCATATGTCCTTACCCATGTTGACCAAAAATCTTTCAACTATTTTATCAGTGGTTGTAGAAAAACATCAAGAGATCTTTTTGGATGCTTTGGACCAGGTATTAATATGGTCAAGAATAGAAACTCTAGTCGCATGCACATATCTGGTGGCAGGTTGTACGGCGTAAGAAAGATTGGCCATAAAGAATATTGTCTCCCAGACATTCCAAATGGACTAAATCCATCAGTGCATAATCCAAGATACACATTCTGGCTATTGTGAGCAAAATGTGGATGTACATTGTTAAAATGTTTCCAAGCTCTTGCATCTGATGGATGAGTCATCTCCCCCATCCGTCTAAGTATGCTCGGCGTGCCATCTCATCCCTCCAGCAGTCTCCTCATATTGGTACAATCTTTTCAATATGTCTGTGATTGGTAGGTCCCACATCCTTTGGTACGGTACCCTATTCCGTCCTCGTCTTTGCGGTTTGAATCGTGGCTATCTACAGAATCGACATTCTTTTAACTGCTCATCATCTCCTTAGTAAATCATGCAGTTGTCGATGCAAACGTCTATCATCTCCGAGGGCAACCCAAGACTATAAACCAATTTCTGAATCTCATAATAAGATCCGGCAGACACATTGTCTTCTGGCAAATACTCTTTAAACAAGTCTGCCCTTGCACCCATGCAATTTTCAAGTAGATTGTGATCGATTTTAATACTCATCATTCTAGCAGCCAACGACAATTTAGAGATACCTTCTCTACAACCACTGTAAATTGGCTCGTTCAGCTTCTAACATTTCATAGAAAAAATTTGCATCTAAGTTAGAGTCTTCAACTTCATCATCATGAGTTACAAATGCATCACTTACCATATCATGAACCCTATCACAATCTACCATCTGTTCCTCCTGGTGATGACTATTTTCATTATGAAAATGATCAACGACAAATTCATCCTGAAAATTGCTATTACTACTGCTAGCTTCATTCCTACAAATATAATCTTCTCCATGTTGATACCAAATATAGTATTGTGGCATGAAAACTCTATTTATTAAATGCTTCCAAACATTTTCACGAGGGCCTAATTTTATATTGTTGCATTTCCGACAAGGACAAAACATCTTACCGCTTTCCTGCGTGAGCGGTGTAGAATCTTCTTGATGCATAAATGTCTCCAACTCTTCGATAAATCTCTGTGTGTATACATCCACCTCCGTAACTCGAAAATATTTCCAGGACCGGATGTTTTTTTTTTTCCTTTCAAGCTTATAGCTGATTTTTTTTTGGTGTGTTTGAAATGAATCACAAATGGTCGTATTTAAATAAATTTTTGATTTGGTAGGTAAACATTTACTAGGAATTTACGAGGAAAAGTTGTTAGAATACACATTTTTAAATTTAAAATAAACAAAGCCTCGCACTTTCCTCATAAAATCACAGTTTACTATTTCCTCGTAAACTCCTAGTCCACCTTACGAGGACTTTACGAGGAAACCAGAAAAGCCACGTAGTTTCTTCGTAAAATTATAGGACTTTACGAGGAAAGTACGTGGAACCATACTTTCCTCGTAAACTCCTCGTAAGGTCGCCGTAATGTTACGAGGAAACATTTTCCTCGTTAATAATCCTAGTTATAAGATCATTTTCTTGTAGTGAATAGCTTGTTTCAAAACAATAAGAAGTTAAGCACATTCAGCTGTGTTGAATAATTTTTCTTTACTGTTTACGTGCTTTTCAAATTAAAAATTATTTAATGTAAAAGTATATGGCATTAATTATTAACAAAAATTAACTTATATAAAAAATATCTATCATTTATCGTTATATACTTTATATATTTATAGGTTTTTACTTTGATCGGTTTATTTGATTAATTTGGTTTGAACGGTTATAAACCTAATCATATCTAAATCCTGCAATTTTTGTAAAATCATATCCATTTGGTTTATATGGTATATCAAATTCAAACTATATTATCTATTTTGGTTTAGTTTAGTTCAGTATGATTCGGTATTACCGTATTGAGCAGACTTATATAGATATGTCAGCGGTAAACAAATATATTGTTTGGTATAATGGTACCGTCATCAGTTACAATTTTCCTTAACTTGGTAAAAAAAATGCAGTATTCAAAACTATTTATACACTAGTTGTTGTTGTTCTACACAGATATTGGTTGGCAATAACCTAATTAGTGTCAGAAAGAAATACGTAATAGTTATTACTCCCTTTATTATAAATATCACTTTTTTTTTTGTACACACGGATTAAGGAAATAATTAATTTTGCATATTTTCTATATAAAAATAATTACCTATATACTTAATCATATCTCAGTCAATAAAAAATAAATAGTATAATAACATTTATCAATTTTGTATTGAAAACAGAAAACGACACTTATTTTGTAATGAAAAAATTCTCTATTGTAACACTTAATATGAAACGAATGGAATATATAGCATAGCGAGCAACTACAAATTAAATTATTAAAAAATAAATGAATTAGTCACTCTTAAGTATTACTTATAAGATAATCATTGATAGTTGCTGCCAATTAACCTCACCATGTAATTTCTTGAGTTAGAGGTTAAACGAACCATTTGAAGGGTGGACATGCGTTCTTACATCTTTAGTATGTTGTTGTTGCGAGTTGGACTTAGCTGATAATATGCTAGTTAGTTCCAAACAAAAAAGTATTACAGGTGTTATTGTTAGAGAAATTGTATTATATATCCTTCAACTAAATAATAATTAATTGTATAGCAAAAAAAAATCTGAGTTACATATATGTATCGGGTCTTTTATATAATAATACCATCATGTCCCTATATACAACCGGTGAAACCTACAAAAAAAAAAAAATTAATTAATAATGTGTAACTGTAAAAAGGAAAACGTGGTCTGTCATCATTCACTCATCTTCTTGAACTGAATATATTTTCAGGAGAAGGAGAACGATGAAGGTGTAAACACAGCAACTCTTTCATTTATTTTCTTTCTTCTCTTAAATAATTGATTCTCGCAATTATGCTTTTGTTTTGATACTCTGTTTCCGTTTCAGTTTTTGTTTTATAAATTCAATAGTGAAGAATAAGACGGCAGATTGATAAAAGCGTCGCTGGGTCAGAAAAAAAAAAGGAGATGAAGACAATTTCTATATGGTGGTGAAGAATAATGACAGTGAACGAAGTGAAGATGTATCAGCATGTTTGAAAAAACAGAACTGAAAAAGATGAACTCGTTGTCTATACTATATCCGATGAAAGGAATAGTATAGTATATATTCTTTAGTGTAGCTATTTATGTAAGGTTACGATACTATTTATGACATATTTCTATACTATTCTTTAAAAATGTAATAATTTGTCATATATTCAAATTTAATAATTCTCTTATCTGTCATTTTGTGTAATTGATTGTAATATAAAATTCATCTTTTTGAGTGTTGGAAAAATTTGATTATTTGAAACATTCGTTTACTATACTACTTAAACTATATGGAATAGAAAATATGCAACATATTAACTAAGTAAATGTCTCTTTAAGTGTCTAATATTGAAAAATTATTTATAAATTGTATTTGGGTTTATAGGTTCATGTCTAGGGTTTAGATTTACTAAATAGAAGTTTAGGGTAGTAAACCATATATATATATATATATATATATATATATATATATATATATATATATATATATATATTCTATTTGGGTTTATACTTCTTTCAAATTTGATAGTTCTCTTCTTTGTCATTTTGTGTAATTGATTGTAATATATTTTTCATTTTATCAAGTGTTGGACAAATTTGACTATTTAGGACATTCATTTACTATACTACTTAAACTATATAAAATAGAAAATATATAACATGTTAACCAATTAATTGTGCCTTCAAGTGTCTAGTATTGAAAAAATAATTTATAAATTGTATTAATTGGGTTTATAGGTTCCTGTCTAGGGTTTAGATTTACTAAGTAGAGGCTTAGTCTAGTAAACCATATTATATATATTCTATTTGGATTTATACTTCCTTGATTAGGGTTTATCTTTACTAATCAGTGGTATGTCTTGTATTGTTATATTTTTGCAAGTGGAGAGGGTTTACTATTTGCATTCCATATTGGAGACAATATTCCAAAACTATGTATTATGTATTGAACAAGTAAATGTGACTTCAAATATCTAAATATTAGAAAATAATTTATAGATTGTATTTATGTTTATAAGTCATACTTAGGGTTTGGGTATAGCAGTCAGTGATTTTGGGTTAGTTTATTTTGTAAAATTCCTACTGCATCTTGGTATTGTACTATATCGCTGAGATAGAATAGTACACTCACAATCTTAGGTAGTATCTCACTTTGGTATTAATTAGAATGACATATGTATACGGTAAAAAACAAAGCTACGTGGATGTTCTATCGAATTCCAATTCTGCACATTAACTTTAGTCTTTATAAAAGTATCCACTTCATAAATCATTGTGTTATTTCTTTCTTTTTTTAGTACTGGCAACTTACACTTACGAAGAGTATAACCGAATGACATGAGACATAAATGAGAATTTCTTAATTCTGACATCAACATCAATGTCATATACTTAATTTCACTTATGATTTTGATTATTCAGCAAATTATCCTTTATTGTTAGCTACTATTGTGAATCTTATTGTATTACTGAATAAATTAAAATCGATAAAGTAAAATGTTGACGCCTAGATTTAAGAGTGCATAGATTCTAGAATAGAGCCACAAGGTAGGCCAATTGGTTAGTGTAGAGTGCATCAGATACTTTAAGCATCAGTTGAATCTGCAACGTTATCTCTTTCCTTGCTCTCTTTGGCTTCTTTTTTATTGTTTCTCCAACAACCTCGTTTCGGTCAAATCACCTGCTGTGAGACTCCCCTCCCCCAAAACACTGCCTTTTTGAAAACATGTCTAACGAAACCTTAATTAGAGCAACCTTAACTCACGGGATACTAAATTGGAGTTCTGTACAAAATAAAACTAATAAATCTAACTCGCGGCCACAAAAACGTTTGGTCAAACATGACTACAGATGCTCATGACAATAACCTACCTCGTGACAGAATTGTTGTCGACGACTTGAAAACTCCAGCAGGTTAGCTACTAGAAATATGTTGTCATTGGTTATACATGTTACGTTAGCTATTACAAAAAAAAAAGACGTTACCACTAATTGTTAAGATATATTATTAAATACTCTCTCCGTTTCATATTAAGTGTCGTTATAGATAATTTTTTGCGTTACAAAATAAGTGTTTTCGGTTTTCAATGCAAAATTTATTAACTTTATTATTTAATTAGTTTTCTATTGGGTAAAATATGGTTAGGTGTATAGGTAACTGTGTTTTATATAGGATATATGTAAAATTAATTGTTTTCTTAATCCGTGTGAATAGTTGTAGAGTGACACTTATAATGAAACAGAGGGAGTAGTTTGTTAATTGATAAATAGTTCGTTTACTGCTATTAAATACATTATCGGTAACTAAGAGCACATCTATCGATAATACTAACTGGAAAAAGAAAACAAATAGAAAATAAAAAGATGCAGAAGAGAGAGAAGAGAAAAGTTCTCTGCACACATGATACTCTTCTGAACCTTTGTAGACACATGTCGGGAAATTTAGTTTCGCAGGGTACTTGTTCACGGCGAAAGATATCAGCGTATAAGGGTGTCCCCACACACTGCTGGTGTGGGAATCGCGTTTCAATATTTGTTTCCAAGACAACCAAGAATCCCTTTAGAAGATTCTATCGTTGTGTAGTTGCTAGGCAGGTTCGAGTAAAGACTATACATTTGAAATTTAATCCCAACTTATAATTTGTTATATTTAATATTGTATCCCCTAATCTAGAAGAAGGTGAATCTCATCTCTTCAAGTGGGTTGATGATGCTTTGGTCGAAGAAATTTACATGGTTGAAACAAAACAGACAATTGTAGAAGGTGATGTTGAAGCTTTGGTTAATGAACAAATACATGATTCAGTCACTGAGCATAATGGATGTCTGGGGGTTTTATCATGGTTTTGTTCTAAATTTCGTTAAATAGTTTGTTACTTTTGTATTATCGTTTCTCAATTTAAGCACAATCCCTAGAACATCCCCCTATCTGTTTAAATTGATATTAATGTTCAATATTTCCATCTTGTAAAATATTTAAGTAATGGTTTGCTTAATTAATCAGTTGTTTTTTGGTTGAGATGTCCATTACCGTTTGCAAGTAGTTTTTGTCTTTCTGCTATTAAGATGTCTTGAATATAGATAACAGAATCAGTGTACGCCATTAGTGTAGGCCATAAACGTATGTTTTACATGCTATATCGTTCTAACACTACCGCGATCGGTGAACAAAAGAATTCAACATGTTCATGTAAGTGCAAAAATGCACATGAACTACTGGAAGTAGAAAAAGATATAACATAACTTTCAACACCTTCCCCTTGCCTATAAACCGGCAACCGGAGAGAAGAAAATTGTTACCTGATGGACCGTGAGGTTATAATCGTCAATTCCTTCATGGTACCCCTCCGGTTCACAAATTATAAAATGTCTTTTGCTAATTTTCAATTCTTTAGATGGGTATTCACTTTATTAGGCCTTAGGAAAATTGCGCTAGATATACATAGGACATTGTTAAATTAGAAAAATGGACATGGGGCTGTTGACATTTCAATAATTGCCAGAGTGCCCCTATAAAGCGAGTAAATAGTGAAAGTAGGGGCGAAATTATAGGCTCTGTGATTCGGTCAGACAACCAGTGGTAGAACACGCTATGTGTAATAATGAAAACTTTTCTTGGGACTGTAAGGAACTTTACGTTCAATTTATTTGCAAAAAACCATCGACCCATAACAATGACGATTTTTTTTTAATTTATATATGAGTACTCTTAATCTGAGCCTTTCACTTTCTCTCATCAATACCTACACCACTTTTAACCTAATCGAGATGGCCGCTTCAGGAGACGTTGAGCTCCCCAGAAATGTCGTCGAAGAAAGCAGCGGTCCATTACCGGAAATGATGTTCGTCGAGGGAGAAGAACCCGTCGGTGTTAGGGTGCTAACTTATCAGTCGTCTCGTGCCATAAACACGATTCTCGAGGCACTTGATGAGGAAGAGATCCAATGGCTCCGGAAAACCCCCTTCGGAAAGCTGGTAGATATAGCGGAGAAACCCGGGCTTTCAGGTAGATTTGTAGGTATCTATTGTCAAGGCAACTGAAAGTCGAAAACAAAAACGAAGCGTGGTTTCGTTTCACTGGTAAACCAATAAGGTTTTCGCTTCGTGAGTTTGCTATTGTGACTGGTCTTCCGTGTGGTGACTGTCCCAAGAAATCAAAGCTGAAGAGGAAGAAAAAAATCACAGAGAAATCCTATTGGCCAGAGCTATTTGGAAGGGTCGACGAAATGCTAGTTTCCACAGCTTTGAAGATGCTCCGGGAAAAAACCTGTTACAGACAGAGATATCCGGATGAAAGTGGCTTGCCTTGCAATTGTCTCTTCTGTTTTGATCTTTACTAATCTCCGCATGAAGATGTTGAAGGAATACGCGGACATGCTTGTTGATATGGACGACTTCTTTTCATTTCCTTGGGGTAGACTAGCGTTTGATATGTTGATGACAAGTATCAAGAAAAGAGATGAGATTTATCTATTAGGTAATACAATAGCTCTGAAAGGTTTCGCTTGGGCTCTCCAACTAGTCATTGTTGAAGCAGTTCCAGCTCTCACTGAAGTAGTTCAAGAAGAATGTTCTGCATCAGAGTCAGACAGTGACGATAACGAGGTTGATCGTATGTCTACTAAAACTAAGAAGCAGACATTGAGTCCTTCCCATGCTAGGGAAGTTGATAGGAAGGCTGAGGTATTTATACATGTAAACTTTGGGTGATACTCGTTAAATCAATATGTCATGTCATGTCCTAATATTTACATTTTATATTAACATTGTAGGCAATGGTGACGAGCATTATTCAAAATGATCCTTGAAGGCCAGTCGAAGATTCTGTGGTTATTTGGACAGACGATTTTGTTGACGTAAGAGTTGATAACTTGGTTCGTCTTATTTCTATGACGAACCAATTCCCTAAGGATATGATTAGAGGTGGGGTAAGTAAAGCAGATGTAGCGAAGATGCGTGATGAGGGAAAAGAAGTTGGTAAAAGAAAACTGTTAACAAAGAAGCAGACTGATTTTCCTACAGACAGACTTGACGAAGAAAAAATCAAATCTGTTGTTAACTAGATTCTTACACCAGAGATTCAGCGCGTGGAAGGCAATGTGTCTGAAGCTGTTGCTACAGTGAAAGAATATTCTGCAAATGCAGTAGCCTACCAGTCATCTGTTATGTCAAATGTTGAAGGAATGCTCAAAAGTTTCAAAACGGATATTCTTTCCTACTTGGAGAAATGTAGTTTTAATCCTCCTGGAGAAGCACAACAACAAGTTCGAGTTACAGGAGGAGTTGAAAGAAGAGATGTTGTTCCGGAAAATACTCATGTTATTCGCGCTGGGAATGATGAAGATGTTGATGATGTGCTTCAAAATATTTCTCAGTATTCAACGCCTGAAGGTCCAGGAAAACGTTGTCAAGTAAGCCCCAATGGTTTAAGAATTCGAACATTTATAAATTGCTCTTGTTTTTTATAGGAATTTTGCTGTCATCTTAAGTACAGTTTAGAATCTGGATTTCTATACATTTTACTGGTTAAACAGATAACATAGCTTGTGTGACATAGCAGTGTTTATAAATTATAGAAAGAAATATTTTAAGTTGGGCCCTGTATACCATTTGCACATAATTATATTCATATAGTCATGCGCAATGCACAAGTAACAGTTTTCATTTCAGGGATCCGAGGCCCAGTCACATAGACAGCTATCCGAATTTCCCATCACTGGTCATTCAAATCAAACCAATCCCCAAAATGAGACACGTAGTGGTCCATTAACCAAGCCTACGTCGGTTAGAAGGCTATCTGCAAATTTTTCACAAGTAAAGTTCTTAGCTCTGGTCATTATATGTCTATACAATCACGGATACCTGTATATTAAATATCGCAAATCCAACAAATATTTTAAATTTTAGTGATAGTATTTGTAACCTCATTAGTATTAGGGTACATATTTATGTCATCCAGAACTCTCCAAAGTACATTTTTGAATGATTTAAATGGAACAAAATATCTTTATTTGGTATCGTACTATTTGTAACCGCTTTACTAATAGGGTACATAATTTGATTCATACTTTTTGTACTGCCATCTTCTCATAATATACGATGTTTTCATATGTCAGGGATCTGCCTCTAACGCTCCCCAAAACCCTGCGGATGTCTGTTGTGTTGGAGTCATAGATGGTGAGACAGGCCAGCAGCATTCTGTTACAGGCCAAAGTGAGACGTCCCGCCCAACAGATGCAAATGTAAAACTCTGTCGCTTGTAACTGTACCTTAGTTTACGTAGTGCAAATTTTGTAAATACAGCCGAACATGTTCCATCTGTATAGGCGTTCCATGATTTCATCGACCTTCCGAATCCTTCTTTTTCATTTGGACTTACTCAGGAATTTCTAACGGTACACCCACAGGAAGAATACAATATTGGAGAAACTCAAAAAGACTCGGTCATAGAAGAGAAAGAAAATGCGATGGGGGAAAATGAAGAAAATTTGATTTGTCGGCAAAGTAAGCGACTGAGGCATGTGCCTCCTCAACTGATCAGTGACTATCACTGTGGGAAATCCATTCTGAATCGTGCTCATGAAGTTCAGCTTGCACGTTTGACTTTCTATGCCCCTGCTGAGATTCGTGAGAAGGACTTGCGATTGAAGATGCTAATTAAGAAAGACTGGTATTTTGTCCAAAGCTTCTCAGATTTGACATATTTATATCCTTATAACTTTCTCTCCTCATATCTATCATCGTCGACAACGCAGTAATCTGTGTTCCTATTACGTGCAGTGTTATCAATGTTGGGGGTCTTGCTGTTGCTGGAAAGGATTTGGCTGATATTGGTGAAAGGAACAGAGTCCTTCCAGGGAGAGTACGTACATGAGGTTTTACAGATTATGCTATATACATGATCATGGCTCTTATTGGATTTCTTTTGTTTATTCAGGTTGTATATATTCTAACAAAACTTGTTGCATTCAACTTCTGCAATCGCGAGTTGGGTCGAGGTGACACCAAATATGTCTTCCTGGATAGTAAGGTACAGGTTTTGTTTTCACGGAACTATCCAAAGTTTAAAAAGTCTAAATGAAGGAGGCCTATGTTTTCACAAACGCAATGGTGGATTGCATAACAAAGAGTCCTGATACATACGCTGGTGTGACCAGGTTCTACATTTCTTTCAACGTTTATCACAAACACTGGATTGGCCTTTGTGTTGATTGTGGGAGTCGATTTCACCCTACTGTCAAAAAAATCGTAAAAAAGGAAACTTCGGGAAAAACCTAAGTTTCCAGAGGAACCGGCTATCTGCGAGAACCGCACAACGAAAATAAGAAAACGATAACTTAAAATTTAAATGAGAATAAACGAAAATCGAGAGCAAAGAAGGTTCTTATTCCGAATCTGCGTTGAACTGGTACAAAGAGAGTAGCCGAAAACGTAAGAACTAGAAAACCCTAATTGAGACGCAGCTCGCTAACAGAAAAACGGAAAGATTCCTAAATGCTAGTTTTGGTGGTGAGAGCTCTGAATTTTTTGTCCGTATGCTTCTGCCCTAGACCTCCTCTTTATATACTCCTCGTCTTGGCTATCCGATCTTTCCATTTCGCCCAGATTTGACTAAATCGGGAATTTTCCATTCTTCTCGATCCTTCCTTTTCTTCTGCGGAAATCTTCTATTTCTCTTCAAACCTTCCTTTTATGTTTAAACTTGACTTTTATTTTCTTCCTGCGAGTAAACCGTCAAAACGTTATCAAATCTGCGGGTTTGATTCCGTTGAAATCGCGAGATGGGTTTTCATCGCGTTTTAGGTCCTTTCGGGCCGTTTTGCGATAAAAACCGTTTTTCCGACTTTTACGGGATCGTTTCCTGATCTGACGTCGTTTTTAATAATTTACTCGAGTTAATCGCAAGGTTTTACGATTTACTCGATTTTTTATTAAAAACACGTTTTTTACGACTTACTCAACTTTTTTTTTATTAAAAAGCGCGTTTTTATGATTTTAACGAGAAATCCCGAATAAATCGTATAGTTTAGGCAATGTTCGGTGTTTTGTTTAACCGTTGCCGTTTTATACAATTTCCTCGAGTTCTTTCCGAGAAAACGAAGTTTTACGGTTTTAGGCGATGGGCGAACTAGAGAATGCTTCTTAGTTCGCCCATCGGCGAACTAAGCCGGGTCCGGCTTAGTTCGCCGATGGGCGAACTAGTTGCGACTAGTTCGTGTCTTACGGCTTTTTCGGTTTTTTGCGGTTTTGTAAAACGATTCTCGAGTTTTATAAAACGATCTTCGGATTTCATAAAACGACTTTTGAGTTTTATAAAAACGATCTTCGAGTTTTATAAAACGATCCTCGAGTTTTATAAAACGGTTTCTCGAGTTTTATAAAACGGTTTCTCGAGTTTTATAAAACGATTCTCGAGTTTTATAAAACGATTATCGAGTTTTATAAAATGGTTTCTTGAGTTTTATAAAGCGATTTCTCGAGTTTTATAAAACGATTCTCGAGCTTTATAAAACGATTTCTCGAGTTTTATAAAACGATTTCTCGAGTTTTATAAAACGATTTCTCGAGTTTTATAAAACGATTCTCGAGTTTTACAAAATGATTTCTCGAGTTTTATAAAACGATTTCTCGAGTTTTATAAAACGATTCTCGAGTTTTATAAAACGATTTCTCGAGTTTTATAAAACGATTTCTCGAGTTTTATAAAACGGTTCTCGAGCTTTATAAAGCGATTTCTCGAATTTTATAAAACGATTTCTCGAGTTTTATAAAACGATTTTTCGAGTTTTATGAAACTATTCCTCGGGTTTTATAAAACTGTTCTTTTTGTATTTTTGCGGGGAGTTTTGGCTATTAATTCCGTCGTACCGATTTTGACCCCTACAGTTAGCCCCCCAGCTCGTAAGAATCATGAGCCTTTAGCGTAAGGTTCTTGCGAGTGGTTAACCAGTTTTAGTTAAGTTAGGCGTAATTAATGGTCGGAAAGGTCAGTTGAAAGTGATCTTTCCACTCTCCAGGGAGTGGGAAGCGTTTAAGATTAGGGCTGCGCCTTGTGAACGCTGCCTACGTACCCTTTTGAGGAAGTCAAGCCTTTCGTAGTTCGTTTCGGAGTTAAGGTTCGTATGACCTTTTTCCCGGCAAGACCTTTACGGTCTAGTTATATGTTTATCGAGCACAATGATGTCGATGGCATCTTGACCTTTGCCGGCCTTAAGACTAGTCTCGTAGACCGTTTGATCTGGCCGAGCGTGGTCGTTATAGTTTTCGGACTGGCCGTGTGCGGCTCTGAGTCCCTGCCGCTTTTGCGGCTTTATTAAAAATCAGTTTGCATTTTTAAGAGCGTGCTTTTATTCGAAGAATATGCTCCCGAGTTTTATAAAATGCGATAAAACGATTCTTCGAGTTTTATAAAACGATTCGTTTTATAGAACGATTCTTCGAGTTTTATAAAACGATTCTCGAGTTTTATGAAACGATTCTCGAGTTTTATAAAACAATTCTCGAGTTTTATAAAACGATTCTCGAGTTTTATAGAACAATTCTCGAGTTTTATAGAACGATTCTCGAGTTTTATAAAACGATTCTTTGAGTTTTATAAAACGATTCTTGAGTTTTATAAAACGATTCTTTGAGTTTTATAAAACGATTCTTGAGTTTTATAAAACGATTCTCGAGTTTTATAAAACGATTCTCGAGTTTTATAAAACGATTCTCGAGTTTTATAAAATGATTCTTAGAGTTTTATAAAACGATTCTCGAGTTTTATAAAACGATTCTCGAGTTTTATAAAACGATTCTCGATTTTTATAAAACGATTCTCGAGTTTCATAAAACGATTCTTCGAGTTTTATAAAACGATTCTCGAATTTTATAGAACGATTCTCGAGTTTTATAAAACGATTCTTCGAGTTTTATAAAACGATTCTCGAGTTTTATAAAACGATTCTCGAGCTTTATAAAACGNGATTCTTCGAGTTTTATAAAACGATTCTCGAGTTTTATAAAACGATTCTCGAGTTTTATAAAACGATTCTCGAGTTTTATAAAACAATTCTTCGAGTTTTATAAAACGATTCTCGAATTTTATAAAACGATTCTCGAGTTTTATAAAACGATTCTCGAGTTTTGTAAAACGATTCTCGAGTTTTATAAAACGATTCTTCGAGTTCTATAAAACTATTCTCGAATTTTATAAAACAATTCTCGAGTCTTATAAAACGATTCTTCGAGTTTTATAAAACGATTCTCGAGTTTTATAAAACGATTCTCGAGCTTTATAAAACGATTCTCGAGTTTTATAAAACGATTCTCGAGTTTTATAAAACGGTTCTAGAGTTTTATAAAACGATTCTCGAGTTTTATAAAACGATTCTCGAGTTTTATAAAACGATTCTTCGAGTTTTATAAAACGATTCTCGAATTTTATAAAACGATTCTCGAGTTTTATAAAACGATTCTTCGAGTTTTATAAAACGATTCTCGAGTTTTATAAAACGATTCTCGAGCTTTATAATAAGATTCTCGAGTTTTATAAAACGATTCTTCGAGTTTTATAAATTGAGTCTCGAGTTTTATAAAACGATTCTTCGAGTTTTATAAAACGATTCTCGAGTTTTATAAAACGATTCTCGAGTTTTATAAAACGATTCTTCGAGTTTTATAAAACGATTATCGAGTTTTATAAAACGATTCTCGAGTTTTATAAAACGATTCTGAGTTTTATAAAATCACTTTTGCGGAAAGTAATGATCTCCCTTTTATAGAAGCTATCGCAGACATTGATTTCGAGAGTACGGTTTTCGATACCAACAGTCGCGAGCGATTTGCAACCGGTTATTCGGATGCGGAAGCTGTTCAATGGGCGCATGGTGATTATCGCGAATTTCGCGGGGTCGTTCATGGTTTATCCCTGACTCAGAATGAAGTGTATTCGTTTGCTAAGGAATCCCAAGTGCGATGGGAAGATTTGAATCGGGAAAAAGGTACGCAGTCCGAATTTTTCGACCTTAAGGCGCGCATGTGGGGTCAATGGAATCCCGTCGTGGTGTCGCCGGATTCAGTTGAAGTCGGTCCTGGGATTTCGGATGTAGATGGCGAAGTCGATCAACCTGCGTTTGATGACTTTGATGTGTGATGTTCTTAGTTTTTTCGATTTTGTCGTTGTTTTTCCGGGACTGGCCGTTGGTGGCTTTGAATCCCTACCGCCGGGCGGTGTGTATTCGGA
>CAKOAT010089377.1:0-12006 GCA_932364175.1 Eruca vesicaria subsp. sativa | reverse complement strand
CCAATTGCCTTAGCTTGTGTTCGGCCAGGAAGCAAGATCGCGATTGTCTTTGGCATCCCCAAATTACTGCGACTCCCGTAGGCGTCGGGAATTTGATGCCTAAGTGATACGTGGACAGAACCGCCTTCATGGAATTTATCCAAGGCGTGCCCATAATCACGTTGTAGATAGCCGGGACATCGACTACCGCGAAGTTAACAATTTTCGTCACTTCTTTCGCGACGACCGGTAGTCGGATTGATCCCAAGGTCATTGACGTTTCGCTGGAGAAACTAGTCAGCGGTTTTGGAATCGGCTCGACTTCCGAGAGGTCGATTCCCATTCGTGCTAGCGTGTTGCGGAAGATGACGTTGACCGTGCTTCCGGTATCAACCAGGATTCGCGCAACCTCTAGATCGCTTATCACCAAATCGATGACAAGGGGATCGGCATGCGGTTGGTCGATTCCGCCGGTTTCAGCATCATTGAAAGAGATTACTCCTGTCGGAGAATCGTCCATCGGCACCTTCCAACTCGAGCCAGTTTCGGCTTTACGTTGGTAGGATTTTATCGACGAGACGGTGTCGTTAAAGTATGGCGATTCGCCGATGATCATGTTGATTTTTCGGCGGTTAGCATCGTTACCCTTCTCGTCTGTTCTTCTTCCGCGTTTTTCGCCCGACTGATTTCCCTGAGTCGAGGTTTGCGCATTTTTGTCATTCTTCGGGACGCGGTCTGAATCGCGGATGAGATCCTTGACGCTTGATATCTCGGAAAGTTCTCCCGCGACTAACTTTGCGGCCAGCCTGGCGCTGAGAACTTTGCAGTTCACGGTGGAATGACCATGGGTTTGGTGGAGGTCGCAGAATGAATTCTCATCGTAATTCAAATTTCTCGTCCACGTGTTTCCCGTAGTTCGCCCTTGCTCCGAACCGGAGTTGATAGCGTAGTTACGCGCCCCTCGGAGATCCTGTCCCTCGTGATGGACGAATTTGTCGTTACGAGAGCTTTTCTTTTTCTGCTTCTGCTCGGACGCGTTATCCTTCGCGGATGTTTTCGCCGGCTTATGCTTCTCGGACAGGATTTTAGTTTCCTCTTCGATGGTTATGAAGTCGGTGGCCTTATGGAGCGCATCCTGGATCGTCCGCGGTTTCTCAAGAGTTATCCATTTGCGGAACTTCGATTTATACCAGAGCGATTTTCTTAACGCATCGATGGCGGCTTTGTCGCTGATCCCGCTAACCCTAGCCATGATGAGTTTGAATCTACTCATGAAATCGCGGAGAGATTCGCCCTCCTCGTGCACCAAGCTCCAGAGATCGGCGTCGGAGGTCTCCGGGTTAATGAACATCGAGTATTGTTTCAGGAACTCCGAAGCCAATCGACGGAAACTTCCGATCGAGTTTCGCCTAAGTTTGGCGAACCATTCGAGCGCGGCTCCTTCTAGGTTTTCGACGAAGAGGCGGTAGTAACCTGCGTCTTTTTCGTGGTCCTTGAGCTTGGCTCGTCCCATGGTAATATGGAACGCTTGCAGGTGCGCTTTGGGATCGGTCGTCCCGTCGTAAGTTGGCACCTTAAGCTTTCCGGGATCAGGCAGTTTGATCTCGGTGATGCGAGCCGTGAAGGGCGTTTTCCGAGATTCGTACAGCAGCCGATCGATCTCGGGTGCGGTGCTGGTCGCGTGGTGAATCTGAGATTTCAACGCTTTTACCGCTGCGGCCGTTTTGGTAATGTATTCGCGGAGATCGCGAATCTCGGTCTGACTGCCAGCAGTTTTCCGACCCTGTCGGCGTTTGCTGCGAGTGACCGGAGATCGCTCCTCGGCGGTTTTTGCGTATCGCGCGAAGTCGGGTTCCCCTTCGTCTCCAGTAAAGGAACGTTTGGGAGACGACTCTGGTTGAGGACTGCGAGTTTTCCTTCTCCTAGGATGGACGTCGGCGTCTTGGTCCGTCGAGTCGTCCTGGTCGCTCGTTTCCAGGTTGACCCTTTCGATGTCGTCGCCTTCGGTCTCCTGTTCGCGAGTAGGAGATTTTTCCGATTTGTTCAGCATCGTGTCAGGGTTTTCTTTTCCAGAATCCTTTTCCGGCACGTTTCCCTGATCGATTCTGGGACGATCCGTAGGAGCGCCGAAATCGAGTCTCCTTCCGCGGATCTTGGTAGTTCCGCGGGGGCGAATAGCTTTGGTTCTCGCGGTTAGGGTTTCTAGCCGTTTTGCGAGTGAACCAATGAGCTTTTCCTGCTCTTCCGATTTTTTTGTTAAACTCGGAAAGCATCTTTTCGACGGTCTCGGCGTTAGCGTTTGTAGCGTTGGCCGCAGGCGCGTCTTTTGGTAGTGGTGTTTCAACGTTGTCGCGTTCGTCGCGAGTTTGGTTGTCACCAGCCATCGTTTCTTCGTTGGTCATGTTGCGGTTACGGTGTAAGATAGATCCGACCCCCCCTCCNAACTTCGGGAAAACCCTAAGTTTCCAGAGGAACCGGCTATCTGCGAGAACCGCACAACGAAAATAAGAAAACGATAACTTAGAATTTAAATGAGAATAAACGAAAATAGAGAGCAAAGAAGGTTCTTATTCCGAATCTGCGTTGAACTGGTACAAAGAGAGTAGCCGAAAACGTAAGAACTAGAAAACCCTAATTGAGATGCAGCTCACTAACAGAAAAACGGAAAGATTCCTAAATGGTAGTTTTGGTGGTGAGAGCTCTGAATTTCGTGTGTGTGCTTCTGCCCTAGACCTCCTCTTTATATGCTCCTCGTCTTGGCTATCCGATCTTTCCATTTCGCCCAGATTTGACTAAATCGGGAATTTTCCATTCTTCTCGATCCTTCCTTTTCTTCTGCGGAAATCTTCTATTTCTCTTCAAACCTTCCTTTTATGTTTAAACTTGACTTTTATTTTCTTCCTGCGAGTAAACCGTCAAAACGTTATCAAATCTGCGGGTTTGATTCCGTTGAAATCGCGAGATGGGTTTTCATCGCGTTTTAGGTCCTTTCGGGACGTTTTGCGATAAAAACCGTTTTTCCGACTTTTACGGGATCGTTTCCTGATCTGACGTCGTTTTTAATAATTTACTCGAGTTAATCGCAAGGTTTTACGATTTACTCGATTTTTTATTAAAAACACGTTTTTTACGACTTACTCGACTTTTGTTTATTAAAAAGCGCGTTTTTATGATTTTAACGAGAAATCCCGAATAAATCGTATAGTTTAGGCAAGGTTCGGTGTTTTGTTTAACCGTTGCCGTTTTATACGATTTCCTCGAGTTCTTTCCGAGAAAACGAAGTTTTACGGTTTTTATCGTAAAACTGAACGGTAAGTCGGATCGAGATGAAACGGGAGATGTTTCAGCCGTAATTTAGAATGCGATCGTATCGTAAGTTTTGAATCGGAAATGCGGGAAATCGAGACGCGGAGTGTCCGAGAAGTCTCTAGTTCGCCCATCGGCGAACTAAAGAGTGACTCTTAGTTCGCCGATGGGCGAACTAGTTGCGACTAGTTCGCGTCTTACGGCTTTTTCGGTTTTTTGCGGTTTTGTAAAACGATTCTCGAGTTTTATAAAACGATCTTCGGATTTCATAAAACGACGTTTGAGTTTTATAAAAATGATCTTCGAGTTTTATAAAACGATTCTCGAGTTTTATAAAACGGTTTCTCGAGTTTTATAAAACGGTTTCTCGAGTTTTATAAAACGATTCTCGAGTTTTATAAAACGATTCTCGAGTTTTATAAAACGGTTTCTCGAGTTTTATAAAGCGATTTCTCGAGTTTTATAAAACGATTCTCGAGTTTTATAAAACGATTTCTCGAGTTTTATAAAACGATTTCTCGAGTTTTATAAAACGATTTCTCGAGTTCTATAAAATGATTCTCGAGTTTTACAAAATGATTTCTCGAGTTTTATAAAACGATTTCTCGAGTTTTATAAAACGATTCTCGAGTTTTGTAAAACGATTCTCGAGTTTTATAAAACGATTTCTCGAGTTTTATAAAACGATTTCTCGAGTTTTATAAAACGGTTCTCGAGCTTTATTAAGCGATTTCTCGAGTTTTATAAAATGATTTCTCGAGTTTTATAAAACGATTTTTCGAGTTTTATGAAACTATTCCTCGGGTTTTATAAAACTGTTCTTTTTGTATTTTTGCGGGGAGTTTTGGCTATTAATTCCGTCGTACCGATTTTGACCCCAACATTGATATACTTTTGTCTAAGATTTTTGTTCTCGACTGCAACATTGGAATGATTATGCCGGATGCTTTGGTGAAAGAGCTTCTTCCCATATCAGAGATGTTTCCATATCTTTTGAAACATCTTTGGAATGGTGTTGAGTAGCTGCGATTCAAATCCAGGTCGAAAGATTACAATGTGTCCCACAAAATCCCCACCCTACGGACTCTGCCATCACTGCCTGTCTTTTGATTCAAACCCATGCGCTCTTTGGTACTGATTCATGTACTTCTGTCACTCCATATGCCATTCCTGTGGAAGCACAAAACGCAGCTGTCATGGTATACGAGTTGCATAAGAAGCTGTAGGAGTGGGTTCCTTGTTTAACTATCCGATTATATAATAATGGTTCTTAGGTTCTTCTCCTTTGGAGTGGTTGTAGTAAACTAAGTGTTTTGTAATTCTGAGTATTTGTCACTGTTTAATCTCATCCCTAATAATGCTTACTGTTGATGAAGTTTAATTGTTATGTTTAACTGTTATGGTTTATAATTTGTAATGCATATTTCGATTGTTAATTTTGTCAATGGAGCCTATCCCAAACCGGACCTGGACCCAAAAGCATAAATATCTAAACGGTTTTTATTAGGGCTGTGCAGCAAATCCGTAACCCGTAATGCGAAACCGAATCCGAACCAAAAAACCCTATCCATATCCGATTAGAAATGTAAAAAAATCATGAATCTGTCTTCTAAGGTGGTACATAACATATCCGAACCCGAAGTGTTATTAACCGAATCCCAACGGGTAACCCGAACAACCTGTAACCCAAAAAAATCCGAAACAATATCCTCATATACCGCTCCTAGTATCCAAATTATTATAAATAAAAATAAGTATATATTTTTCATGTTTTGCTTTGAAATTTTGGGTTTTTTTATGGGTATATCCGAACCGATCCGTTATAACCTCTATTTGTTCGATATATGATTCTTTATGAATTCTAGGATGTGATACAAACGTGACCCGAAACCTATGTGATTTATCCAAACCGACCCGTACTTGAAAATTTACTAAAAAGGAGTGGGAGTATTATCAAATAGAACCGAAATCCGAAAAACACGCCACGAACTGAAAGGGGTACTCGAATTCCCAGGCTTAGTTTTTTAGTTATATAAACAAAATAACTGTATCGAACCTGAACCAAAGGGAAAAATGAACGGAACCCCGATTAAATATTACTATTATATCCCACTAAATTATTTAATTTTCATTAAAATATTTGAAATATTTTTAAAACTTGATTAACCAGAAACTATATGACAAGCGAAAAACAATATGTATTTTTGATTACTAGATCAACATGTTACATATGAATAAGTAAAAAAGTCTCTTGTTTTCCTTATTTTTTTGGATTTTACTTTGGGTATATCCGAACCGATCTGATATAAACCGAATCCGAACGATACATGATTACTTTATGGGTTCTTGGATGTGATACAAACCTGACCTGAAACCGATGTGTTATATCCGAACCGGACACGTACTTGTAAATTTACTAAAAAGGGAGCTACAAGGTGTGATAAAATATAACCGAAATCCGAATTAAAATCCGACCCGAAAGCAAACGGGTACCCTAACGCCCAGACCTAGTTTTTATAGTTAAATATAGAAAATAACCGTAAAGAAACTGACATAAAGGGAAAAATTAACGGAACCTCGATTATATAATACTATTAAATAGTAACAAATATATTATATAAATAGATATATCTATTATAAGTATGCAAACTTAGTTTATGCTAACTTAATTACTACTAAATATATGAATTACCTGAAAGTATCCGGATACTTTCATTTAATTCTCCAAGGAATGTGGTATTAAATTTCACTCAATAATTAAATTTTTATTATAAATATTTCAAATTTTTGCGAAATTCGATTAATGAGAAACTATATGAAAAACGAAAAAGAATATGTATTTTTTGATTCCTAGATCAACATGTCAAACCAAACCGAACACGTTAGTATTGAAACCAAAACAAATTTAAATTAAGTGTAGTTGGTAATATATCCTATAACCCTATTCCTGAATCAAGTATTAACCAAATTAACCAATTCGACCCTATATACGAAACGCCCAGACCGAGTACTTATACATTTTCTAGTTTAATATAAGGTAACTGGAATTTTTAAAAGTGCATGTAACACACATTTCAAATTTTTTTTTTTTATATGTGATACACCAGCATCTACCCTTTTATACGGATTTATGGTTTCGGTTACCTATTTATTAAGTCGCATTCCCGTTTAACAATATGTACGCTTACCGTAGTTTATAACATATTCCTGTCTTGGTTATACGAGGTGTGTACTAATTTTGTAAGATGTATTTTTATTCGTCTTAGGATATGTATATCCTTAATCTTTTAATCCATCCGACTAAAGTCAAGAATTGCCGGTTAATGTTGTACTATATATATATTTTTTTTTTTACAATGCTTTTACCACACCAATATTTCATATAAAACATCCGGCTTTTCATATAAAACATCAGCATATCATACAAAACAACTAGTACCCCATTCAAACACATTTAAACATCAGCATACTAAGCCATCCTACGTCCATACCCGGTAAACCCAAGTGAAGCAAAATATTACCCATATCAGAAATGCATTACGACAATATAGATGCACCTTTCAGTTATTTATTAAACATAATGGGCTTCAGTTTCTTCATGCATCCCCAGATGCATCTTTAGTTCCATCATTATCCTTTTTATCCTCAACATTTCCCATCTCCAGCTTAACAACTAAGTGCAGTTGAGTTTTTACCACTGCCCCAGATGATGACTCACCTTTGAATACATTAATTTAAGGATACATATGTTAGATAATCGAATATACAGTTACGTAATGAAATATGGATTTAAACCTTTTTCCTGATAAACTTCACCACGGAATCCCTTTATTTTTGGGGTGGTGATGTCATCCACTCTTTCAACAACGTTTTTGAGCTCCGTTGAGGAAGCCGTTGATGAAACTTCGAACGAAATGACGTAACTAGGTCTAGGTTCAGGAATAGGGTAGCCATGCATATGATGTGTGTTAGTGTTTCCTATATTGAGGTCATTTGTGACGTATCCAACATATTCAGATCCACGAACTCCATAAATGCGTTGGAGCTCCATCGCATAACTAGATGACATCAAGTTTTCCCAATACCATGGTCTGACGTTTATGATATGCCACGGTGGGGTATAGAAAGGTGGTTGATACGTAGCATGATGAACATGTTGTGGCATGTCGCTTCCTGGGTTGAAAGCTTGATATCCTAGATAATGAAAGACAAAAAATGTTATAGACAATTCAAACAACTGTGGAAACACAAGTAACGTCGAATAGAGTTCTTGTAAGTGTTATTAAATATATATTTTCACAACACAATCATACCCAAATGTGGAGAAGCATTAAACGGAACATTAGGCCCAGTGATGTGGTTGTCAACCTCATGATTTCCAACATCTGGTACATTTTGTACGTGGGTGTCCACATTATCGATCCCAATATTAGGAACAATATGGTCGTCTATTTCGAGCATTGGTCCTAAATTTAGGTCAATGCTGTTTTTGGCCATTTCCATCTCCAAAGAGAAACGGTAAAGTAGTACCATTTCATTCTCATCAAATATGTGGTAGAGCATACGGTCACTGGAGAGTATCTCGTTTCCTCTTATAATATCTGTAAATACCATTGAAAATATATTAATATACTACATTTATCAGATCAAATACACATATTTGAGATGACCTAAAACGAGGGCCATGTGTTCCTCCTCTGTCACACCCTCGCCTAGGAATGTTAGAGTGCCGATGGTAAAAGGTGCTCGGCATCTAAAGTGGAAAGTAGCAACTTCCTCAGCACCAAAGATCACACATATGTGGGGTCAACATCACCTTCATGCACGGTCATCATCATATCCAAGTCTGTGTTAGTGAGGATCTTGTGTGGAGGCCATGTTTCTCCATTCGGCTCTAACATCCATTGAGGAAGTTGGAATGTCATATGCGGTGTCTGCGTGGGAAGATGGAAAACACCTCTAACAATATTCATAACTGATTCTACCTAATCAGCAGTCCCAACTAGTATGTGATGTGTTGGAACCGTATTATCCTGCTCGCACACCCAAACCCCATGCTGGGTCTTTGTCCACTGACCCTTAAATACATGCACAACACGAGACATCTGTGAAAAAATAGATAAACAACATCCGTGGGAGATGAAAGTAACCAATATCCTATTACAGTTAACCGGAAAAGAAATCTTCTACCAATTACCATAAAGAGATGGCAGTTATGTAGATTTTTTTTACTAAATAAACAAAAATAGAAAGGATTTAATAGATGAAAGCCAAATAATTCACCTTTTCGAATCTTCACCCCTGCTGCTACTTCCAGTTTGGTCAGACACTACCCGGTCGTAGTTAAGTTAGGTGGGTTTGTAAATCCTATAAGGAAACCACCTATATAAAGGAGAATGGAGGAATTAGAAACCGGTATCACAGAAACATGGACGTTAAAGGAGATAATGAATCCATATCTTCACATTAAATGCCGCAGGCTATCTAGGGCTAGGTTGACATCATAACCCTACTTTCTCTGACATGGCAAAACAAGTCTGGAATATTTTTTATTAATAAGGTCGTTGTCTGAAAATTCTATCACCATAAATACGTCTATTGTAACTACAGCTATGGGTAAATTTCCTTCAAAGATAGTTTTTTAACATGTGGTCCGTTATTGACCTTGATTAAATCAGAAATTCCACTATCATTGGTATTGAAAAATGGGATATGTATTTCTCATGATAATTACGTAACATATTTTTGGTTGATTATTTCTATAGTGGTTACGAAATTTCATATTATGTGCACGATTTTAATTTATCAGAGTATATTTGTAATTATTGGGATAAGTATAGAGTAATTTATGTTATTTATTAAGTTTATTGTCTTTTAGTATCTTTGAAGGTTATTCACATTTATTTTCATTGAAACCATGCCATATATATGTATTTCGAAGCTGATAACCTGCATTATAAATTACCGTTAATTTATTTGTAATATCCACAATAGTCTACTAATAATCCTATTTATTGTTAATTGCATACGTATAGGCATCGTTTGTATGAGATATAAGAGAGGTTTTATATCGAATACCAATCGTAATGGTCATTTCTATGAACAAAGATATAATGTTGTGCTAATGTGTAAGAAAATTTAAAACTCGGTCTTTATTTCGTTTGTTTCCACTGTATTCTGTAGGTGTATGAGTTTTGGGTTATCGGTTTGGTTCAGGTATTTATGGTTTCTTGGAATTCGGTTAGGTTGATTTTACATATATGTGGGTACCTGTTTGGGTTTTGTTTACGAGTTGGTTCGGTAGCGGAGATTTCAGATATTTATACATAAGAACTGTTATCATGAAATAGAGGTTTGGGTCGTTGCTGGTTTTGGATATTTTGCATCGGCCGGGTACGGTTTGTATCGTCGGTATAGGTTTTTTTTACGAGGTCTAGTAACCGGTATATTTTTAATAAATTCTGATCTCACATAAAAATTGAGGACTTTCTATGTAATGCTAATTACAAACTTCTGCACCCATATGTACGTATTATTATAATTTGAAGGACACAACGTCGATCATATCTATCCATTTAATGTGTGCAGTCTATATATGTGTAGACTAACATCATTACTTCTGTTTATGACATGAAAAAATACTTATATTATGTTAATTATTTCTTTAGTTTATATCCTTGCGGTTGTAATAACATTTACGTAGTCTTTTATTTACCTGCAGAAAATAGCTTCAATAGTAAGTTAACTACACAACGTGGTTGTTAAGTAACCATGTTTTCATTTTTGAATTAGTGGTTCTTTTAATAATACAAAAACAATTGGGTGAAGGGAAAACAGCGACTCGGCTTGTCTCTTTTGTGTTACGTTTTCACGATCAACTATATCTAGAACCCAATTGCCTTCGCTTTTAGTCGGAATACAGTTAGGTCATTTTCAATGTTTTGTTCAAATAACTAATTATTAGGTTGCTATTTCACTCCTTTTTACGTATATTATCACTAAGTTACGTTAATGGATCATATCTCCACGTACTCTGTTCGATATTATGAACCCGTTAGCTTGTAAAGAATAGCACATATTTATTATCCGAATGTGGAAAATTATATCCGGATTTTATATTTTTTTTCGGATTCTGAACAGTTGAACATATACACTAACTCACCTAATGCTGTATTTTTTCAATGTTTTAATCCCTTCTCTACTATTTCTATGTTACAAAAAAGGTATGATGTTGTAATTTTACGACAATGTAAGTTGTGTTATGAAGTATTTAGTGGATGAGCCATAACTATTAGATAGATTAGGACTAGCCCAATGGTCGTGTGACCCAATAGTCTAGGCGGCTGGTCCCTTTTTCTTTTCTATGTATTTCCAATTCCTTGTTACTTTAGGAATTGGATGTTTTCCATTTATCTTGTTCTTGTATCCCATATATATATGGAACCTCTAAAGCATGAATAAGACACAGATTTCATTATTCTTTACAACACGTTATCAGCACGAATTGCTCTGGTAATTCAAGCAAAGAAATCTGACAAGAAATCAAAACCCTAGTTCGAGCTCTCTCTCTCATCCGACCAGCCGCCTCGACCAAGTTTCCTTTTTCTGGTGGAAGCCCTAGCCGATAGCAGAACCAGACCGTTCCAGCCGCACGAGAATTTCCTTTTTCTCGTCCAAGAACCCTAGACGACCCGGTGATCCGTTCGCGGTCTTCTCTCCTGTTCTTGGTGGTCCGGTTACTTTAAATCTGCACAAGAAAAGGTATACACATTAATCTGAGAACATAGAAACAATCACCATAGATTTTTAAGATTATTTTTGCTAAACCCTAAAATTTGAATGAACTAGAATTTGATTCTCCCTTCTACCTTTCTTTCACCCTCATCTTGAAATCAATTCCAAATTAATCCTGTTTGATTGTTTCTGTGATCATACCTGAGAATTTTAAAACCCTAAATTATGGAATTGTAACCCTAAACCCTAAAATCGGTTTTTAATTTGTTTTTGATTGTTTAAATTGTTTGTTTGAGGTTTAGGATTGTTAGATTGATTGTTTAAATTAAGAACCTAAATCCTAAAGGCCTTGAAACCTTTTTAAGATCATAAGGCCGTGAAACCTTAAACCCTAATCTGTTTTAAGATTGATTGCATAAAAAGTTTTTTTTTTAAGAAAACTGATTTTTATGATTATAAAAGTTTTAAAAACCTGTTTTAAGAATTTTAAAACTTCTTTGAATGATTTTATGAAAGTTTTAACTCTGATTTCAAGTTTTAAAATTTTTAAAAGTTGATTGGATGATTGTTTTATATCAGCCGCCTGTTTTAAAGTTCTTGGGGCCTTGAAAACCCTAATTTTTCTTGATTTTAAAATTTGACCTAAGGGCCTTGAAACCCTAATTACCACAATTAATAAAATCAGGGGGAGAATTAGTATGTTTGATTTTGTTTAATTGTGTGATTGAATGATTTTAAGAATTGCATCATATTGTTGAATTTGGTTGCATTCATATTGTTTAATAAATCCGACCAGCATATGTTTTTAATGTCATCTCACCCATTCCGACCAATGCTGAACCATATGAGTTTTGAGTGATCATAATGGTGTGTTTTTGTTTGTCTTCACAATGATCATTGTAGTTACAAGTATGGTTTGGTTTGTGGTTGTAAAGTAGTCAAGGAATCACAAGTTTTTATGAAACCCTAATGTGTGTGGTTTATGTG
>CAKOAT010089266.1:65573-99393 GCA_932364175.1 Eruca vesicaria subsp. sativa | reverse complement strand
TAAATGTTTATAATTACATGTTTTTAATTTTTCACTCATGAAAATATTTTTTACAGAATTTATAAATTATTTTTAAGATTCAATCGTCCAGACGACTAACATTTCAGTCGTCCAGACGACTGAAAAGTAACTCATCCCGACTCAGACAACTTACTGGGGTTATATTCGTAAAAATGTCTTCTGTTTTTTTGTTTGGTCAGAGAGGACTATATTGTAATTTTATAGCCCTTTTAGGTTAGATTTGCATTTGATTCAAGTTGGGGTCTAGTATTGGGGTTAAAACTAAGTTGTGGGTTAGTTTTGACAAAAACCCCCTCAGTATACGTGTATATATATAAATATAATATCTTAAGTCTAGCTATATATATCTTGTGCAGGCTAGAGTACGAGGTAGCCGAGCTGACGTGGGAGAACGGGCAACTGGGGTTGCAGAGCTTAGGACCAACGCGAGTGCCTGTTCCATCAAAGTATTTAACAGACGCCGGTGGAACATTGGAGTCAATAGTAGACCAAGCTACTCGCTTTCCTAACCCTAAGCCCACCGATGAGCTCGTCTCATGGTTCCACCACCGCTCTTCCAGGGCCGGCATGGATGCGCTTGTCCCTGAGCAGCATAGCCAGCCAGCCACCCACGTAGGCTCGTGTAGCAATGGTCATCGCATGTCTGGTGGAAAACGAGCCAGAGTGACATCAGAGTGGAGCACCGGCGGGAGCCAAAACCTGACCACTGAAACTTACGGTTTCACCTCAACATCGTTGGATGATAATTCTAGCTCAGGCGGGAAGCCTTGCACCAAAACCACCACCATTTACGATCATGACTCCGTCTGCCACAGCCGCCCACAGGCAATTCTTTATTTCATAACTATACACCTTTTAATTAAATATTGTCATCAGATATATACATCACTTTCTATTTTTCTCAAGTAAAACAAATTACAACAATCTATATAGATGGAGGATGAAGAAGAGAAGCAAGCGGGAGAAAAATCACCAGTTTCAACTAAGAGAAGCAAAGCCGCTGCTATTCATAACCAATCCGAACGAGTAATTCATTAATTCAACCTCTGTTTTTTTTATCAAAATTATTGGGGGTCCTTAATCTTAGGTCCTTAATATATATATATATATATATATATATATATATATATATATATATATATATATATATATATATATATATATATATATATATATATATATAATTGTGGGTTAAGGATTTTACGAAAACTCAAACCAACAGTTTCTTAATTAAGAAATTTTCGATTTGAATTTCTGTAAAATCCTTAACCCGTAATTATACGCATATATAATATATATATACAAATATTTTTTTTTAAGGATCCTAACACAAAAACTTTCAATAATGTTGTTCTTAGGAAACGTTTTAATGTCATTCGTACTGTTTCATAATAATATTTAATTTGTTGCAGAAGAGGAGAGATAAGATCAATCAAAGGATGAAGACTTTGCAGAAACTGGTTCCCAATTCCAGCAAGGTACCTCGTTTTACATGCATTATAAACTATTGCCGCTAAATTTTTATTTTTCTCTTTCGGTCAACTGCCAAATAAAATTTATATGTGAGTATGCCCGAATATATAACAATACCGTAGGTTTTCTTTAAAAAAAAAAAAATACTTGTTGATTAGTAGGCATGAAAATAGCTGTAGTGGTGGACAAGATAGAAGTGAATATATCTAAAAAATTGGACCTCATACGATGATTCTACTCCACACACTTTATCTCAGTCTCTTATTCGTTTGTCTCCTTCAAAAACTGATTTTACATCTCTTTAAAGTTCGGTCCGGTTGGTCCATTTCATACGACCTTAATAATCATGAGTGAATTACTTTTGATGTGTAGTGTGTTATCGTACACGTATGCTTGCCTAAATATGTTCCACAAGTTAAAATGTGAACGACAAGATAAATTGTTTCAATAATCATATGCTACCTTCTGGCTGTCCATTTAAATTCAACCAAAACAATCAATTAATACTCGTCAACCTTGCTGTATAGTGTGTTATGAATGCTTGCCTAAGAGCACCTCCAACTATAGGGTTAAGTAGAGTATCATAAAAATATATTAGTAAACAAATGGTACAGTAAAAATTGTATCAGATGCAGCTTCTCCAATAAAACAATTGTCAAGGAATGAATCACTTGTTTCTTTTTAAAGTTTAAAATTTAATTCAGTACTAAAAATAGCATTATATTAATATTATTTTATGGTAAGGGTGGGCATAAACCGAGAATTTAGTATTTTCGGTATACTTATTACTCGGCTTGACTTATACGAGTATTCAAATTTTGGACTTGTACTTGGTTTGTTAAAACCGAATACTTGCAGTTCAAGTACTTGAGTAAAATTGATGAACTTACAAATTACTTGCCTTGTTTTATTACTTGTTATTTTTTTACAAATTACTTGATAAATATTAGTAAATTATATGATAATTAATTAAAATTTAATGGTAAATAAATTTATTATATATAAATAATATGTCATTGTTATCATTTTGTCATTATTTTCTGATTTTTAGTCATTTGTGAAATAGATTATATTAAGAAAGAAAAAAAATCTAAAATGTTTATATAAATATATCACTTATGTTTGAATTACTTATAAAAATTAAAATATAAACGAGTTGTTTTATGATTTAGGAAAATATATCTTTGTTCAACAAAAATGAATAATAAACCAAACAACTTTGAATAATTAGTTTTATTTTATTATTTTGTATTTGTTTGTATTTGAAGACGGTTTAAATAGACTACTTGATACATGTCTTAGTCAAAACAATTATTCGACTTTAAGAATCGTGTACCAACCAAATAGTGAACATGAGGCAAGTAACAAGTAATTGTGGTCACTCATAAAATACGTAATTTTTAATTAATTAACTAGAATTTGACCCGAGCTTTTCAAGCGCGCAAATTTTTTATGATTAAAAATTTATGTAATTGGGGTTTGTTTTAATTTAAAGAATGTTTTGGGATAAAATCAGTTCACCAAAAATTGTGGTGGTGGTTGTTAGTCATTAGTTTTTAGTTTTAGTTTTAGTTTTTATTTTTAGATTTTGTTTTAGTTTTTGGTTTTTGGTTTTTAGTTTTTAAGTTTCTATTTTTGATTTTCAGCTTTTAGTTTGGGTTTTTAATTTTTAGATCCGATGAGTTAGTTTGAACTGATATTACTAACAAACAAATCCCAAATAATCGAACATCGAATTTAAAACTAAAAAGATGACAAAAACTTTTTTAAAGAAATTTGCAATAGTTTATTTTGTAAATAAATAAAAGCAAAAAAAATATAACCTGTTTTTTCAGTTTTTGGTTTTGGATTTTAGTTTTTAGATTTGGTTTTAAATTTTGCTTTATATTTTTTTTAAAATGAGTACATTATTTAATAGAAATAAAACAATAAATTATTTAAAAGTTACCACTAAAATTTATCAAAACAAAGTGATTGTTATTTAAAATAAAAAAGAATACATTAACATGTTTTAAAGTACATAATTTAAATAAATGATTAATAATAGATAATTTTGTTTTGTTTAAAAATATTAAATACCTTTTGGGCTCGAAAATAATAACTGATTTTTTTGATCCATTAAGGTGGAAAGTTTATTCAATGTTTTTTGGAGTTTTTCCTTAATACTAAGCCCAAAAACTAAACCATATAATTTGTTCTAAAACAAAAGTAAGCCCAAGACTATATCAATAAATAACCACCGGTTTAATTTAAGTAATGCAGTTTAATTAACTATATGGTTTGTATTATTTGTAACACTCTAGAAAATGTTCAAATTTAAATGATAACTTATATCAGTAGATAAAAATAATGACACTATTTTAATAGAGTAGATGAAACATATACAGTAGAACCTCTATAAATTAATACTCTATAAATTAATAATCTCTATAAATTAATAAATTTCACCGGTCCCAACTTGGGCCGGTGTAAAATATGACATAAATCGATAAAATAATAAGATAATAATATTTTTATAACTGCCATGTAAATATATGGTCTTACTAAAATCATAAATTAATAATCTAGCTATATATAATTTTATATAAGTACAATCTAATATTATATTGTTGGTTTTATATTTACTATAAAAATACTTTTATTTTTTTAAACATTTGAATATATTTTGATAATATTTAGTTAGAGGTTTTATATTTACTATAAAAATACTTTTGTTTTTTAAACATTTCAATATAATTTGATAATATTTAGTTAAATTATATCGAAAATCATGTAAAAATTCTATGAAACATAAAAATATACACCAAATAAGATAATAATAAAATATAAAAGTCAAATTTCTAAAATTTAAATAATCTACATATGCTAAAATAAAATATTTTTTATAAAAATAATAAAAAAATATAAATAAGGAAACTTTCGTAAATTAATATCTCTATAAATTAAAAAAATTTCAAAGTCCCAACATTATTAATTTATAGAGGTTTTACTGTACTAATTTTTTAATAAACTAACTAATATATGACAAGTAACAAAAAAATGATAACAAGTAATAAACGAAGTAATAAACCAAGTAATAAACCAAGTAACTAAACTAAAATGAACTTGATACTGGACTTGTACTTGTGAGTAATAAAATGCGTTTACTTATTACTCGACTTGATTGGAGCAAGTACTTGTTTTTTCAAACCAAACCGAATCAAGTACTGAGTACAAACCGAGTATCAATCATTTGTGTTCAGCCTCACTTTATGGTTTAGATAGTCAAAACGAGGTTTAGACCATTGAGGTTGCTCTAAATATGTTCATGGACCATCCCTTTGAGTTTGTTTGGTCAAATAATGCATCAAAAGAAAACCTTTCTCAAAATAAATAATAATAATGCATCAAAAGGAGCTCTGTTTGAGGAGTATTTGCACTCTATACACATACAAAATCTCATAATTAATTATATACTCTAGATCCCATCTAATGGTACCTTTGTTCATAGACATCAACCAATCCCATCAAAAGTATTTTCCTAATTTCACACTTTGTTTTGGTTTTCTACCAAATTTACTCTTGATAAAATTACATTTTGGAATTAGACGGATAAAGCGTCGATGTTGGATGAAGTGATAGAGTACTTGAAGCAACTTCAAGCACAAGTGAGCATGATGTGCAGAATGAACATGCCTTCAATGATGCTTCCCATGGCCATGCAGCAACAACAACAACAACTTCAACTCTCTCTCATGTCCAGTTCCATGGGTTTAGGGCTTGGCATGGGGATACCGGGTCTAGGTCTTCTCGACCTTAATTCTATGAACCGAGCTGCTGCAACGGCTCCTAATATTCATGCCAACATGATGCCGAACCCATTTGTGCCCATGACTTCTCCATCGTGGGATGCCTCCTCTTCGACCGACACTCGATTTCAGTCTCCTCATATCCACGATCCTATGCCAGCCTTTCTTTCATGTTCCTCGCAGGTTATACAACTCTTTGTTATTATATTAACTTGATGCTTCATTCTTGTCTGAATCTAAATAAACTTTTTCCCAATTGCAGCAAACGACGATGGAAGCATATAGCAGGATGGCGGCATTATATCAGCAAATGCAACAACAGATACCTCCTCCCTCAAATCCAAAATGATTATATTATTTAAACATTAAGTCTACATATGTATAATTGCAGATCTTCACCATACATATTCCATCGTATTTTATACGTTTAGGGCCTATAGGCTACATATGTACTTTATATGATATACTTTCCAAAAAGGTCTGGTTATTTCGTCCCAAAAATGATATGACTATGTTGAGTGATTATGTAAAATCAATGTAAACACATAAACGAACTCCAACTTTCTCAAGGAGAGTGATTTTAGGATACATACAGTATAGACAAACCCCTTCGTTTTCAGGCTTTAGTTGTGCCACCAGGAACAAGTAAAAAGACAAAACGGAGGAAACACAATGGCATATGCTCTGTCTCCAAAATTCCACAATAGTATGATGATAATGTTTTATATATTCTACAAGGAAAAAAAAAAAGGAAAGCTAACAGTTTATTTATAAATAAAAGGTATCGTAAATGATTGGGTGTCAACATGTCGACTTGGCCCTGACGACCACCATAGGTTTGTAAACAAAATCTAACTATTAATAACCAAAAGTATCTCGAAAACAATGCCAAGTCTAGTAATCAATCGTCATGACCACAAACACTAGATCCCATTTGTCTGTTTATTAAACAAGTAAATAGCCGTACAATGGATTTTGTTTCGTTTCTTTAAAATCAAAACAAGAAGTTTTCTTTTGATAAGTCAAAACAAGAAGTTACACGACGATGCATTTGAGGATTATAGATCTAAACGTTGATTTGGCCACCACAAAAATTGTAAAAGGAGAAAAATCAAATCAGGTAATTTCATAGGTCGACAATATGAGTTGGTTTGATAGTAAGTATGATATAAATATACTTCCAAAAAGTATGTATAGCCCCAACTAAACGGTGGTTTTTTTTTTTGTGTGCACAACCTCAAATTTCATTCATTACTCAATTGAACCGGGTTCAGAGATCCGGTTTAGTACAGAGTTAGCTAAAGCGTTTTTTGCAACCGTGTCTTCGAAACATAGACGATCACGGCGACAAAATCGAAAGGAAACAGATTCAAAACAAGTTGAGAGGTGATAGATATCAGATAGGATGCCATGAGCCTCAGAGTAATTCGATCCCTCCACAATAGCCGTCACCAATTGCAAGGAGTCGGATTCAAAGATCACCCGAGACATCTGAGATTCGATGGCTGATTCCATCGCTGCGCGTATTGCTAGTCCTTCCGCCACGAGAGACGATATCACAAACGCTGTTGAAGAGTGGTGAGAGCTGATTCTCTCATTACGGGCATTACAGTTCTGCAGGACAGGACAGCAATCCTAACTGCTCACCAATAAATTCTAAGTTTTTCTCAGATTATTGTTCGTGTGATCTGACCTTTTAACAACTTTCCACAAGATAAATTATCACCAATTGAAATGCGGATCAATTTGTGATAACTAGTCTCGTCATGTAGAAAGTTGTTAAAGGATGAGATCTTAGATTCGAGGAATGCCAAACGCACCAATAATCTATCTGGAAAGAGTTTAGAACTTATAGATGAGGAATTAGAGTCAGCGTCCTACAAGGTTGTGAATCTGAATCTGAATCCGCGAGACGGATTATCACATAAATAGTAAACATTGTTCTACTTTCACTCCCTCTCCCACTTTAACACCGAGTCATCATGATTCCTGATCAAGAATTCAGCAACTGTACCTAGATGTCACTAACCGGCCATGTAATTATCAGTTCTGCAAAACATTTGTATTTGGTCCACTAATACTTTCAAAATATTGAAAAAAATATACATCTTTTAAGAGGGAGGGTGGGGTGGGGGTGAATATTGAAGCATGCACATCACCTAAGTTTTCAATGCTGTTTTTCATAATATATGGATTATTGAAAAAGTATTGATAATTTGGAAAATGATAAATGCATTGAAAGTTTTTCCAAATAACTCATTTTATACCTTTATATGTTTTTTCTCTCTGTCGGTGTCTTTACTTTTATTATTATTGTTCTTGAAAAATTTAGAAATATTCTTTCACCGCAGATGTATATAAAGATCATCCTCTAATGTTAATAAAGTCATCTCATACCCTGAACCAATGATTATATTGCTTCTAGCAATGGACAGATCAGCTAGCTGGCCTACCAAACAATGTGACATCAGACATTACTTTACTTCTGCAACTGGAAAAATGCTAAAAGAGTTCAAGCGCGGAACAATTCCTCGCTTGCGGGAGCCACCACGAGCAGCTAAGAGCATCAACATCCCTGAGACCCATTATGGGTCTCTTATTAGTTTTTTAATAGTACTTTAAGGTTCAAGTTAGTTAAGAGAGTTAATTAAGAAATCTAAGATTTGTATACCTCCATTGCAGGTCTCTTATTTAGGGTTTTTTAAAAATTAAAAAATATTAAATTTATTTTTTAACTTAAAAATTTTATTAAATAAAAGAGATTACATATTAAACATTGATTTATAAATAAAAACATGAAAACAAAGATTATTAAAATAAACGATAATTGTTTGCAAGAAACATCCGAGATCAGTTGTTGTATTCATTTCCAAATCTACGCCAAACATTTTCGACCAAATCACTTTTTAGTTGTTGATGCATTTGCTTATCTTGAATCTTTGTTCGAACACCCATCCTATCTGCGATATTTGAAGGCATATCTGTAGAATATGTCAGATCGACATGTGAAGTACCGTGGTCTTCTCCTTGTACGAACTCTGAAACATCATGTTGATTGTATCCATCTCGTTCGTCTTGTACTATCATATTATGGAGTATGATACATGCTCGCATAATCTTCCCAATTTTAACTTTATCCCAAAACAATGCTGGATTTTTGACAATGGCAAAGCGAGCTTGCAAGACTCCAAAAGCACGCTCGACATCCTTTCGGACAGCTTCTTGACGTTGAGCAAATAAAACTGCTTTCGGACTTTGTGGTAAAGAAATAGATTGGATAAAAGTTGCCCATTTCGGATAAATACCATCAGTGAGATAGTAAGTCATATGATACTCTCTTCCGTTGACAAAATAAGTGACATTCGGAGTATGACCTTGTATTATGTCATCAAAAACAGGTGAACGATCAAGAACATTGATATCATTTAATGTACCTAGAGCTCCAAAAAATGCATGCCATATCCAGAGATCGTATGAAGCAACCGCCTCTAAAACGATTGTTGGTTTACCCGAACCACGTGAATATTGCCCTTTCCAAGCAGTGGGACAATTCTTCCACTCCCAGTGCATGCAATCGATACTTCCTATCATCCCGGGAAATCCACGATATTCTCCAACATCAAGTAGACGTTGAAGATCAGCCGGTGTTGGTCTTCTTAAGTACTCATCACCAAACATATTTATTATTCCGTCCACAAAGTGTTCCAGACATAAACGAGTTGTTGATTGACCGAGTCGGAGGTATTCGTCGACCGAATCAGCAGAAGCACCATACGCCAAGACCCGAATAGCTGCGGTACACTTTTGAAGGGGAGTGAGACTAATCCTTCCTAGAGCATCTCTCTTTTCGCGAAAATATTGAACCTCATTGGCGAATCGATCGACAATGTGCAGGAACAATGGCTTATTCATTCTAAAACGTCTTCGGAATAAATTAGGAGGATACGTTGGAGTTTCACTGAAATAATCATTCCATAAACGAATATGCCCTTCTTCACGGGCTCTTTCGATATAAGCTCGTTTTGTCCTTGCTTTTGATTGGGCTTGATCATCTTGAATGGTAATTCTCTCTAACGCTTGATCAAAGAATTGATCAAATTGTTGATCAAATAAGTCATCAAATGCATCATCAAATGATTGATCTAAACCGGGTTGAGAAGAAGAAGCCATAGAGGTGATTAAAGAGTTTTATAAAAAGAGAACAAAGAGTGAAAATAGATAGATGAGAGAAAGATGATTTGCCTCTTGTTAATTTTGGTGACCAAAAGAAAGAACACTGGTTTTTTTTAAGAAAAAAGACATAACAAAGAGAAAGATGAGATAATAGATAGATGAGAGAAAGATGATTTGCCTCTTGTTACATGTACATTATATAGACAGTTAAAATTACAACAAGTCCGTGACCAACTTGACACAACAAGACACAACAAGATGTTTCTCTTTCACACAACAGGTCCGTGACCAACTTGACACAACAAGACACAACAAGATGTTTCTCTTTCACACAACAGGTCCGTGACCAACTTGACACAACAAGACACAACAAGACACAACAAAATTACAACAAGTCCGTGACCAACTTGACACAACAAGACACAACAACACACTTCTTTCTCTTTCACACAACAGGACACTTCTTTCTCTGTGACACAACAGGTACGTCCGTGAGCACTCTGTCCAAATTAACCTGCAAAACGTAAAGAGAATTTGACATAAAGAAATCTTTACTTTAAATATAAAGAGAACAATAAAGAGAACAATAAGATAAAATGAAACAAAAGCCGAATTATATTAAACATTAGAACACACACATGCCATTTAAACATTCAAAGGAGCATGAAACATAAAAGGAGCATGAAACATAAACAGAGAACATGGATTTAAACATAAAAGGAGCATGAAACCAACATGAACCAGAGTTATATCAACTCCTTAAGGAGTTTCTTCTTGATCTCTTCTTCATAATCAGCTAGGTTATCCTTTGCAACAAGACACTCGAGTATCTTCAGCTTGGAGACAATTTGCTTCTCAGCCAAGTCATTCTGCTTAATACTCCACATTTTCTGGAACGCAGACAAATCTTCTGCTGATTGCAGCGTCTTCCCTTTACCTTTTGCAGCCTTGACACCCTGAGGACGAGATGTTCCATCTAAAGCAGCCTCATTTTCATTGACCTGAGAGCTTGTTGAATGAGAACCATCGTCGAACTTCCTCCTCTTCGAACCGGTGGATGTTTTAGCTGAAGCAAGCTCACACCACTTTTGATCGTAGCGAAGTTCCTTCCAGGCATGTTCCCAGCTGAATTTCTTTTTGTGGTTGGTTTCGTAAATTGTGTATGCTTCATTTAGGATGTCATTCTCATTCGTGCCACTGGTCATGGCTCTTTTAGCTGCTTCATACGCACCAGCAAACTTGCAAACGGATTCGTTGAGCTTGTGCCAACGTTGCTTGCATTGACGACTCTCTCTTTTCTCAGAGCCAGCCAGTTTGGGACTAGCTGAGAAGTATGTTGCAACTCTTGTCCAAAAAGCCACAGACTTCTGCTCATTGCCTACAACGGCGTCTTTGCTCGTGTTCAACCACGCGCTAATGAGCACTATGTCCTCAGTCACTGTCCACGACCTTCTTGACATTCGTTCTGCTTCAACAGGGTTAGCTTGAGATGAAACAGGGGAAGCTTGACTGCCAAATACCACATTTTGTTGACTATTGAGTAAGTCAACAAAATTGGCAGAGTCTTGAAATGGATTGAAATCCATTTTCGAATTCACAGAGGGAGGAGACGGAGGAGAAGAATGAGACAGAAGAGCAACAGGAGACAGAGGAGAAGGAGGAGACAGAGGAGAAGGAGGAGACAGATGAGAAGGAGTAGACAAAAAAACAACAGGAGTCAGAGGATAAAGCGGGGAAAGAGTAGAATCATGGGAAACATGGGACACAAGAGAAGGCGCATTCATGTGTGGAATAAGGAACGAGAAGACACTGATTTATAAAACAAAACAAAGAAAGAAGTATCGCATTCAACACACACAACCAACACAATTTAATCATCTTTAAAACAGCTCTGGAGTTGACATATATCTAACAACAAACAACAGCTTCTGCTTTACTTTCCTAGCTACACAATAACTTCTATTTATTACGGTAACACAACCATAACCTAACTCTAAAAGCAACCATCACTTCAAAAAACTCAAACCTAAATACAATTCTTTTATTTTCAAATTCACTCCACACCTAACCATTAATTATCGTAAACCCACATACACTTCAATACAATAACACACATACACTTCTAACAATTGTAACTTTTGTCTAGAGTAATACTAACCTTGATTGATGAAGCTCCCTCATCTTCCACTGAACATCGATTTGATCCGTTTATCTCAGCACCCAACATACAGAACCCAAAAATTAAAAATGATCAGTTAGCAAGAACATTATCAAAATACAACGTGATCAAACAGAAGTTCGAATCTGATTTCAAAGTTTAAACTTTTGTGTTCATTCATTATAAATCGCAATTCATAAATTTTATACACTCAATTAGACAGAACATACAACTTCATGTAAAATTTAGACAGAACACTCAATTGAACTTAAAATGTTTTGAAACAATCATAGAAACAACAAAATTCTAAAACGCAGATCTCTAACACATGGATGAATGATAATGGATCTAAAGAGTTAGGTACAAACCTGCATATTGCACTTGACGAGATCGAGAGGAGTAACAGCCATATGAGTCAGACCACAGCTGAGAACTCCACCGAAGGTACACGCGGCGTAGAAGGCAGGCGAGTACATCTCGATCGCCTTCCCTGGCTCCGTGGGAGGAGCAATAAGGAAACTCTTCCGAGACACCATCGTCGTGGCCGGAGAAGGAGACTTCTCGAGATTGGTGGATGTGAACGCGGCGTTGGAGTTGGAGCTCAGAAGAGATCTCGGAGATGTGGAAGAGGAATAGAGGAAGCTCGGGATCAGAGAAGTCTTCGGCGTTTCCATCGCGACGGAGATGAGACATGCATGATAGATCCACAGAGAGACAGAGCGGTCGGTGAGACGACTTCCACAGAGAGAGAGGGACGATTCGCCAAGACGAGAAGGAGTTAGGGGGTCTCGCCGGTGTGTCGACGAACCACGACGACGACGCAGAGAGAGGGAGTTTCGACGGTATGTCGAGGAACCACGGCGAGAGAGGTGGAATCGCCTTCGCCGGTTTCTCGAGAGAATAGAGAGTTCGAGAGAATACAGACCGACCAAAAACCAAACCAAAAGAAATGTTTCTCCTCTCTCCTCTCATCTACCTTACACGTGTCACGAAAAACCGTCCTCAGCGAACCCCAAATAATATACGCCCCTTCCTTTTATTTGTATTTTTGATTTTCATTTAATCACAAGGCACCCTCAATATACGAGCGATGAAGATGCTCTAATAACACTTAACCAACACTACAAGAAAACATATTACATTTTGACCATATTTCTGACCAATAAAGATGGTTAAAAATAATTATGACATGATTCTGTCCATTTTATGATGATTAACAAAAATGGTCAAAAATTGGTTAAAATTTTGTAACCAAAACGTATCGTCACTAAGTGGTCAAAATTTTTTGGCTGATTTCTAACAAACAACAATGGTCAAAAATAATTGTAACCTTATTGTGTCCAATTTATGATGAATAAAAAAGATGGTCAGAAAATGATCAAAATGTTTTAACCAAAATGTATAGTCAAAAAGTGGTCAGAAAATTTTGATCACATTTTGACCATTTTTTTATGATGTCTCTAATTTAACCTAGATATCAAATCTTCTTGCCTCATTTTCTTAAGTAGAGGCGCCGCCATCCAACCTCTTCTCATTTTCTTCTCATCCCTTTTTCTATTTCTCTCCTTTTTGATTTTCTTCTATGCTATTTCAGTTTATTCTTCCTTGTAATAGGTTACCCGATGGTCAATGGATAGTAGATGGTGACTTAGAGTCGTTTGTGACTTTAGAACGAGAGATCAGTGAGACCATTCTATCACCTGACAATGAGTTCCTGGTAAATTTTTTATTTAATGATTTTTTTGTTGTTGTTTATTCGACATTAATATTTAAGATGCAACTTTCTAACATACAAATGATTTTCCAGAGTCATTTCTAACATACAAATGATTTTCTAACATACAAAATGATTTTGTTTACTCTACAAATGAGATTTCTTTTAGATTTTTCTCTCTCATTGTCATCTTCTTATTTCTTCATCTTAGTTACATAATTCTAAAACCTACACCCCATTGGAAACCCAGAACCCAAGCACTAATTATATAACTCTATAGACAAAATTCTATAGCCTAAAGATAACATGATCCCCGGAACCCTTACGGTAATGAATAGACCAGAACGACAGTGTAAACTAGATAGCCCCATAAATAATTTGTTATACGGTTATATATCTTCGGAACCGGTTAACAATCACTGTTAACCTTCACAAAATTGTCAATAATTTTGTTTTAGCCGGTTACTGATTTAGGTGACCAGACACTATTGTAATTAGACGGCTAATTTTGGGTTTTATCCTTCACCCGATATCGATGGTTAATATTTGAAATTTTCTTTTAGCCGGTTATTGATATAGGTGACCAACCATTATTGTAATTAGACGGCTAATTGTGTTCTCTCCTTCACCCGATATCGATGGTTAATGTTTGAAATTTTGTTTTAGCTGGTTATTGATATAGGTGACCAGCCACTATTGTAATTAGCCGGCCAATTGGGTTCTCTCCTTTCCCCGATATCGATGGGTAATTTTTTGAGATTTTGTTTTAGCCGGTTATTGATATAGGTGACAAGCCACTATTAGACAGTTTTGATTAAGAATAAATTCCGAACTGGGTTTAGTTGCAACTGCAAAATATGATGGGCATTGAGAATTTGTGGTTAACAATCTGAAGGCTACCAAACGTATCGTCCGCTTCTGCACCATCAATTGAAGACACATGTGAAACAAAACACATGAAGAAAATCCACACTCCCAATTAAATTCAAAGATAGAGAGTTAAGAGCATTGAGAATTTGTTTGATTCCGGAAGCCTTGTGGTATGGAGTAACTCTGACTCCCGCTGGTTCTTCTCCGGCGTAGAAAAATCTCTCCGGTAGAACACACGGTGGGCCTTGCATGCCGTCGCTCTGCTCCATTTATGAAATGCTTTTGAATTCTTTAGAATATCTAAATGGAAAAGGAAAGGGGAGAAGTTGAAAACGATTATCGCGAAGAAATACAAACTGTGGGAAGAAGTTAAAGTTTCAAATTTTGAATCTTGGTCTACTCTGGAAAGAAGCCTCTGACAAGGCAGATATGGCAAAGATCGCCTTTCTGAGTAAAAAGATTATGAATCTTCTATAGATTGTTATACCCGACGGTTTCGGTCAGGTAAAAAACTTGTGTATTTAAGGGTATTAATGTCAATGGACGCGATGAACAGTTGGGTGATGTCATGGTTTTGGTAGATTGCAAATTATGGTATAAGTTTTTGGTATGGTTCCTAATTTCTCTTTAATATATTCATATTGTTATAATAATTTAGTTAAATTAATAACTTGATAAAAACTCAAATAGTAATAAAAATTAATATGAAAATTCTTGGAAAGTCAACATAAAAGAATGGTCAGGAATTTATCAGAAAATGGATAAATAATTTTTGACGACAATTCCGTCTACTTAATATGGTCAAAATTTCCTGACCATTTGCTGACCAAACACATTTTTTGACGGAGTATTTTTGACGGTCTTATGTGATCACAAAATGGTTAAATTATAGTGTTTCTGACCAATATCTAACAAAATTAGGGGTCAGGAATTAATCTATTTCTTGTAGTGCACGGGTGATGAAACCATCAGTCTTATTAAGTGCTTGTTTCTTAATTACCGTCTCAGCTCTCACACACAGCTCTAGAAATCTGATTATTAATGGGTCTTCTATGTTAGGCTCATTGTAAATCCCTGATTAAATTAGGGTCCAGTGAGTATGGACCTGTTTGATGATGTCTTGCATTATGTAAATAAGCCTTGGCAGGTAATTTTAAATTAGTTTAGGGCATCTGCATGACATCAATCAATACTATTACTTCAGGAACCTTTTTTGAAATTACCCCTGCTCTTTCCTGGTATATTACTTTTTATGCCATCAGATTTGCCTTGAAATTTTGGTGTCTAGAAGGGTAATACAGGAAAGAAAAAAATACCACTATAGATCCCAAAAATCACGCATCATATTTATTGTTTTAATGACATTTATATTTTTCTTCTTTAATGCTACACTAATCAATTAAACCAATATTATTCCTATCAAATTCACAAAAACTTCTCACAGTATTTATATTTTTCATAACAGACGAATGACTAGGATTACTTTTTCAGTGACATTTATTATTTTCTTCCTTAATGCTATATTAATTAAACCAATATTATTCCTATCTTCTGCTAATAAAATATAACAGCGTCAAATTATTTTTATGTTACATACATTACTGAAACTAACATGAAGTTTGTCTATCCACAGTTTTTTTTAATTTATCTTCCAAGGAAGATTATTTTCTCGATTATAAGTCCGATGCATACAATCTGAAGATAAAACTATTTGTGTTTGAGGTTAGACTCACATGAATAAAACTATCTGTCTATTTTCTGTTACTGCACGACCTACAAATAAAAAATAAATATTATTAAAACAATAAACTAAACTATTTTAAATTATAAAATATTTACTACCGATAATGAAAAATATGGATCTGAGGTGTTCGAGCTTGGTTTATATTCAGATAACCTTGATATATCTGATCCGACTTCTTTGATCATATATATATTTTCCAGATCTATCATCAGGTATCACATGCAAGTGATTTCTGAAAAGTATAAAACATTAGCTTTTAATTAAAGCCTTATATAGGTTTTAGTGAAATACGGCCTATTGATAAAATATAAAAGGATTTTGGGTTATACCTTTATAGATCGGTGACGAGATGAAACATGTTGCATCCGTTTGCTTACTCTTTCTGGAGAGAAAAGAAGATCTTTGTTTTCTAAAAGAAAGTTAAGAAGACATCTTTTTTTTTTGTCGGCAGCATTATAATGTGTCTTAAACTTTTTATTGGGCCTTAATTCTGAAAAATAAAATTTGATATGTTATAGGCAAGCCCAATTAACCAAAAACACGATTTTTAATTTTTGGATATATAGTTTATAAAACCCATTTTTGATTATTTTAATATTTTGTTAAGACATTTTTATTTTGTCAACATATTTTGTTAACGTAACATTTATAATTATTATTTGTTCTTAAAATAGTTAGGTTGAACATAAGATAACAAAAATATTATAGAATATTCTAAATATAAATTTTAAAATTAAAATCTTAATTTCTAGCAAAAATATTGTTATATATTTTGTGAGTTTTGAATCTAAATAATACCCATTTTTAAAATCAAATTTAGTATAAAATATATGTAGTGCTTTTATTCCAATAAACCAGAAAATAAAATTAATTAACCAAAACCAAACATAAATTCATAAACAAATGAACTGTTCTTATTTCTTAAAAAATAGTTTAAACATAAAATCACAGTCGAACCAAATCATAAATAAACAAAATCTTACAATTCAACCGAATATTGAAATCATAGGCCTAAACATAATATTTAACAAACAAACAATTGCAGGTTCATACAATAAAACAAAATCCGGTTCTGGATTAAAATTTTCAAATAAAATTGAAACAAAAAATAAACCCGCCCTTTAAAGGACGGGTCAGAATCTAGTAATCATTTATTTTACAAGACAATTTCGCATCTAATAAATTCATTAAAAAGAAAAGAAATAATGGTAGAAAGAGAATGGAAAAGTTGAGAGTCAGTCATCATGAAGAAACATTCAAAAGACATTGAGATATCTTCATACCAATCGCAGCTCAAAAAATAGATGGACCTTGTGCCATATTTTTTTTTCTGCTTTAATACAACAACTAATTTTAAAATTGAACTTTTGCTAAACAAAAACTAGAAAAAAATAAGATCCTAAACAACAACAACAAAAAATAAAAAATGTGGGACCTTGAGGATTTGCACTATCCTAGAGCCGGCACTACTTCATACCACATATCTTATTGTGGATGATTTGATCTCTTTAAAAGGATTTAATTTTAGGACATAGCTAAATTATTCTGAAAAACAGATATAATAATGCTAATTGCTAAGAGCATTAGCATTGGTTAGTCTCTCAATACTAACGTCTAAGTAATATTCTATTAGTATAATAAAGTGATTTGATTTTGTATTAAAATTAAATGTTTAAAATTCTATTGTAACATTAATATAAAGACAATTGTAGATATACCTATTGATAGTCTCTTTATAAACCATCGATTCTTTATCATTTTACCTCATTTCTCCTGCTGTTAAGTTTCTTAATAATATTTTTGGGAAAAGTTATGGGAAGACCTCTCCACTAAAGATGCCCTAGAGATGATAGTAACATTTCAACTACTCGAGCAACTTTATCGATGAATTTCTTAATTTGAAGTTCTCATTTTCAAAACAGTAATATCTTAGTATCATATAATTAGATAATCATTTTTTAAAATAAAATTAGATGATTTTAAAGCCAACACATGTCAATAGAATTCCTAAAGAAGTTTTCATATTGTCTTATTTGAGATACTATCTCATTCTCTCTGATATTTTCCTTTTAATTTGTATTTTCTTAAATATTGAGATATTCTCCTAGAGACTTCCATTGAAAGTGCTCCTTATAAGAGACAACATCCTTGTTCTAACAAGTTGCACTGAATCCAATATTAAGATATTTAGCAGTGTCTCCGAGAATCGAGAAGACACGCATCGAGTTTAAATGTGTGGTCGGACAGATATCAACTACAGATGGAATATAAGTATGTGCAGCTTTGCTTAGAGAGTTAAATAAGGATCTTGTTGGCCACGAGCTTCTCCCCTTTCTTCTTCTCCGCTGCCTACCTGCCGCACCCTTTGGGTCAACACTTCAACCCTCACTTCACGTGTAAACTCTCTCCACTACGCGTGTGTGCGTCGACCATGTCTCTATATAAAATATATTTTCGATTATATATGTTTCATAACGTAGATCTAGTTACATGTATATATATAACAATTGTTGATATGTTAAATTACAACTAAAACGTTGGGAAATCGAGTCAGGTCAACTGTCTAGCCCAAAGGAATATATAAAATCACGTTGAAATTGAATTATATTCCATTTTATACGGATGCACTCATAAATTCTTTAGTATGTATATAGTAGTTGCTTACCGGCCTTCTAATAACCTTCCTTCGAAGTATAGCGAGAGCTCAAGTGATCTTAAATCCAGCTCATCCACATCTATTCACGTGCCATGCCAAAATGATGCATATATATAAAGAACACTCAGGCCATGTAATTATTATACCATATCGACCCATATAAGCTAAACTCTCGCATCAGTTCCCAGCAGATTCACTACCAACATGGCGGCTAACAACAAACTGATCCTCGTCTTAGTCATCTCTCTGTTTCCTCATGTCATCTTTTCTTCGGCAACCTCCGCGTCAGCAAAAGAGTACGACGCGAAGGCATACGTTGACTCGTGGTGCCGGACAACCTTATACCCGAACCTGTGCGTCCGCTCGTTGTCTCGTTATGTACGTTCACGGGCTATGCAAAATCCACGAGACCTGGCCCGATTTGCCCTCAAAGCAAGCCTCTACCGAGCCAAGTACACGAAGGCGTTCCTGTTAAAAGAAGTGACGAACCTGGAGAAGGTGAGGCCACAATACTACGCGTTGGTTCACGACTGCTTGACGCAGATCAGAGACAGCGTGAACCAGCTGAGCCTAGCTATAGCGGAGCTGGACAGGGTGAACAGGAGAGGCGGAAAGAGACAAGTAGATCTGGACTGGCACATAAACAATCTGCAGACGTGGACAAGCACAGCTCTGACAGACGCGGAGACTTGCGTGAGTCAGTTCCCGGGGCGGAGGATGAGCAAGTTAAAGGCTACGATCAAAGGGAAAGTGAAGAACGTGGAGGAAACCACAAGCAATGCCCTGGCCTTCATCGAGCACTACGCTGCTGCTAGGTACAGAGCTAGACGCCCCTGATGAATCTTGCTGCCTCTACCAACTCTCGTCTTCTGATCACATTTACATAATGCCTTAATTTGCTGTTTGCTAGCTACTTCTTGATCTCGTCGTAATTACTTATACGGATGTTCTCTGTTTGATTACCAATATATATTAAGATATATGTTTGTAATATGTTACCCAATCGTGTAAATCCAAAAAGCTTCTTTTATATTATACCATGTCCAATAATAGACATAGTGTTAGAATTCTAAATCAATTTTTAATTAAAAATAATCAAATTACAAATTTTAGATATTTGTTTAGTTTTAATACCTCCAATGGTAGAACCAATTAAAGATTCAAAAATTTAAAAACTTGTAATAATAGATTACTTGCATCACATTCTATAATAAAAAAATTTATAATTATTGAATTACATAAAATTTAAATTAACTTGACATCTATTTATAAATAAAATAGTTTTTTCTCTATAGGGGACAAATTATGACACATGTCTTCTATTAATAATAGGCCTTCATGGACATTGTGGATGAGTTGTGCTATGCAAAACTAGAGGCCTTTAGACCATCTCCAACAATAGACATGGTGTTATAGTTCTAAATCAGTTTTTTAATTACAAATAATCAAGAGTGATGGATTTTAGGAAAGGGATGAAGAAGAGGAGGGAAAAGAGGGATAGAGAGGGAGACGACTAAAGATGCCGAAAGAAGCAAAGTAGATATAGGATGGAGAGGAGTGATTCACCATGTCGCCAAGCTTTCTTCATTCAGTTCATCTTCTTTCAGTCCACGAAAGGGAGAGACAAAGAACAATTAGGTTTAATTTTTTTTCTCTTTAAAATACTACTCTATCAGAATGTGACACGTATTATTTAGAATTGGTTCCAAAATTATATTTTTAGATTCATATCTATCTATTTTTCTTCTTTTTGATTTATATTTGAGCATATAATCTCTTACAACCAAGACATATAACCCTCATGGATACTCCATTGGAGACAGGGGCGGATGTATATAGTCGACTACGGGGTCACGTGACCCCAACTACTTTAAAAAAAAAATTATATAGATAATTTGTTAAATATAATTATGTAAAGGGCTGTATATAACTTTTCTTCAAAACATACCATGTTATCGAATGTAAACAATTATAAAACATAATTTTGGACTATATAAATTCTAGCTCAAAAAGAAAATGAAATTTGACTTTTTGAAAAGCTCAATCGAAAAGTACAGATAATTAATAAAGAATGCAAAGTGTTTGACCTAACTATAGCACAAGCTTGTGCGTTCTTTTTACAACCGTCACGCAACGAAGAAGGTTTTTTTTTTGATAAAAACAACCAAGAAGGTTGCAGATACGAGTTCAACAAGAAAAAAAAATTAAAAGGTAAAAATAATGATGATTTATAGTAGTTAAATAGGAAAATTAGAAACTATAAAATTGTGTTAAATTTTTTTTTTTCTTTCACATACTAGTTTTAATGGAAAAATTCTTCAAGCCTAAAAGAAAATTTGCATCAACATCTGGTTGTGAAGATGATTTTGAGAAGTTACGAAAATTTCCATCGACTTCTGATGAAGATGATTTAAAGAAGTTATTGCATCCACACCTGATAATGTTGATTTGGAGAATTTACCTTGTGATCCTGGTGAGAGGAAAAAGATATCTGAATATCCATCGCACCAAAGAGATGAGATAAGACACAAATATCTTATGAAAGGTCCTTGTCAGTCTCGTGGTCATGAATTTCCTAAAACATTGTTTAAAGGTAAATTGAGACGATTCAATCCTTCTTGGTTCGATCTCTATGGTGATTGGTTAGAATATAGTGTGAAAAGGGACATGGTATTTTATTTATTCTGCTACTTGTTTAGAGATTATGCTGAAAATAAAGGTGGAAGTGATGCATTTGTGATCAATGACTTTAATGACTGGAACAAGACAGATAGATTACGTGATCATGTAGGAGCTGTGAATAGTTTTCACAATAGTGCACTAAAAAGGGCTGATTATCTGATGAAACTAGGACAATCAATTGTTTATGCTTTTTATAAGCAGAATGACATAGTTAAAAAAGAATATCAGATCAAATTGAATGCTTCAATTGATGCTTGTAGGTATCTGTTACGACAAGGATTACTGTTTTGAGGCCATGATGAATCAGTGGGTTCAGTTAACAAGGGAAACTTTTTGAAGCTTGTGAAATATACTGCAGAGCAAAATGAGCTTGAAAATAAAGTTGTGTTAGAGAATGCCTCTAAAAACAACCAGATGGTGTCCCACAAAATTCAGACAGATATAGTCCATTGCTTTGCAGAAGAAGTTATTGAATCTATTATTCAAGAAGTTGGTCATGATGTATTTTGCTTATTGGTAGATGAATCTGCAGATGTTTCTGATAAAGAGCAAATGGGTTTGGTTTTTTTGCTTTGTTGATACACAAGGGATAGTTAAAGAAAGATTTGTTGGTCTGATTCATGTGAAAGAAACATCGTCTTTATCTCTGAAGTGTGATATTGATTCGGTTTTTGCTTAGCATGGATTGAGTTTGAAGAAGTTAAGAGTAGGTTATGATGGAGCGAGTAATATAAAGGGTGAGTTCAATGGGCTGAAATCTTTAATCTCAAGAGAATGTAGTTCTGCTTATTATGTCCATTGTTTTGCTCATCAGCTCCAGTTAGTTGTCGTGGCAGTTGCTCAAAAGCATTTTGAAGTTGGGAATTTCTTTGATGAGTTTGATGTCTTGTTAAATGTGGTCGGGACTTCTTGTAAGAGGAAGGATATGGTTCGAGAAGACTTTCGGAAAAAAATCGAGGAAAGAACTAAGAAGGGTGAAATTAAGATAGGAAAGGGATTAAACCAAGAGGTTTCATTTCAAAGACCTGGTAAAACTCGTTGGGGGTCTCACTATAAAACCTTGTTGCGTTTGGTTGATTTGTTTTCTTCTATCATTAAACTACTTGAGTATGTCGAAAGCGATGGGAGTGATGGTATTAAAAAATGACAAGCGAATGGTCTTCTCAAATACTTATATCTATGTTTTATATAGATAATTTATTAAATATAATTATGTAAAGGTCTGTAAATAACTTGTCTTCAAAAAATACCATGTTATCGAATGTAAACAATTATAAAACATAATCTTGGACTATATAAATTCTAGCTCAAAAATAAAATGAAATTTGACTTTTTGAAAAGCTCAGTCGAAAAGTACATATAGTTAATAAAGAATGCAAAGTGTTTGACCTAACTATAGCACAAGCTTGTGCGTTCTTTTTACAACCGTCACGCAACGAAGAAGGCTTTTTTTTTTGATAAAAACAACCAAGAAGGTTGCAGATACGAGTTCAACAAGAAAAAAAAATAAAAGGTAAAAATAATGATGATTTATAGTAGTTAAATAGGAAAATTAGAAACTATAAAATTGTGTTAAATTTTTTTTTTCTTTCACGACTAGTTTTAATGGAAAAATACTTCAAGCCTAAAAGAAAATTTGCATCAACATCTGGTTGTGAAGATGATTTTGAGAAGTTACGAAAATTTCCATCGACTTCTGATGAAGATGATTTAAAGAAGTTATTGCATCCACACCTGATAATGTTGATTTGGAGAATTTACCTTGTGATCCTGGTGAGAGGAAAAAGATATCTGAATATCCATAGCACCAAAGAGATGAGATAAGACACAAATATCTTATGAAAGGTCCTTGTCAGTCTCGTGGTCATGAATTTCCTAAAACATTGTTTAAAGGTAAATTGAGATGATTCAATCCTTCTTGGTTCGATCTCTATGGTGATTGGTTAGAATATAGTGTGAAATGGGACATAGTATTTTATTTATTCTGCTACTTGTTTAGAGATTACGCTGAAAATAAAAATGGAAGTGATGCATTTGTGATCAATGACTTTAATGACTGGAACAAGACAGATAGATTACGTGATCATGTAGGAGCTGTGAATAGTTTTCACAATAGTGCACTAAAAAGGGCTGATTATCTGATGAAACTAGGACAATCAATTGTTTATGCTTTTCATAAGCAGAATGACATAGTTAAAAAAGAATATAAGATCAGATTGAATGCTTCAATTGATGCTTGTAGGTATCTGTTACGACAAGGATTACTGTTTTGAGGCCATGATGAATCAGTGGGTTCAGTTAACAAGGGAAACTTTTTGAAGCTTGTGAAATATACTGCAGAGCAAAATGAGCTTGAAAATAAAGTTGTGTTAGAGAATGCCTCTAAAAACAACCAGATGGTGTCCCACAAAATTCAGACATATATAGTCCATTGCTTTGCAGAAGAAGTTATTGAATCTATTATTCAAGAAGTTAGTCATGATGTATTTTTCTTGTTGGTAGATGAATCTGCAGATGTTTCTGATAAAGAGCAAATGGCTTTAGTTTTTCGCTTTGATACACAAGGGATAGTTAAAGAAAGATTTGTTGGTCTGATTCATGTGAAAGAAACATCGTCTTTATCTCTGAAGTGTGATATTGATTCGGTTTTTGCTTAGCATGGATTGAGTTTGAAGAAGTTAAGAGTAGGTTATGATGGAGCGAGTAATATAAAGGGTGAGTTCAATGGGCTGAAATCTTTAATCTCAAGAGAATGTAGTTCTGCTTATTATGTCCATTGTTTTGCTCATCAGCTCCAGTTAGTTGTCGTGGCAGTTGCTCAAAAGCATTTTGAAGTTGGGAATTTCTTTGATGAGTTTGATGTCTTGTTAAATGTGGTCGGGACTTCTTGTAAGAGGAAGGATATGGTTCGAGAAGACTTTCGGAAAAAAATCGAGGAAAGAACTAAGAAGGGTGAAATTAAGATAGGAAAGGGATTAAACCAAGAGGTTTCATTTCAAAGACCTGGTAAAACTCGTTGGGGTCTCACTATAAAACCTTGTTGCGTTTGGTTGATTTGTTTTCTTCTATCATTAAACTACTTGAGTATGTCGAAAGCGATGGGAGTGATGGTATTAAAAAATGACAAGCGAATGGTCTTCTCAAATACTTATATCTATGTTTTATATAGATAATTTATTAAATATAATTATGTAAAGGTCTGTAAATAACTTGTCTTCAAAAAATACCATGTTATCGAATGTAAACAATTATAAAACATAATTTTGGACTATATAAATTCTAGCTCAAAAATAAAATGAAATTTGACTTTTTGAAAAGCTCAGTCGAAAAGTACATATAGTTAATAAAGAATGCAAAGTGTTTGACCTAACTATAGCACAAGCTTGTGCGTTCTTTTTACAACCGTCACGCAACGAAGAAGGCTTTTTTTTTTGATAAAAACAACCAAGAAGGTTGCAGATACGAGTTCAACAAGAAAAAAAAATAAAAGGTAAAAATAATGATGATTTATAGTAGTTAAATAGGAAAATTAGAAACTATAAAATTGTGTTAAATTTTTTTTTTCTTTCACGACTAGTTTTAATGGAAAAATACTTCAAGCCTAAAAGAAAATTTGCATCAACATCTGGTTGTGAAGATGATTTTGAGAAGTTACGAAAATTTCCATCGACTTCTGATGAAGATGATTTAAAGAAGTTATTGCATCCACACCTGATAATGTTGATTTGGAGAATTTACCTTGTGATCCTGGTGAGAGGAAAAAGATATCTGAATATCCATAGCACCAAAGAGATGAGATAAGACACAAATATCTTATGAAAGGTCCTTGTTAGTCTCGTGGTCATGAATTTCCTAAAACATTGTTTAAAGGTAAATTGAGACGATTCAATCCTTCTTGTTCGATCTCTATGGTGATTGGTTAGAATATAGTGTGAAATGGGAAATAGTATTTTATTTATTCTGCTACTTGTTTAGAGATTACGCTGAAAATAAAAATGGAAGTGATGCATTTGTGATCAATGACTTTAATGACTGGAACAAGACAGATAGATTACGTGATCATGTAGGAGCTGTGAATAGTTTTCACAATAGTGCACTAAAAAGGGCTGATTATCTGATGAAACTAGGACAATCAATTGTTTATGCTTTTCATAAGCAGAATGACATAGTTAAAAAAGAATATAAGATCAGATTGAATGCTTCAATTGATGCTTGTAGGTATCTGTTACGACAAGGATTACTGTTTTGAGGCCATGATGAATCAGTGGGTTCAGTTAACAAGGGAAACTTTGTGAAGCTTGTGAAATATACTGCAGAGCAAAATGAGCTTGAAAATAAAGTTGTGTTAGAGAATGCCTCTAAAAAAAACCAGATGGTGTCCCACAAAATTCAGACATATGTAGTCCATTGCTTTGCAGAATAAGTTATTGAATCTATTATTCAAGAAGTTAGTCATGATGTATTTTTCTTGTTGGTAGATGAATCTGCAGATGTTTCTGATAAAGAGCAAATGGCTTTGGTTTTTCGCTTTGATACACAAGGGATAGTTAAAGAAAGATTTGTTGGTCTGATTCATGTGAAAGAAACATCGTCTTTATCTCTGAAGTGTGATATTGATTCGGTTTTTGCTTAGCATGGATTGAGTTTGAAGAAGTTAAGAGTAGGTTATGATGGAGCGAGTAATATAAAGGGTGAGTTCAATGGGCTGAGATCTTTAATCACAAGAGAATGTAGTTCTGCTTATTATGTCCATTGTTTTGCTCATCAGCTCCAGTTTGTTGTCGTGCCATTTGCTCAAAAGCATTTTGAAGTTGGGAATTTCTTTGATGAGTTTGATGTCTTGTTAAATGTGGTCGGGACTTCTTGTAAGAGGAAGGATATGGTTCGAGAAGACTTTCGGAAAAAAATCGAGGAAAAAACTAAGAAGGGTGAAATTAAGATAGGAAGGGATTAAACCAAGAGGTTTCATTTCAAAGATCTGGTAAAACTCGTTGGGGGTCTCACTATAAAACCTTGTTGCGTTTGGTTGATTTGTTTTCTTCTATCATTAAAGTACTTGAGTATGTCGAAAGCGATGGAAGTGATGGTATTAAAAAACCACAAGCGAATGGTCTTCTCAAATAATTATATCTATATTTTATATAGATAATTTGTTAAATATAATTATGTAAAGGGCTGTAAATAACTTGTCTTCAAAACATACCATGTTATCGAATGTAAACAATTATAAAACATAATTTTGGACTACATAAATTCTAGCTCAAAAAGAAAATGAAATTTGACTTTTTGAAAAGCTCAATCGAAAAGTACAGATAATTAATAAAGAATGCAAAGTGTTTGACCTAACTATAACACAAGCTTGTGCGTTTTTTTTACAACCGTCACGCAACGAAGAAGGCTTTTTTTTGATAAAAAAAACAAGAAGGTTGCGGATACGAGTTCAACAAGAAAAAAAAATTAAAAGGTAAAATAATGATGATTTATAGTAGTTAAATAGGAAAATTAGAAACTATAAAATTGTGTCAAATTTTTTTTTTCCTTTCACAGACTAGTTTTAATGGAAAAATACTTCAAGCCTAAAAGAAAATTTGCATCAACATCTGGTTGTGAAGATGATTTTGAGAAGTTACGAAAATTTCCATTGACTTCTGATGAAGATGATTTAAAGAAGTTATTGCATCCACACCTGATGATGTTGATTTGTAGAATTTACCTTGTGATCCTGGTGAGAGGAAAAAGATATCTGAATATCCGTCACACCAAAGAGATGAGATAAGACACAAATATCTTATGAAAGGTCCTTGTCAGTCTCGTGGTCATGAATTTCCAAAAACATTTTTTAAAGGTAAACTGAGACGATTCAATCCTTCTTGGTTCGATCTCTATGGTGAATGGTTAGAATATAGTGTGAAAAGAGACATAGTATTTTATTTATTCTGCTACTTGTTTAGAGATTATGCTGAAAATAAAGGTGGAAGTGATGCATTTGTGATCAATGACTTTAATGACTAGAAGAAGACAGATAGATTACGTGATCATGTAGGAGCTGTGAATAGTTTTCACAATAGTGCACTAAAAAGGGCTGATTATCTGATGAAACTAGGACAATCAATTGTTTATGCTTTTTATAAGCAGAATGACATAGTTAAAAAAGAATATAAGATCAGATTGAATGCTTCAATTGATGCTTGTAGGTATCTGTTACGACAAGGATTACTGTTTTGAGGCCATGATGAATCAGTGGGTTCAGTTAACAAGGGATACTTTTTGAAGCTTGTGAAATATACTGCAGAGCAAAATGAACTTGTAAATAAAGTTGTGTTAGAGAATGCCTATAAAACCAACCAGATGGTGTCCCACAAAATTCAGACAGATATAGTCCATTGCTTTGCAGAAGAAGTTATTGAATCTATTATTCAAGAAGTTGGTCATGATGTATTTTGCTTGTTGGTAGATGAATCTGCAAATGTTTCTGATAAAGAGCAAATGGCTTTGGTTTTTCGCTTTGTTGATACACAAGGGATAGTTAAAGAAAGATTTGTTGGTGTGATTCATGTGAAAGAAACATCGTCTTTATCTCTGAAGTGTGCTATTGATTCAGTTTTTTCTTAGCATGGATTGAGTCTGAAGAAGTTAAGAGTAGGTTATGTCCATTGTTTTGCTCATCAGCTCCAGTTAGTTGTCGTGGCAGTGCTCAAAAGCATTTTGAAGTTGGAAATTTCTTTGATGAGTTTGATGTCTTGTTAAATGTGGTCGGGACTTCTTGTAAGATGAAGGATATGGTTCGAGAAGACTTTCGGAAAAAAATCGAGGAAAGAACTAAGAAGGGTGAAATTAAGATAGGAAAGGAATTAAACTAAGAGGTTTCATTTCAAAGACCTGGTAAAACTCGTTGGGGGTCTCACTATAAAACCTTGTTGTGTTTGGTTGATTTGTTTTCTTCTATCATTAAATTACTTGAGTATGTCGAAAGCGATGGGAGTGATGGTATTAAAAAACGACAAGCGAATGGTCTTCTCAAATACTTATATACCTTTGACTTTTCATTCTACTTACAGTTGATATTGCTTGTTCTTGGGATCACAAATATCTTATCAAAGGCTCTTCAAAGGAAAGATCAGGATATTCTGAATGCTATGTCGTTTGTGAAATCCACCAAATAACAATTGTATAATCTCAAGAAAAAAGGATGGGAATCTCTACTCAGCAATTTTTTTTTCCTTTTGTGAGAATTACAAGACTGAGTTGCTAATTATGGATGAAAGATTTGATTCAAAAAATCCAAGAAAAAAAAGCACTATAACCAATATGCATCATTACAAGGTGGAATGCTTTTACACTATATTGGATATGCAAATTCAGGAGTTGTAAACATTGAATTACTTGGTTGCATTGCTTCTTTGAGCCCCACTGATTCATTTCGCGAGTTTGATCACTTGAAAGTTATGAGACTATATGAGTTTTATCCTAAAGATTTTAGTCATATTGAACGGATGACCCTTGAAGATTAACTTAGTCTCTATATTGATAATATCCGTGAAAATGAAAGTTTTTCTAATTTGAAAAGTCTTGGAGATCTTGCATATAAGATGGTAGAGACAAAAAAACATCTTTCACATCCTCAGGTTTATCGACTTTTGAAGTTAGTTTTGACATTACGTGTTCCAATCGCTACAGTTGGAAGATGTTTTTCTGCGATAAAGATTGTGAAGACTAGTTTGCGTAACCGGATACAGTTAAATCCGTCTAATTTTTTTGAATTAATTTCTTGTTTAAATGGGCTTTTTGATAATGGGTTTTTTTGTGTTAAATCCGACCCAGTTACTTTCATGCGGATCTCTTTCTTCATTGCTCTACAGACAAAATACACAGGGCACCGCCATTAACGCCCAGAACGTTTGCTTCTTCTACTCAGCTTGATCTCGCTCGATTTTGAGTGTGAAGATGGATTCTGTGGTTCCCGTAGCGATGGCATCAGTTGTTATCGGTGCGTTGATGGCCGTCGTCTTCTTCGGTAAGTACTTGAGGAAGCGTACATCGGAGGTGCATTCGATGGCGAAAGCGGAGCCTCAGGAGGATCCGATCCGGATTCCCAAATCGAATCCAAAGAAGAATCATCCCAAATCTCACCACGCGACCTCCACCGACAAGGTAACCTCCCTTTTACTTTATATTAGGGATTTGTTTGGAGGAGGTTTTATTATAATAATAAATAATTAATTTTGCAGAATCAGAACAAGCAGCGTCATCATCCTCTAGACTTGAACACGTTGAAAGGACACGGTGATTCTGTTAATGCCATCTGTTTCTCTTCTGATGGAAAGAGCTTGGCCACAGGTTTACACTCCTGCTCCTTTCCTCCAAACTTTGATATGCATTTTGTTGATCCAATTTTCTGTCTCTGGATAGCTTGCGGTGATGGAGTGATCAGGGTTTTCAAGCTAGATGATGCCTCTAGCAAAAGCTTCAAGTAACTATATTCCTATCTTCTCTTCTTTAGCTAGTGGAAGCGCTCATTCTCTCTCTCTCTTATTTTTTGCAGATTTTTAAGGATCAATCTTGCAGCTGGAGGACATCCAAGCGCTGTGTCATTTGCTGATGATGATGCCTCCTCTATTGTTGTGGCTTGTAACACTATGTCTGGCTCATCTCTCTACATGTACGGTGAAGAAAAGCAAAAGGAACAACACCACTCCAAGCTTCCTCTTCCTTCCATCAAATGGGAGCGCCATAATATTCATGACAAGAAAGCTGTCCTCACCATCTCTGGAGCCTCTTCAACCTATGGTACTGGTGATGGAAGCGCTGTCATTGCCTCTTGTTCCGAAGGGACTGATATCATACTTTGGCATGGGAAAACTGGCAAGAATTTGGGACATGTTGATACAAACCAGTTGAAGAACCACATGGCTGCTGTCTCACCTAATGGTCGCTTTTTAGCTGCTGCAGCTTTTACTGCTGATGTCAAGGTTGTGCCTTTTTTTATTTTATCTAAACCCATTATTCCTTTGAACCTTTTTTTTTGTTTCTAGGTCTGGGAAATTGTGTATCTGAAAGATGGTTCCGTCAAGGAGGTTTCAAGAGTTATGCAACTCAAAGGCCACAAGGTATAATAATCCATGCTTCAGTTCATCTTCTCTTCTTGAGGCCCTCTCTCACATTATGTTTAAACCTATGCCATCCAGAGTGCAGTGACTTGGTTATGCTTTTCTCCAAACTCTGACAAAATCATTACCGCTTCAAAGGATGGTTCTATCAGACTCTGGAACATCAATGGTTAGTATCCTCTTTATATATCTGCATTTGCCACATGTGAGCAGGTTCTTCCTAGGAATAACGATAGATTCTTATTTTATCTCAAACAAATAATAAACTGGTTGTAATTTGATTGAAGTCCGGTATCACATGGATGAGGATCCAAAGACTTTGAAGGTGTTCCCGATTCCACTTTGCGATGCGGGGGGAAACCCTTTGCACTATGATCGCCTCAGTTTGTGTCCGGAGGGAAAGATATTGGCAGCAACGCATGGTTCCACATTGCAGTGGTTATGTGCTGAAACTGGAAGTGTTATTGACACAGCTGAGAAAGCCCACGAAGGTGATTCTACCCTTCGATAATATAGGCTCTCAAATTTCTGTTTTTTTTTTAACTGTATAGCTAAACGCTCTTTTTGAACTATCTTTTGCAGGGGATATCACATGCATTTCGTGGGCACCCAAGGCAATAAAAGTTGGTATGTATCCTGTGTGTTGTGAACAAAGTAGTAGATGTTAGTGATAATGTGACATCTTTGAACAGTTGGGAGTTTGTGTTGTTTGGGTTTCAGGGGAGAGAGAGGCGCAGGTTTTAGCGACAGCAGGAGTTGACAAAAAAGTGAAGCTGTGGGAAGCTCCAAAGTTGCAGTCTGTGTAGAGACTTGCTGCATACAAAGAAAGTCTTTCAACACGTGAGAGGAAGTTCTATTTGTTTTCTTTCGAGTCCTTCCTTTAGTCAAATGAGGAATCCTTAGTGCGCAAGCAAAGTTTTAATCACAGGAAAAGTTGAAGTTTCTTCAGTGTCTTTCAACTTTTTGACATTTTGACTCTAGACTCTCTACCCTTTCCTCGGAAAAAAAAAAGACCTTGTTCTTGTTTCTTCAAATTACACACAAAGAAAAGAAATCTGAAAAGGGAATCATATTCAAAAATGTAGTAGTAACTGAACAATAATAATGGACTCTGATCTTGAATCTTATGCTCCTTTTTACTGGTAAGAGACCTATGATCATGAAATCGCCATTGAATCTTATCCTACCTACTTACTTACCTTAAAGAGAACCATACGATCAACACACCCTACTTTTTAGAGAAGTAAGCTAAATAAGATCTAAAACGAAATATAGTGGTGTGAGCAGGATATATATATATTAAGGACAAAAGAAAGTAATATATCTGAGTTTATGGTTTCTTCTGGAAGAGTATAAATGGATGCTTAGAAACATATAAGGAGAATGAAGACAAAAGGAGGAGCAAGTGGAAAACAATCAACAAGAATCTCGAATCAAAGAAGAAGAAGAAGGGCTTACACAAGCTACAACAAACACAAAGAGGAGGATCTCGATCTCGATCTCGATCATGATGATGAATGAAATCAGCTAGCAGCTTTCTTTCCGCCATTGTAGTAACCCAAATACCATCTGGCAAACTTCTTAAGACCCGTCTGAAGATCGGTGGTGGGTTTGTAACCGAGCTCTCTCTGCGCAGAACTGATGTTAGCATGAGTGAACTGCACATCCCCATTCCTCGGCAGCTTCATAATGTTCCTCTTTGCCTTGACTTTCAACAATCTCTCCAGTATACTCACGAGATCAGACACTGGAACCGGGGACGTGTTTCCCAGATTGAAAACCCTCAACTGAGCGGCACCACGCTTCTTACCACCACTCCCTGTGCTCTTCTCAGCCGTGTCCAAAGCCCCCAAACACCCCTTGACAATGTCGTCGATGTAGGTAAAGTCCCTGGCGACAGTCCCGTGGTTGGCTCCTTCAAAGACAGAAATGGCTTTGCCTTTGAGAATGTCTCTGGTGAAGAAGAAGTAAGCCATGTCTGGTCTTCCCCAAGGACCGTAGACCGTGAAAAACCTCAAACCCGTGAGAGAGAGGCCGTAGATGTGGTTGTAAGTGTGAGCAATCTCTTCACCAGCCTTCTTGGTAGCAGCATAGAGACTAGCAGGCTGGTCGGTTCTGTCCTTCTCGGAGAAAGGCACTTTGGTGTTCAAACCGTAGACGGAGCTGGAGGAAGCCCAGACGATGGCAGGCTGGGGATTAGCAGATTTACAGACCTCAAGGAGATTGACGAATCCAGCGATGTTACTATGAACGTAGGAACTGGGGTTCTCCATGGCGTACCTGACGCCGGCCTGAGCAGCCAAATGCATAACGTGGGTGAAAGGGACGACCTCGAAGAGCTTCTTGAGGAGGGCGGCGTCGTTGATGTCTCCTTCGACGACGAAGACTCCGCTGCGCTCGAGAAGGGCTTGCCTGGCCCTCTTGAGGGAGGGATCGTAGTAGTCGTTGAAGTTGTCGAGGCCCAGGACGCCGTCTCCGCGTCGCTTGAGGGCGGCGGAGACGTGGGTGCCGACGAAACCGGCGGCACCGGTGACGAGAACGGAGACGCCGCGGCGGGTGCGGACGTGGGCGGAGGAGCGGACGCGTTTCTCCCAGGAGGGGCCGCCCCAGGAGTAGGTGCGGAGGGAGCGGCGAGAGGGGTCGGGGGGGAGGGAGGAGGAGGAGGGAGAGCGGGAGAAGAAGAGGAAGAGGAAGCCCACGAAGACGAGAGACCAGAAGGCGAGCTTAGCCACGGATGATTGCCAGCGAGTGCGGTGGAGGAAGTAGGGAGATTTGTCGATCTTGAACTTGCCAGGAGTCGACGGAGTTTCATCCACATGCTTCATCCTTCCTTCCTTCCTTCACCCAAAACTAATATTCTTTTACCAACAAGATTAAAGATCTGAGAGAGAGAGCGATTGAAATTGAATGATCTACAAAGCAGGCGATAATGTCGTCCCCCGAGGATCTTGAGCTTTCTTTCTTTTGGAGGCGATCTATTATTATTATTATTATTGATCCTCTTCCTTCTTCTTCTTTTTTTTCTTTTTTGATTTTTTTGGGTGGGGGTTTGTTTGATTTGTTTTGTTTGGTGAGAGTTTATAGGCTCTCCGACTTCAAAGGCAATATCAAAGATTTTCTTCCTTTTTTTCTATTTTTGTTTTTTCACCCTTTCAGTTCAGAGAGGAAGATGGTGGTGGTAAAATACATAAAGAGTGTACAAGGTGAGAGTAAAAGCAACTCCCGTTATATTTATCAACTAGGATAAGACCTGCGCCTTGCGCAGGGTGAATATATGTAATTAAAATATAAAATTTTAATATTCACAAATTTAAAATTTACATATGATTGTTTTTGTATGTATTTGAAATTTTAGAATTTTGGAATTTTTATATAATTATCTATACGTATGATCAAAAACAATTTTAATTAGAAATGTAAATCAAATCTTAGAA
>CAKOAT010089266.1:18284-64985 GCA_932364175.1 Eruca vesicaria subsp. sativa | reverse complement strand
TAAGTATTTTCCATTTTACATATACACTTCCATAAATTAAAAGGAATGAAGTTATTATAGTTAATATATGCAAATCGTTATCAAATCGTATATTTTCCTTTTCTTCCATTACATGTGTGCGATATATATAAATATATAAACTATGTTACATGCGTTATATGCGTCTCTAATTATTTTTTCCTAGCAAATTTCAATTGAATCTAAAGCCGCCACGTCAGTTTAATTGATATGATAATTGATTGACAACTAAGCAAGGTTACTTTTAATTAATACAAACTTGAGGTTACATCTTTTCAAATGTTTCTCAATTAATATATAGGGGATTTCACTTTGTTACTCTAACGAATCAAGCAAAGCTTTACTATATATATATACTACATTTGTTCCACAATAATACAAGTTTTTAGACCAAACTCATTCACTAATATCTGTTCCATTTTAATATTTTTACAAATTTCCTCTGAAAATTAACTAATATGAAAAAGCCTTTGCAATTAACATGGTTACACATTTCCTTTTGAAATATGTGACTAGTATACCTCAATTGTGAATACGAATACCAACAAAAGTTAAGCTATTCTTGTCAATAACAACAACCTTTCATATCTTAGAAACCAATTTTGTTGAACGATTACTTTTTGAGTACACAACCCCAAATTCTGTGAGATTTAAGTTAGAGTTTCATCTAAAAATGTAGCAAATTAGTAGTACTTTTTTGTATTTGCTCTTCAAAAAGTTTCATCAACAATAATAACTTTTCGAATTCTGTGTGTTCACCTTGTATTAGATTTTCTAGACATAATAAAGAGAAATCTGAATTTACCATCATAAGAGGTGTATGTTCACGGATTTGCTTCTCTCACCCACCATATGCAAGTATTTGAGAAATTTTCCAAATTTTTTTTTAATACTTCTGATTGTGTTAATTACAAACCCATGTGGTATCATGTTAAAGAATAAAAATTCTCACATCCATTCGTTGTCCTTATAATCTGTATGGCATCATTCGTTGTCCTTAATAACTTTGTAATTGAAGTTGTGCTTCCCTGAGGAGATCTCAAATGTTGCTTTCAAAAATGTTTTGCTTTTAAAATGTTGATCATTCTTGACAACATCCAACAAAAAGAAAACTAAAACTCTTTCTCATGTTTTTCCTTACTTAGTCAGTGTCACCATCATCATATTCATCTCAGTCACTCTCTTCATTTGACGATTTTGATGCTTCGTTTTTAAAGTAATTTAGTAGTGCTTTGCAAGAAATTTTCGTAAGAACAAATTATTTATCTTATATATGTAATGAATAATGAAAAAAGTAATTTTTTGTGCTAAAATTATGGGTTTTGAAATACAAATATGATAATGATGGTTAAGGATGGTTTGGTTACTTTACATGGTTTTGAAGCATAAAACAACAATACACTGGTATTAAATGATATTGTGGATTGTTTAACAAGTTCTTTTTCATTAACAAGATTGCAATAGAATTGTTGATCCCTGATTGTCCACTGGAGAAGCAGAAGTTGTTTTGTTTCCGATATGCCTTCCAAGCTACTATGTATGCGTTGTGAAGAGAGTGTAACAAGCGAACACATGGTGAACAGCCACTGTCTCTGCAGCCTTTGATGATGTTTACCGATAAAAAAAATACGTAACAAACTCAGTTTGGTGAGTTTAAAAGGAGGAGAGGGATTAGAATGCATTTTGCAATATTGGTTTGGAACAAGATTGTAAATAGGATAGATAACCAGGACGCGTTAGTTTAGGTGAACGGTTTGTAGCTGTAAATACGGTTATGGGTTCGATTCGTGCTGGCCACCAAAGTTTTCATATGGGGTCTTCGGCCCGAGGAGAACATGTGGTCTGGGGTACTAAACCGAGTCCTCGCCAAAGGCTTTAAGCCTACCATGTGGCTAGTTTGAACCACATAAGTGGGGCCAGGATACTCCTCGTAAATAACATAAAAATAGGATAGATCTAAAATAATAGGAAATGAGCATACTGAATGAATTTTTTTCAACTAAAGATGCACTTGATGTTAAGAAGTCTTTTGATTAATAAAATTTAATATTTATTTAAAAAAAATACAAAGTAAAACAATTCACCTCAAATTGATTTCAACAGTTCTGGCTCAAGTCGACCGCTATGGATCCATAGTATCAAAGGTCTAGTTTTCAACTTTTAAAGAAAAAAAAAACTATTTTCAAGAAATAAGTATACATGTGGTCTAAATAATTTTTTATATATGATTTCATATCTAAATTTAATAATACAGTGAAACCTCTATAAATTAATAATGTTGGAACTACACCAAAACTAATTTTTTATTAATTTATAGAGATTATTAATTTATCGAGATATTAATTGAACCAAAAATTAAATTTGGAATTATAAAATTATATTAATTTATAGAGATATTAATTTATAGATTATTAATTTAAAGTCTTTACAGTATAAATTTTTAAAAAGATTATGCTAAAATTATGCTTTTAATTACTGAAGGGCCCAAAAAGTTTTTAGCCCAAGGGCCCTGTAAACCATGAGCCGGCCTGGACTTAGGAGCTCCCTTTCAATAAAAATTGGTTACACATTTTTATATCAACATTATACACGATCGGCAAGAAGAAGATGGAGACCCAAAGAGTAGTGATGGAATAAATGGCTGGTTAAATACTACTTAATACTATAGTATAAAAACTGCAATACACAATTTGAACAGATAGAGAATTAGAAACATCATTTGTTTACAGAGAGTAAAAAGAGTGATGTTTTCAAGCATGTGGAGAATCAAAAACACTCAACAGGTGTACTCACACAAAACATATCAGCCATCATCAAGATTCATTCAACATGCGACATCGCGTAGCAACCTTCCTGAACTCATCCAAGCTTAGCTGAAACCCCCCCAAAAAAAAAAAGATAGAAAGATTATATTATTCCTAATGGATATAAATTGGAGTTTTAGTACACACCTTTCCATCTTTATCCAAGTCAAAGCAACGAATCATGTCTTGTATTTCCTCGTGTGACCAAGTGAAATCATGAACAGTGGCCATAGTTGCGACATCTCTCAGAGTAATGAAACCTTTTCCCTCTTCTGCATATACAAAAACAAAATAGATGATGATCCAATACAGTCGAAATATGGCATGAAGATATTATGTTAGAGATATTACGATCAAACTGAAAGAAGTATAAGACCAATTCATCCGCAGTCATCTGCATCTTGCTCATCATCAAGTCCTAGAACAAGAGCAGTTCACAGTTAGGAAAAAAACATAGAACAAATGAGAGTAAAATTTGATTATTAGGATTAAAAAAAACCGAATTTTTCTTCTTGGAAGATCCAGAGTCATGGTCGTTTATCTTTTTCTTGCTAAGAGAGCCTACTGCTACTGCAACAGAGTCTTGTAGAGAAAGCGCTATTGCCTGCAGCACTCAACAGAGTCTCGTAAGCCAATTGCAATAATAACGTTACAACACAAATGCTTCTTTCTACACAAATGCTTATTACAATGGATTTCTTACAACAGTACCTTGTTTAAGTCGTCGTCGTCTCCAAGGGGATCTGATCTACACAAATGCTTCTTTCTCTTTGGCGGGGAGGTGGCCTTGCTCTTAAGAAGAAATCCATTGTAGTAAGTAAAGATAATCATCATCCTCTCTCTCTCTCTCTCTCTCTCTGATTTGATCATTAAATTAGCAAAATATTTTGTTACCTTTCTTTTATTGGAAACAGAGCTTAGAAACTCCTCCTCCTCGTCTGTTTCATCTCCGGGTCTGTAATCTTCGTCTTCTTCACGGGAATTAGGTTTTCTTATAGATGGAGGCATAAAAAGGGCCTTGGCGGCTTTAGAGATGCCGAGAGCTTCTAATCTCGCTCTGTTCTCGGCGATCCTTGTCAACCTCTTCTTCTCGTACTCCGACATCTTATTGTCACCCTTTCCTTCTTCTTCTTCGTTACTGTTTCTCATTTCCTCCTCCTCCGGTTCCGATTCCGATTTGTCGCCGCCGGACCTCGAGCTCTCTCCTTCACCCATTTGAATCTCCGCAATTGCCCTAATTTGCAGTTAGTTTATTTTGCCGCCTCATTTCTCACTCGATGTTGGGCTTTTACATAAATAGGCCCAATGTATGGGACAATTAAGAAAACCCAAAATTACAGATTCAGATCTTCTTTCACTTTCGTCTGAGCTTTACTACTGGTTTGACAAAAAAGCCCAAGGATGTCCTTTTCTTATGCCACCATCTTACTTTTAATAGGCTAATTAATTAACTTCCACCGTCCCTCACATTAGTACTATTTTTCTATCTGCTCCTTTTTAGGCCTAGACGTTTTAAACTTAACCCGACTTTAACATGAACCAGAAAAACCGAAACTGTATTCAAACTGTTTTAAAAAAATATCTGAACGGAACTTATGAACTTACTACTTTGAACTTTGGTTATAACCCGAACCGAACCGAAATCAAAATTAGGATCCGAAGATACCCGAAATTAGTTAAAAATGTTAATGTTTTTATATATGTTAAGGTGATTTAGATATTTTAGAATATTTTACAATTTGTTTTATTTATTATTTGAATACTTTTAGTTAATTTATATAGTTTGACTAATTTTTAATTAGATTTGTAAATAATTTATATATTTAATTAGATTATTTTCTATATTTTATGTATGTCTAATATATATATATATATATGTATATCAAATACACTCTATATGTGATTTGACAGAATAACACTAAAATATTAAAATGAAAATAAATTTGAGATTAAATCCATTTTAACAACAAATAAATCATAAATGATTTATTTCTATTTCTATAAAATTTATATATATAGTAATTGATAATTTATAATTTAGTGGGATTATATATTTAGCTAAATTTCTAAATACTTTTTTGTCATCAAATTCTAAATATTAATTTATTATTATTCTATCAATTATATTATATAGTATATTAAACTAGTTTGGAACAGTTTTTAATTAATTTTTCATATTTATTAATTATATCGCTTATTAGTTTATATAATTTCTAAGGTAAATGATCGATACAAAAGAAAAGAAAAAGTTTGACCTTTCATATGAAGGAGAAGGAAGCGCAACGCGAATGGTGTGAAACGTGTGATTGGTAAATTATGGCCCTACACCAACTTTCTCATTTCTCTTTCTTTTTCATATATTTTTTCTTTAATTTTGTCCTCAATTTTATTTGATTAGAACTACACATATATAAAAAATGTGGGGATGAAAAGACTGCGTTGTTTCTAAGCTGACTTGACTTGTTAATGGATAAAGCAATGTAAATAATATAAAAGACAAAAAGAGAAACACGAAATATCAAAGATAAGAATCAAACCATGTAATTCAAATACAGTTAGCTTAATATCGAATTAGATAATATAAGTTGAAGTGAAGCAAAAGTAAATACGTATAAGCTACTAGCTATTTATTTGGATGTATATGATCTAACATTGATATATGATTCTTTTAGAACGACCATAGGTTGAATCTTGAATTCGATTAGAGTTTGTTTACTCAAATAATTACACTGCAATTAAAGAAAAAGGGTTCAATTGTAAAGTGAGAGGTTGAGAAGAAGATATGGTGGGCAAGCTTGGCATCTACAAAAGGTAAGATAGAGACTGAAAGATGGTGAAAATTGAATCAAAAGCTTGTCTCATTAAATTAATTATTTATAATAAATCAACACAAGTAAGAAACGAATTTAAATTATATAAAATCAACTTTTGTCATGCACACAAAATCACACCCATCAATTCCAGCGACCCCTCGTTCCCACCTTATAATATAACCATAATGGCCAACTTTCGTGTTAGCTAGGGACCAGGCACTTCCAAATTTTATATCCTAAAACATATTAGTAATATTATTAATTTAGAAATTTTAAAATGGTCGTTTTAATTAGAAATTATGTATATTAGCTTTGATTAATATGAGAAACTAATGAGTTTCCACAAAACGAAAACATGTCAAAACATTTCAACTAAACACTTTCCACGTGTATATTTTTTTCATTTCAGCTTTTTTTTTTGTGCAACTTTTTCCTTTCAGCTAAACACTATGTGTCCATGTTGTCAATATTTGTAATAAGCATAATTATGATCTAAGCATAATTATGATCTAGAAGTAATTGGCAACATGAAATAAAACATGTCAAACTTGACTTTGAAAATATATCTTGTTTGTTAAAAAACTTGAAAAAGAAAAATATGAACAAAACAGTGGGAATATTGGACACATACAAATGTTAGTAAAAAGTATGATCATAACCAAATCAAAATCTTCCTAACTCCTAGGAGAGCCTTCTTCAGGACAAAAGTACTTGATGTGTCGAAAAGAAAAAAGAAAACACATATATCAATTAATTGCAGGACAATATAAATAAAAAAACCTTAAAGCTGCGTATTTATCATCATTTAACTTTTTGTAAGCAATGAACCTCCAATTGTTGTCTATTTCTTAATAACATTTCGCACATATTGTTGTCAAAAGTTAAAAGATCAAACACAGCGAGAAAGGAAGATAAAGGTTGATGGCTTTTTAATTATTAGAGCCCTTCCAATATCAAGAAGATGCTTCGCTATGTGAAGTGCCATCTAACAAGTATGTGAATGATATTTACATATCAAGAGAACACACGAATTTTTGTTTATTAAATTTGAAATTTCATCCATATTAGTTTTGAGTCAAAGATACATAATCATAAAACAATATTATACTAAAACCTGTTGTTTTGCCAATTTTGCGAGGAAAGACAGAACAACAATTTTATTTGGAGGGTGTTATAATCATAAGACTCTCTATTACATCATATTCATTATCTAATGAAGGAAGGATGCGGTGATCTAGTAGTAAAATAAGGGGATTTGCATTCTTTTTTTTCTTTTCTTGAAACAACAGGGGATTTGTACTCTGTATCCTAATTTAAACCAGTTAAATATAATAGTAAAAAAATTACTGGTTTATAGTCTTAAATATGGAATGATTACATACAGAATGAGTGATATAAATCAATGATCATAACGTCTGTAATTAGTAATTACTTTCTCCTCATTAAAAGATCTGCAAGAGTTCGTCTAGACCAGTCAAAATATGTTACGACCCACCAAGTTTTATCAACTGTAGCTTTTGATCTCTGAAAATGTGATGATGACTAGACCTAGGTCCCAGACTTAGTGGAGCAGAGCGCGCGTGACCATGGCCACGATGTGTTCCTCCACGGTGGCAAGTTATGGATCTACTTCTTTCTACACAATAGTTAAACCGTTGATCTCATCGATCATCTCCACAGGGCAACGACACATATGTGTATTGCCGTACACGTGTAGATTGAGTGATCACGACCCTTTCTTCTGCTTCTGGACAGAGGCTTACCTGTCAACTATTCAATCAACTGTCTCCAACTAACGTTTATTGCACAAAAGACAATAACTTATAGGCTTCTTGTCAGTCCCCAATACTATTTATAATGTCTTACCGCCCTTTCCATTTATTAATCATCCACTATTACAATTTTATAGAACAGTAGAACGGGATTTATTGTTTTTAAACGGCAAACGAAAGAGTAAAGAAAATGTAGATTTTGATTAGTTCTGAAATACAAGCTTTATTTAGAGAAATCCAACTAATGTTGAAAAGCAATGGCCGCATTATGTAATGCCTGTGTATGGACCATTTTAAAAGGGAAAGAACAAAAGAAGCTATAAACGGCGCACACAAAAATGTATTGTGGACAAAAAAATAATTAAATATTAGAAGACCCATGTGACATCATAGAGACACATCTATTAAAAAATAAAAGAGACCCTCGCAAAGACACAAACCACAACAAACTCTAAGCAATATATATAATCACAATAATGAGCAGTAGCTTTCTGCCTCGCATCAAAATCATCACCCATTTATATTTTAATTACTCTCCCAACAACACAAACCAAAGCAAGCATTCGATCATGATACAATACAAGTCTTTGTATAATACACACATTTGTAGTATTTGATTTGCTATATAACTACTAATCAGAAGTTTAATTATATACTTTGTGAACGTATTCCATCGCACCGAGACTTGAGAGTTAAAGTAGTAAATAATCGGAAAGAACTAAAGATTATGAAAATATATATGTCATTAATTAGATGATAAATTTAAAATTAAGAATTACAGAATAATAAAAATTGAAACAAGTAGAGTAGGGTTGGAGTAGGATTGTCCGGGGGAGGAGTCAGGAGCTGCGACATCTCCAGGCGGAGACACCGACGAGTTCTGTCCTTTGCCAGCAGAGAAGAAGAGAGTTATGTTTCTTCTCGACGTGAAAGCCTCTCACCGGAGTCCGTTGAACCAAACACTCAGCCTGAGACTCCGTGAAGTTGCTGTGCGTCACCGGCGAGAACCCCATCTGCATGAACATCGCTTGCCACGTCATCATCGGCCTGCTACGGCTACGATCCATGACCAGCTTCTCGATCTCCGGCTGTATGAGAAACCTCTCGATCTTCTGCATTGCGTCGAGGTTGGCGTTGACGGCGTCGAGGGACTCGAGGAGAGCGGCGTGTGAGTGCAGCGAGTGGAGGAGATGTTGCGGGAAGGGCAGATCGGACCTCTCGCACCCTCTGTCTGAGCAGACGATGATCGCCGGAGAGAGATGCTTCACGAAACGGAGGACAAGCGGCGTGTTCGAGAAGGAGGAGGGGGAGAGATTAACGGCGACGGCTTCTTTATCTGAGGAGGAGGAGGAGAAAGAGGCGAGGAGGTCGAGGGTGAGAACTTGGATGTCGAGGGAGATGTTGATCTCGGAGGCGAAGTGTATGAGGTTGTCCTGAGTGAAGCCGAGCTCAAGCTGGTCGTGGGTGGCGGGAGAAGCGAAGACAGTGATTTTGAGGGAAAGGGGATGGCTGTTGTTGTTGTTGTCGCGGAGGACGAGCTCTTGCATGAGGGAGGCCCATTGGCCACCGAAGCCGATGTCGAAATCGATGATGTGGAGGCGGTTGAAGCCGTGGAAGGACTCGAGGAGGGATTGGTTGGAGGTGAAGTTGGCGAACTGGAGAACGGGGGAGATCTCGGAGAAGGATTTGTAGGCGGAGATCTTGAAGATGAGGGAGTATGGGTTTAGGGGTTGGTGGGAGGCGTTGTTGTGGAGGAGACTGTTGTGGAGAGCCTCTATGAAGTAGAAAGCTGCCCTTTCGAAAGGCTTTCCTACGGGTGAAGAGAGCTGTTGATTGAGCCGCGCCAATATCCCCTGTGCCAGGCCTGTGTCCCCACCGCTCTCCATCACCTCCGCCACCTTCAACACCTGCTCCCTTATCATCCCCTCTTTGCTCCCATCCGTATACCCTTGGTTGAGACGCTTCGCCGGTGGAGGAAGCGTCGCCGCCGCCGCCGGGATATGATGGCCGTAGAAGAGGGAGGGATTCTGGGTGAAGTGAGTTTGGCTTTGGTTGATTAGGAGTGGCTTCTCCTCGAGAAACAGTGGCGGAACGGAGTGGTCTAAGCCGAAGCCGGTGGTGTCGACGACTCCGAAGCTGCCGAGGGATGTGTAGTCGGAGTGGTGAAAGGTGGCGGGAGATTGGGAGGCTGATGAAGTCTGGAGGATGTTGTTGAGTTCATGGGAAGGATCTTGGGAGTCTCCCATCATGATGAGCCTGAGGATGCTCTGGTCGTTGTCATGGTCATGGTCATGGGTGGGAGAGGCAGGGAGCACTTGCTCCCAATCAGTGGGTCCACATTGCTCATCGGTGGTGGCATCGCCGCCGGAGATGGCAGTGGAGAGACCACCGCCTCCGACGGCAGTGTTAACGCCGTGAGAGGAAGACACCGTGGAGGAGGATGTAGTGAGAGGGCTGAGAACAGAGGTGGGCTCTAAGTCGGAAGAAGAAGAGAAATAAGAAGAAATCACCTTCCCTTGAAACTCTTCAAAGGGTAAGGGCATTCTCGATGAAGCACTAACAAAATTCACAAATCTCTTTGCCTCACTATCTATCTTCTTCTCTCAACTGTCTTCTGTTTTTTTTCTTCTTCGAGTTGTGGATGCGTGCAGGAAATTAAAGTGGCAATGTGCGCTTCATCCTCTCTCTCCTCTTTTGTGTTTCTTATTTTTTGCTTTCGCCTGTTTTCTGACTTATTACTCTAACAATTATCAATCTTCTCTCTGACAGTTTATGTTATTAATAATCTCTTGCTCTGCTTTCTTAATCTATGTGTTTCTTCGTTCGCTATCCCACTCTCTCACCACGCGCGTGCCTCATAAACTCCTTCATTGTGGAAATAAAATGTTCGGCTTTCCTTATTTTGTAACCATTATTTTGATGACTAATTTCTTCTTTTTCAATCAATAATGCATAATGGAAATTTGAAGTAATATAGTTTATTCTTGATTGTCTAATTACAGATAATCATGTGCAAGAAAAGCAATTAAATGGGAGGGTATTCTAGACTTTAACTCCAAACATCGTCTGAACCATTCTGGTTTTCGAAGCGGGGTCTGACGCCAGTGACATAATTGAACGGCTAAGATACTGTTCTTATACAGGGCAACGAGTGGCTACGATTGATCAGAACCACCACAGATTTTTTTTCATTTTTGCGGTAGTGCCACGGAGGATTTTAAAACATAATTATTTCTCGTAATGAGTTATTATAAACTATTGTTTATAAAAATTACAAAATTTCTATATTCTCATGTTGTTCAGTTGATTTTATATGGCATTGCATTGTGGATATTTTTTGTTCTTTTACTATGCTTTTGTGAAAAAAAACTTGAGTATTTGCATTGTGTATACACACAAAACCTCCAAATTAGCTATATACCCTATTTCCCTCTTCTCTCTCCTCCCACCATTATTATTTTTTCCCCCTAAACTAAGGCAAATTCCTAAATAACTTCTTTTTTTGGTATATTCAGCAAATTCACCCAAAAAACTTTGTGGCTTACAAACTATATTTGGGATCAATTTTGGTTCTATTTATCTCAAAGGTGCTGTCGTTTTTTTCCTTTTTGTGTGTTCTTTGTCCTCAATTGGGTGGGTGTTTTTGGGTCTGGACAAGCTTTTCGGTGAATTTATCAAATGAACCAATCAAATCATTCAGCCCATTGTGGAAGTTAAGCCACACATCGCAATGCTTACGTTTGTTTTCAGCTACGGACAATATTACTCTTGGTTCATAAAATCTAAAACCAAGTTGTGAATGTAATCTTGGAATTATATTTTGAAACATCTGTTTTGTTTTGTTTTGTTTTCTTTTATTAGTTAAATAAATCCTCGTTTATTAGTCCAAATAAATAGCTTAGTTGTAAACAACTAATTATATATTTATGTGTATGTATAAATATACCTTTATGTGGTTATCTTTTTCTGGAAACAAAAGAAAGAAAAGTGATGGAAGATCTGTGACTGATGTTTCTTCTGTGGGAAGTCAAATGCACGAGAGATTGAGAAAAGAAAAGGAGAAGATAGTCCTTTATTGAGCAGACAATGGGTGAATGAAGCAAGTCACCGGTCACCATATATCTACCAAAATAATCAATGAATAATGCAACCAGAAACAACCAAAAAACGAGGTGAGTGGTTTTATCTCCAAAACAAAGTCGGGCCAATTTTGCAATGAGTTGTGACAATTGTTTTTTTTTTTTAACATAGGTTGTGACCATTGTTTAAATTTCATTGTTGTGAAAATGAAAATGTATTATTTTAGCAACTAATTCATTAACTTTCTGATGCAAAACAATTGTGTCAAAATACGTATGCATTTTCTCAAAATATTATCGTGTGCACTAAATGGCAACTTTCGTTCCATATAGGCATACTTGTCAAAATACCATTAAAATGTTTGATGATAATTAACCTTTTAACAATAAATAGATAACTCTAAATTTGGCTATTATATCCATCATCCATGTTCCCATGTGGTTTGCTAACTACTACGTCTCACACTTTCTCTATTATATGATTATTTTTATTATAGATATCGAAATGATCTCGTGATTGTAATCATTTTCTCATGACCCCCTTCTTGTCACTGAATTTTAGGTATACATATCGATTATCGATCAACCAACATCCCATTAAAATAATGCGTACATAATACATTCATTATACACGAGCACATTTTCAAGTTTGTTTTTTCATGATATATTTTATCATATTGGTTATTGCTGGACTATATATGTATATATACGTATGTTGTACATATAACATATGATATATGTATAATGTGGGGGTTGCTTCGTGGGGATGAAGTAAGTGGTGAAAACATGTTCGTTTCTCTTGTCTCAAGAAACCCTTCACCACAAGCAACCACTCAATCCCACGCAATCCCATAGTAATGAGGAATGCTTTTTGACAAAGATTTTAGATGATAAAAGTTAAAAATTTGCGAAAATTCCAGCTTATTGATCCGCATACATTCGGGTTTGTATGAGAAGAATAATGATTTGCCAACATCATTAGAAGGAAAAACAAACAAAAGTCAGCTTGATATATTAACCATGTCAAATAATTATTTAGAAAGGATGACGTGTTCGAGTTTATATGCATGTAACTATATAAATGATTGCGTCGTTCATTTTGTATTAGATTTGTGGATAATGATTAGATTAGACAAAAATGACCAATTAATTATTAGGAGATCACATGGGACATCTAGGAAAAAAACAGTACAAGATTTGTTCTATCTCATTAGACCCAAAGTAATACTCATAAACATGATTAAATAACCAAACAAGATCGGCGGGACGTAACTAACAATTACCCCAATATAAAGTTGGTAAGGACATCTCTCCCCCCTTACTATGCATATTGTTTATACTATTCCTTGCTTATTTTTATGTTTGTCAAATGATATTTCATTTTTTAATATTTCATCTAAACGCTTCTTTAATCTGAATTCTCATTTGATTATGACAATACTTTGTGACTAAATTACTCTGATATAGTCCAACATCTTATTCCTAATTATTTTCTATTAAAAATAAAATAAAATAGTGATATGTAAATCATAACTTTAAGGAAAAATGTCTGCTGGCTAAGTGAAATATTGACCATTATATAGCTGCTAATCATGCATAATAAACTAATGCATATCCAACTAAATGAAATATATGGTATGTATGACAACTTAATGATATTATCTTAGTTAACATGACGAATTTAATTTTATTAATCCAAAAGACGTGTACGTCAGAGTCGTTAACTCTGTTTCTTTTTTTCCGTTGATCATTTAAGATTCTTAGGGAGGCAATATTTTTTTATTGGTAACACATGGTGTTGTTTATTTAGTTTGATTTAGGAATTTAATTCATTGATAACTCAAAAATATAACCAACTATTTATTAAATTTAAATTTCTGAATTTTAAAATTTGACTTATCATGTATTGTAGTTGAGCTAAAATTTTCATATACACCCTTTATAAAATTATTAACTTAACACTTAATTCTACTTCAAAGAGAATTTCATGTTTAAGAAGTTGAGTTACAGATTTAATTGATTTTTCTGTCTAGAAACACAGCCAAAGATAATAATTTTCAAACATTTGTGTGTCAAATTAAGTTATCAATTTTTATTTTTATTTGTAATTTTTTTTCCAAAAAAATGATTAGTGATTCCAATTCACAATTAAAGAAATATCTAATTTTATTTTTGTTTGAAAATATTTATCTACCTAATTTTGTGTTGGTCAAGGGTTTTTATACTTTTATTTTTTATTTTTTTTTGGGCAGCATGATGATTAATAGATCTAAACGAGTTCGTTACACAAAGGGAGAGGGGCAATGGAGAGCTGATTTCGCCAAGGAATCAGCCGTCACATTATGCTCACGACCAACAAAGGAAACAAAGAAGAAATTGAGAGACAATGATAAAAACTCGATATCCATGAGAACTCCGAAAAGCTCCACCTGGTATGACTTCGAGTTGATAGCTCTGACGAGCTCCTGAGACTCGGTTTTAAACCAGACTTTGAGAAGAGATGTGCGCTTTGCTTCCACCACAGCCTCCCTCATGGCCAGCGCATCCGCCATAAGGGGAGATGAGACATGATCTGCCATCCGAGAGTTCGTCCTTCTGAGCGAGAGACCTGCATTGTTGAAACACCAGCCTAGACCTGCTCTAAGGGAGTCAGAAGCCCACGCGGCATCAGGTGGTATCAGGTTGGATGGTTGGGAATTCACGATTGGAAGGATCGGTCTGAGGAATGGGGGTTCCCACTCCCTGCGCCTGCAACCACTCCCGGCCTGAGACAATAGCATTTCCAACCGTTACCTTAGCCGATAAGCTTCTGTTTTCAAACAGTAAAAGGTTCCGTGTAGTCCAAATGTTCCAGAGGAGCCATGATGTGAAGTTACTGGAAATCCCGGTGGCTGGTAGACTGATACATGTTGACATGATTGCAAAGGCATCATGGAGTGAAGTTACAGTGGAGAAGTCTGGTCGTGATCGGACGGGGGCCATGTCCCAAATTTGCTGCGCAAAAGGACAAAGAAAGAAGAGGTGCATTGTTGCCTCCTCCACAAGGCAGTGAGGACACAAACCTTCAGTATTAATTCCGCACCGCCGTAGATTTGCCCCTAGTGGAAGAGCCCCACGAGCCAATTTCCAGAGAAAGAGTTTCAGTTTTGGTGATGTCTCCTCTCTCCAAATAAACTTCTGCCATTTAAAAACCTGTGTCGGGTCCTGCTGTACGTGAAAAGACTCCGCCGTCCCACGCAGGGCGTAGTAGCCTGATTTGACACTGTAGTTGTCTGATTTAGTTCTGTGCCAGATAAAGGAGTCCTCCGTGTTGAAAAGGCTTGGTTGGATAAGGTAGACCTTCTGCGCTAGATCTGGAAGAATAGCTTCAACCCGTTGATGGTTCCAGCCACCGGAACCTCGTAGTAGTAAATCGGAAACGAAGAGGTCCCTGGTGGATTCTGTCGGAGGACCAATAGGGACTACCCGAGAGGAGGTGGAGATCCACGAATCAGACCAGACCTTGGTGTTATTCCCGTTGCCAATAGCTTTTTCTAGCTGTAGCTTCAGCACCTGTAACCCTGCTACAATGTCTCTCCATCCGTGTGATGCTGAGGGAGAACAAGAGGCAGCAAGGAAATTCGAGTTATTGCAGTACTTTCCTAGGAGGAGACGGACTAAGAGACATTGTGGTGAGGTTAAAATACGCCATGAGTTTTTTGCCAGCATGGCAGTGTTGAAGTCGTGGATATCCCGGAAGCCCAACCCGCCAACGTCATTATGCTGTGTTAATGACTCCCATGAAACCCGGCATAGCTTCCTCGTATCAGGATCATGATCCCACCAAAACCGAGTGAGTGCTGACTGTATTTGGTCACATAATCCCACCGGGAGCAGAAAACAAGACATAGAGTAAGTCGGGATAGCAGACATGACCGCCTTCAGCATAGTAAGCTTCCCCGCTGCAGAAAGACGACGAGTAGACCATGACATGAACATTTATAAGGTTCATGTTACCATTGGATTTTATTAAAACAAGACTTAGAGTAAGTCGGGATAGCAGACATGACCGACTTCAGCATAGTAAGCTTCCCGCTGCAGAAAGACGACGAGTAGACCATGACATGAACATTTATAAGGTTCATGTTACCATTGGATTTTATTAATTTAAATTTTCTATTATTATTATTATTATTATTATTATGAAATTTAGTATTATCATGATTTTAATTTAAATAGTATTATTATGATTACAAACTTTAGAAAATATTTACAGTTTATTTTAAAACATATTTCAAATAAATTTTAGTTTGGTATTACTTATTTATTGTAAAATATTTTAATTGTTTATATGCTTTAGAATATTTCATTATTTATATATTTTATTTTCAATTATTTTGCTAAAAATCACACTACATAATCTTTTTATCAATCATCATTTTTAATAAAACGACAATTCTTATTCTTACTGTAAATTTACCTTAAGAGTTTACAATTTTTACCATATAAGTTCCAGTGCAAATAATATCAAACTACAGACATAGTGTAATTCACATTTAATATTACATGTTACCAACAAACAACTATGTTAAGTTACTCTCACCCGGTTTTTTACAAAGTGTCATTTAAGCTTTTCATATATTTAAAGGAGAATTTGCCAAAATAACTCAAAATTTGAATGTGAATGCAAATTTATACCCTAGATTCGATCGATTACAAAAATAATCTAAAATAGTAAAATTACCATAATTTCCTTATGAATAAACAAAATACATAGATACACTTTACAATAATAACCCTGAGAAGTCTTCTCGAGACAATGAAGTATTTTACGCGAATATTTTTCAAGAAGTCTACTCATATATTAATAATAAAAGTATTTTATAATTAAGACTTGAAATATATTTTGATGATGATAAATAAATTGAAATCATGTAAATATAAACATTTTTAAATCATATAAATTTAAATTTAATAGAATTGAATTGTTTTCCACATAGGTGGATGAATATAGTTGTAAGTCATGATTCTCCATTGTTTAGAGTTTTGTAACATATGTTTAAGTAATGTTGGTATCTTTAGGGTTAGATTGTGAAATCTTAAATATAATTTTTAAATTAAAACTTGATATAAAAGTGTTTGTATATATTTATATATATATATAAGTAATGTTGGTATCTTTAGGGTTAGATTGTGAAATCTTAAATATATTTTTTAAATTAAAACTTGATATAAAAGTGTTTGTATATATATATGTATACTTTATGTTTAATGAAATGTTTACTGATATATAGTTAAACTATTTAATTTTATTTTTATGGATAGAAGACTTCTTAAAAAAGTCTGCCAAGAAATTATGCATTACTGTCTACTATACTTCTTTAGAAGTCTTTTGGAATGTAAAGAAAATTTAAAGTTAAGAGATTTTTTCAGAATTCTTTTAATTGTAATGCACTTGCAAAAATCTGATAAACTATAAGGCATTAGCATATTTCTTGAGAAATCTTCTACACCATTTTTTTAAAAAACTTAATTGAAATTTTTATCTTTTATATAAAAAAAACTACACATTCTCTCTATTTATGTCAAAAGGCTGAAGACAAATGTAATGCTCCTCACTTTAAAAATCTCTAACTTCTATTTAATCTCTTTGGGTATGAATACACCAAACTTTAGATCAATTTCACATCTTTTTATCTTATATTTTTCTTACAACTCTGTTTTTCACAGGTTTCTTTTCCTCCAAAAAGGTAGAACTATCAAATTTTGATATGTATTTTTGTGTTTGTGTGTTAGATTCGAATAAAATAATAGATTTAACCTAATGTAATTGTTTTGATTATTATTTAAGCACACACAATTATATTTTTGACGGTTTCTATATTTTGAAGGTATTTTAGCATTTTTTGGATATGCATGTCTTTCAGATATGAGGACAACATACTAGACTGCAGACTTCATTAGCAAACTTCTAAATAAATCTGCTATGCAAAATGCCAAAATTGGTAAGATATTATGTTCACCAATTATTTTGTGTTTTAGTTTCATATAAAGTTACATATCTAACTTAATGTGATTGTTTTCTTGTTATTATAACTTAAATTGTAATTTTTCATGGTTTATCCTTCTATCTAAAAAAGGAATATATAGATCTTGATTTTTTTTTTATATATGTATATGTTTTGTGTGTGTTGAAACCAAATATATATATATATATATATATATATATATATATATATATATATATATATATATCCCCCTATACATTAAAAGAGAAGTCACTTTGACACGTGGCACTCATAGAGGCCTTCTCAGAAGAATTCTAGCGATTCTATTGGTTGATTTTTAGAATTTATTTTTACCATCGATACTACTAAAAAGGAAATCCATTTAAATACTTACCTTTTGTGTTTTCTCGATTCAAAGAACATCCTTTTGCGATCTTTTCTCTGTTAAATTCATTAAATACTCATTAAATATTTTAGATGTCAGAGAAACAAAATTAATTGACAAGATATTTTCACTCTTAAAATCATGCATTTAAAACAAAATTAATTGATAAGATATTTTCTCTCCTAAAATCATTCCTTTAAAACTTAAACCAAAATTCTGGTGCAATCTATTCACGAGATGTTCTCCTTTAGCTTTATCAACAAGATATTCCAAAAATAATATTACCTTCAAAATATAAGATTTATTGAGAATTTATTAGAGAATATGTTACTTCTTAGCTTATCATGCAAGCTAAATCATTGAGAAACGTCCATCAATTTACTATAAATAAGACATTCACAGTAGAAGAAATGAAATCATTGAACTTTGTAGTCTGAACTTTTTATGTTAATAATGTTCTAAACTTTTTTTTTCTTCTTATTTTAGAACATTAAGCTTTTATATTTCATGAGAGCTGATTTTTCTTTTGGTTTATATGCAGATATCCTATTATGACGATTTCTCCACTGAAACTATATATGATTTGATTGTACACCTCTTTGATATATCATTTCGATAACATCTTTGTTCATCAATCTGGTAAAAAAAAATTCTCTATTTGATAACATCTCTCAGCTATATCATTTCAATAGCATCTTTTTGTGCTGCCAATACTTTTTTTTATTAGTAGATTTATATTATTGTTTAGAATTATAAGCTTATATATACATATATATCTCTTTGGTTTGCTGATTGTGATTTTGTTTAATGATCTTTTTTAATTAAAATTGATATATTTTTTGGTTTGCAATTATATGATCTTTTTAATTAAAATTAAATATATATAGTAATATTTATTAATCAAAAAATTATATCAACTACTTTTTATATTTATTATTTCCTTATTATATATCATTTAATATTTAAATATCTGTAGTTTAAATGTAATTTACCTTAATGTTTTTAGTTGATTAATGACCTACCTTATTTTGAACACATATTACTTGTGCAACTTCAAATTATATTTATTCCATTGTTTTACTTCAATTTAACTTAATGTTTCTAATTTGTTAATCGTCTTTATAAACTTATTTTGAACACATATTACTTGTGCAACTTCAAATCATATTTATTACATTGTTTTAATGCAATTTACCTTAATGTTTCTAATTTGTTAATTCGTTTTAAAAAACTTACCTTGTTTTGAATATGATTTAATTGCACAATTTTATAACATATTAATTTTAAATCATTTAATGACAATATAACTTTAATATCTTTCTTTTAACTGTTTCATTATTTATTATGAAATTATATTCCTAAACATCATTTGTTATGAAAATATCTCCCTAATAACATTAGAAAAAAGGAAGGTAGAGTATATATAAAGGAGACACCTAAGGGATGTCAATACTAACTTATTAGTCTATTTTTATTCGATAAAAAATTTAAATTTATAAATTCTTACATTTGTTTGTTTTTTCTATTAACAGATAAATAACACAGACGAAATACCGGTTGTAGTTAACTACAAATCATTTATCAGTTTGTTTTAATAGTGATATGCAAATTTAATATTATTTTGTCTCAATAAAATTTAGAAATCTATTAAATTATTTTATATAGTACAGTTGCTAACAAATTTGACAATTTTTTGCAGGTTTCTAAACTGTTCTTCTTATTTTATATTTCTTATTTAATTCACAAGATTGATTGGTAATAATTAAGAATGATTTATGTTAACGCATTAAATTCAGAACATCTATATAGCAATAAAAAGAATGTAATAACTTATCGTGCAACCATATCAACACTGTTATATATATCTTACATTTTCTTATGGTTTACATTTTAAGTTGCTTATTTTCTTCAAAGCTTAATCATGACGTTTTTTAGAAAAAATAACTTATGTGCCTGTGTACTTAAAAAAACTAACAAAATATGAATGTCTATTTTGAGAATCTAAAACAGAGATATGGAAAAAAATAACTTATTCTGTTATCTGCAAGGACTATGATGAAGAAAATATTGAAGTTATTAAAGAAGCATGTTATTGGGCATCAGCAAAGGATGTACGCAAGCTGTTTTGTGTCATATTACTAACACATAGTATCACAAATCCAGAAAACGTTTGGAATGCTACTTGGAAAAAAACTATCACAAGATATATTATGCAACCAAAGAAAAAATACGGATAAACCAAGTAAACTCATGTTTTTATAAAAAGAAAACGTCATTAGAAATTGTGTTTGGGTAAATATAATTTTTTACATGTTCTTTCAGACTTGGAGTAGATTGAATCAATCATGCTTTTGAATGGAAGCTCATTGACGTTGTTTAAGTTTAGAACGTGTTATCAATAGTATACTCTTCTATTGGTTAAGCTGTGGCTTTTGTTAGAATTTCTATTAATTGAATTTTTTGTTTTACTTTTGTGGAATTATCGTTATTGTAATGTTATAAATTAATAATAAAAGCATTTTCTCATTATTGTCGTATAAGTTCTTCAGTTTTATTACATCTTCTTTTTCATAGTATTTTCTTATAACTTTTATTAGATCACTGAAACAAAAAGTGAATTGATGTATCAAATGTACTAATCTTTAATTACCTTATTAAATTCCATTGTCCCAAAATCAGAATAACGAGAGAGAGAGAGAGAGAGAGAGAGAGAGAGAGAGAGAGAGAGAGAGAGAGAGAGAGAGAGAGAGAGAGCGAGAGGGATATGTGTAACATTTTTTTTAATCTGTCTACATACATTTTACGAAAAATTTATGCATAATAATATTTTTCACCTAAAATTAAGAATTACAACACATATACAATACAATTCTAATTAGTGATAATAGAAAATATGTTACTTATAAAACTACACACTATTAATTTCAGATTTGGAAAATAAAATTCTACCTTCAACACACAATTTTTTTTGTGATGTTGCAATTATAAATACACACAATAACTACCTATTGATACTGAAGTTACTTTGTTTCATCTCCTCCATGTAAAATATTGTGTACCAGCATTTTTCTATGCCTGATGCTTCACCTCAAAGACGGTGGTCTTATGATATAAAATATATTACTTCTAAAACTTTGTATTATTAAGTCCATAATTTGAATCTGTATATACCCGCACAGGGTGCGGGCCGATCACCTAGTATATATATAAAGTAGAAGACTCTCTTCATAAAGAGAGCCATGCCACATCTTTGAAAGAGGAGCAAATGATGACATGTGTCATCTCCTAAATAATCATTCCATTGTATTTCTTAGTTTTCAAGAACTAATCTTTAATTTGTAACTAAATGGTTTGTTCCTCTTCCTTTTCACTTTTCCGATCTATTTAATTAAGTCATCAAAATAAGAAATTTCAAAAAGTATACAATAAAAAATATTAGCAACTTTAACTGTAATTTTGTAATATTTGAATTATATATATAATTATAAATTGAAGTATTTAAACCGTAGTAGTTGTATTTATACTATTCGTCATTGGAAAACAATTTCATTGAATGAAAGAAAAAAACGTATAATAACGAAATTGTAATATGTTCATTCTTTTCAATATTAAGATAAACATAATTTATAACAAAATAACAAAATATACGTAATGAAAATCAAAATAAGTTTTAATTAAAGTAAACTAATTTTTTTGAAATACCATTAAGATTGATGATATATTGATGCAATTTTTTTATATGCTAACCCGCCCGTAGGCCGGACAAAATACTAGTAAAATATAAATTTCATTGTGATTATATATGTTTTTGTTATTATTTTAGTTGTAAACTTCTACTTTTAAACAATGTAAAGTATACTTTTGTGTATCAGATTCATATAAAATATATATTAAACTTATTGTAATTGTTTTCTTCTTATTTAATCTTTTAACAATTCGATTTTTGATTATTTTTTTCTTCTCTTTGGAACCATTTGAAACATTTTTAGATATGCGTGCTTTTCAAATCCGAAGACTACATACATATATATATATATATATATATATATATATATATATATATATATATCTGATTTTATTAGTAGATTTTTTGGAGAAAGTCTTCTAATTCGAGATCTAATTTCACTGAAAGTTTAGGGGGGTGCATTCAAACTAAAATGTGAACGATTTGATTTTAAATGAAGTTTTAGATGATTTCAATAAGTTGCAGAGATTTATGTGATATTTGTTAAAAAAATTCTAGAATATCACCTAAAACCATGAGATTTGAGTTGTAATTTGTTTAACTTAGAAAATTCACCCAGACATTCTAAAATCACTTGAAAACTTTAAAACTCCACAGCTAAAATAATCTTTAGTAATAGTGAATTTCAGAATACTTTAAAAAATGTAAAGTTCAATAACATTAAATTTTAAATGAATTTTTAAAATTCATGTTTGAATTACATAGATTTGTCAGTTTAATACAAATCACAAAAGTCTTTATAAAATATGCTCTTAAATATTTTGGACAATAGTGTTCTTAATCATGTTTCACTATTAGCTATTGGATGTACAAGTAGAGAAAACTCTTTTTGATCCTCATTTATTTTCTCTTTGTCGTTTATCTTCCTCCAATATTCTGCCTCAAGAAGCCGTAAGGGACTAAGGGTCCTGAACTTCTTATCCCACTGTTGACCAGCTTCTTTGTATGGCAATAACTGGAAAAACAGGTCAGACCCTTTCGAGGTGTAAACATAAAGGAGGGAGGGAGGGAGCTAGGGGGAGGAAGACTCTAGTACTTTTCAGTAGTCTTGTTGGTCAATTGCATAGAACACGAGCTTAAATGCCGTTCAACTCAACTTTCACCCCCAAAAACTAAAAACATTCGTCAGATCAAAGAATACAGTTGATGGTCCGCTTTTGACTGTGTTGTTTTTCTGCGTTAACGACCGTTACGTTAGCAGTTAAAACAACGCTGGATCTCTATATGGGCTTCCTGAAGCCCAATGCTTTTTAACTATTTTATATGAATGTGTTCATTCTTCCAATTGCAATATATACAAACTTTGAATATGAAATCATAAATTGATAAACATGAAAAAACCAAATTACTAACTTTGAATACGAATCTTGAAAATAGAACATTATCACTAGTTAGAGGCCAAGCCTATAGCTGCTGCCTACTCTCCACTTCTGATAATTAGTTACATACACGTCTTATATATAGTAAAGCAATTGAAAATACATTCGGACTGAAAATTTTACATTAGTTCCGACATTTCTAACAAGAAAAGTCTCTCCTGATTGATTATCAATGTCATAAGAACAATGTCATAATAATAATAATCAGTTAAAGTTTTGAGTTGGGAATTAACCACATTCTGAAAATTAAAAGATCTTAATTGGGAACATGAAGAAACCTTAATTAAAAAGGAAGAAGAAGAAGCTATAGCTAGTTATGGGTCACTCCAACATTTGCAGCTGAGCCGTAGAACCCTTCTCTTCCCATGACCACTTCCTCTCCTTCCTTCATTTTTGTTAAATAATTAAATCATACGGTAAACTTAGTTATTATACGAGTGACGACTAATTAACTTTTTAAAACATATGTAAACCCAAAGATAGTAAATAACCTGCTGGCGCATGTTAGCCTTCTTGGTAGGAGGATGATCAGGCATGAGACCAAAGTGTATGTGAGGAAAATGAGCCCACTGTTTCACACAGCACACATATATGTATTTTAAACACCTGAATACTATACATTGTTTGAATTAAACATAAACTTAATTAATACTGTAGCTTTTAAGTCTATTACTTATCTTATATCGCACGGGAAAAGTAATTTCCATATGATTACATTAATTCTCATTTATACCACAGATAAAAACAACGTAGTTTTTGATGTATTAAACATATATAATTAGCATTTTCATATACGTACATAAAAAAGTGATCAGTAATATTCGTATATAACAAGGCTATAAAAGTGATCAGAAATATTTTTATATAACAAGGCTATATATGTGTTTGGGGCTTTGCCTGAAGCCCTAGGCTAGATCCTGATTCATAAGGCTACTCTGATGGTGGACAAGACATATCATATATATGCTGGATAAGACTTATATTCATGGATTATGTACGGTAAGTATAGTTTTTTTTTCTCTTTCTTTCTTTCTAAAGCAACGGAAGAATCAAATTAATTAATGTAGCTCCACCATATCTACAGACTACAGCAGTCAATGTATCTGACTAAAATCTACATATAATATGTATATATACATTCCCCCCACGACCAATTAGTATATATGTATCCTTAACAAAAATAAATATCCTTAACATATATATGTACATACCGAATTTCGTAAAAAAAATAAAGTAAAAGGTGAGTTTTAACCTAAGAAAAGAAAAGATAGAGAGGGTTAGTTAAAGAGGGAAAAAAATGTACATTTTTGGCAGCAGCACTGAAGGCCTCTCTGTGGCTGATATCAGGGTTGCTTGCCTTTATACGTTGGATCTCCTCCCTGTCACCAATTTTTATACATATAGATCTGTCACATCACATCTATCTCTCCTCCCAATCTTAATTATGAGTAAATGATTAATTAGGCAACTTATCCATATTAAGCAAAGAAGAATAAGTTACTTGATGAATCGGTTGTAAGCAGATGGTACTCTTTGTCGCTTCTCTGGGGCTGCTTTCCCACAGCAAACAAACAGAACATATTCAATTTTTAATTTAGAACTCTCTTTTTTTAATTCCCAAAAAATCTAAGAGTTCTAAAAATAAATAATTAATCTATATACAACTATTTTCTCTTTCTTCCTCTCACTCTCACTCTCACTTTGCTCGTTATCATCATAACTTCATCATTATCTTTCTTTCGATCTAACTCCCAGAAATATATCATTTGGCTTCTACAGGTATAGCTAGATTTCCGGGGGATAAAGATACGACTTATAAAACTTTTGCCCAGATATTGTTTACTGTGAAAAAAATGCGAGAGGTCACATAGCCAAGAAACTATAATCAGACTAAAACTCTGAAAATACAAATTAGTAAAAATATAAAGAACGCTATTTTGGGGGCTTCTTTACTGTACCTATGACAGGGAAATTACAAATTAAAGAAGCTAACTAGGAAATGACTGAATAGGGTTTTGTTTGTCAATTAGGGTTTTTCTCTTTATCTGGAGATGTTTTTTTTTTTTTTGCTTAAAATTGATCTGGAGATGGTGAAATAAAGATAAAGAAGATGGAAGGTTACGTCTATTGGCTGGTGGTGGGCGAGGCATTTCCTGCAGATCGACTCTTCCGTTGCGAGTGGCCATAACCAAAGACTCGTTGGAGTGGTGAGCTACTTCTTGATGGCTCATCATCATGTTCATGTTTATATTCTGTCCTCCGTTTCGCATCTCCTCCTAACGAAAAAAAAGGAAACAGAAAAGAAGACTGGTCAATGGACTAAATCGAACCAAACTTCGTTCAAAGTATATAATTAATCATTGTTGTATTCAACAAGAACCAAGGCTAGAAGTTAGATCTAACATGATGTGCTAACCGATTTGGACTATTTCAATAAATTTGTGTTTCTCGAGGATAAGTGAGAAAAGCCCTAAATGCTACTTTCTAATGTTGAAAGCCAAATTAAAAAAAAAAAACTAATATATTTTGATGAATAAATTGATGTGTACCAAGAGATTGGGAGGAGGAGGAGAAGGTAAAAAAGAATGGCCAATGTTTGAAACCGAGGGAAGAAAAAGAGCTCTCATGTTCACAGTCACCGACAAAAGATTTGAGCAGTGGCCGCATCTCACCGTCACGGTCTTGAACAAACTACTGGGAGGAACACTTACCTGCCAATATCACACATTAATATATATATATTCGTTCATATTAAACCCTAGCTTGAAACGGAACCTTGATATACGGATACAAATAGACGAGAGAAGAATACAAATTTACAGCTAGGACGGTGTCGCAGAAGCTGCAATGGACGTAACAAAGGTGGTCTGAAGATGAGATGTGGTCCGGTGGATAAGCTGGAGCTGAGGAGGACGACATCGACATGCTCGACATAGACTCCTTTTGCTTTTCCTTTTTTCAAACAAAAAGAGAAAAGAGTAAGAGAGGGTGTGATTTGATTGAAAAGATATGACTGATCGATCAGATAGAAGTAGATTCTGCTTCCCCCACACCTTTTGACAATCGTGTTAGTGTTGGGTGATGAACAGTACCTTATATATGTTAAGTAGTTCTCTAGAAGTTGAACTCCAGAGAGAGAAGGGAAAGAACGGTGGAGAATTTAGAAGGGAGATGTGGTAGAGAGAGAGATTTCTATTTATGTAAATATGAAGAGACACTGTACCTAAACAATTTGGCAACATGTGATGAAGGGGCCATTATAGAGATAAGCTGCATACCTGCATTCTCATTTACTACTTTTTGAACCGTTTTTTTTTTCAATCAGTCCTTTCCTTCTACTAATTAAACCCGATACATAATCATGCATATACATAAATAATAATCAGATCAAAATCTCCATTCAAAAATAAGATAAAGATAATAATAATAATAATTATTATTGGTGCTTGAAACAGTTTGCTATATATATTTAAATTGTGATCAAGTTGTAGCTATCAGTTCAGAAACAAAAAAAATTCAAAGATTTTTGTAGCTATCAAACATAATACATGTACGACAAACATGCTCACCTTTTTAATCAACTATTTAAGAGCATGTAAGCGGAAAGAACAAAACCTAAACTTGGATTAGTGTGGTGACAGATGTAAGATTTTATCATGGTATTATATATGAGTGTTTACTAGAATCATACACTGTAAATGGAGATAAATCTAACATCAGTCAGAATTGAACATCCATGTTGATGATTCTTAAACAAGTAGAATTTGGTTAAGCATTTGTTACATGGTTGGTACTAGTATATCAGGGTAATACAATTCGTGTTATAGTGTCTCCGAAATATCCGTGGCATATTACACATAGAGTTGGTCAGATGATACAATGGACTCGAAAAAATGATAAGCCCCTCAGGTTTGAAACATACCACTTAGATTTACCCTTTTGTGTGGTGGCATGGATATTTAACTTCCACGTAGAGTAACCGGGCTTTCATGTTCCAGTAGTCCGAGCCTTTGGGTTCGGAAACCCTGAGCTATATAAAAAAATACACATAGAGTAGAGAGAGAGAGCTAGTCAACCATGTTTTGTTTTAACACGCACTTGCAGTAAATCCAAGTCTATAGTTGGAAAATAATAATATTAAGGTCCTTATACATGTTTCTGTGCGAGGAAGAAGAAGATAATGTAAAATAAACGATCATCGGTAGTGAAATGAAATTGGTTATGGTTTGAATTGAATTGGAAGACCATGTTGTTTTCCTTTTTATAAAATGACGCAAAGATCGATGAAGTGGGAGAGAGAGGGAGTAGAAAGGGACGTGTGCATGGAAGTGATTAAGCAAAGGCTCATTCATCAGTTGTTTTCACACTTAATAACGTTTCTGCCACACCACTCTTTCCCTCGATCCGCGTCAATTCCTTGCTTTTTTTTTGTTTTCTATATAATACTCTATCGATATTCCTATGTATATCATTTTGTCATCATTATATCAATTTACCCGCAAGTGCATGTGTGGTTTCACTAAATTCCATAGTGCAGGACCACCATTCTGTGGTAATTTTTCATATCCCGTGGTAATTACTAGGTCATAGTAAACTCAAAAACATTTACATATATGGCAGTTCAATTGGCGATTACCCAATCACGTAGATACATAGAATATGAAAATACACTTGAACTTCTATATATGTTTTTGAAAATTTATAAAGATACTAAGTAATCAGATTATAAACTTTACATAAAGAAACAACACTAAAATTAAATTATAATATATTATCTTAGTTATATATTCCTGATATAAAACAATATTATTATTTCAATCAATCCAATATTTTTTACATTGGTCTAATTTCAATATAGCGAAATTCATTATACTCAAACAACAAAACTCACTATTCTATAATATTTTAATTCATAAAATATTAATTTATAGAAGTTAATTTGTTGATTGTTCGAATAAACAAGTTATAGTTCTTTGAATGTTTGCGAAGTGTTAACAAACAATTTTTATAAATTTCAAATAGTTTATTGAAAATGTATGTAGAACGCTTCCTAAAAACATTTTCAGTGGTATTCTATCTTTTTCTAAACGCTCTTTATATGGGAAAACCATAAAAGCATCTCTAATGATATGTATTTCTCAAGTGAAATGTAGATAAGTGAGCAGTAATATTCTAATATAGAATAATACTATTCTTTTACACTATTTCCAGATTAAAACTTTTTCTTTGTAAGATAATTTATCATTTCTATATGATTTTCCACCTAAATAAAAGTGAATTATAATATTTCACTTAAATATTATGTTTAGCATGTCGTTTGTGTTTTTATTTATGTGCTCTAACTGAAATAATCGTTTAATTTTTAATATATTGTAGTAGTGTTCAATTATTGTTGCAAGATAAAATAAAAAGTAAAATTTTTAACATTTAAAATTATGGCTATTACAATAACTTAATAAAAATAGAGAAATAATATATCTGGAATATTCTTTTTAGACAAAAAAAATAATATCCATTTGAGCAAAATACTTTTCTATTATAGAGTAAAACACTTTTAGAATAAGAAATAGATGCAACTAATGAGATAGTCTATATATCTCACTTAGAATATAATAAATAATAAAAAGTTAGAAAAGAAGATAACAAAAAAAGTTTAATGGGGTTCTAGTCTGAGAAGCTCCATATACTCTTTAGATTTTTAAAGTATTAAACCAGTTATTTTTAAAAACTAAATTAATTATCTTAATTTTTTTTTGTCAATTTGATCACTTTGGACCGAAATCCTCAAACTGAGGTACGGTGGGGTCGAACCCCTAACGCCAGGGTCCGAAGGTAGATCTTAGTTGTCATTTGGCTACAAACAACCCGGCAATTAATTATCTAATTTAGATATTATATTTTCTAAGTGATAAATGGTGCTTTTATACTATTGAGTAAAAAACCATGAATGAAGAGAAAGACAGACATTAAAATCGAGGACGACACAAGGCGTCGAACTTGACTAATTATAAAAGTAATAATCGCAAAAATCCAACAGCTGAATTTAAAGCAAAAAGTTCAGAAAAAAGAAGATCAGCTTATTTAAGAACATATACTGTTTTGTGTCCGATTTGACCATTCATATCTCAACCTACCTTGCTCACAACACACACATTAGCACATATATATGTGTACACAGAGCTAGGCATGTGTAGTTGTCAGCCACGACGGGCGACAGAGATCAAATTTTGGTTTCTTGCCTTCTTGTACTTCCATCGTTTCTTTTATGTTTTCTTAAATAATTTTTAGATTATAAATTTATCTGATTATACTACTCTTTATAAGAATGGTTACAAAATAAATTATTAAATTCATCTTCCTTTCTTTTCCACCGCCTCAATAGGTGAGAGAGAGAGAGGGAGAGCTGTCATTTCTCACACAAACACTTTGGAAAACAATCAACATCCAAGTATATGTGCACGTGTATAGGTCTCTCTTTCTCTCTATGTTTCATTAATATTCCCGTTTCTAGCCACTTCTTCGCCGTGCCACGGTTTTACGTTTCACCAGGCATCATATATCTTTTCAAGGCCTGTACCGAGAACAGATTTACATAATGAATTAACAAATTTCTGTTTCGTTCAGATAGTATTCCTAATATATAATCAACTTGTTGTGATTTATTAAGGATAACATATCCCACATATTGAATTCAAAGAGACTTTAAATAATATATAAACCAACTTTAAGTAATATATAAAACGTTATGACCAATCTAGTAATCATCAATTGGTTTTAAATTAGAAGTCCGTAATAATCTTGAATCTAACATGGTATCAAACCATAAATTGTAAAAAATCCTAAATCCTTAGTTAATTAATTAACTCTTTCGGTCAGATATATAGGTCGTGTTTAACCTTTTACCTAGATATAATTCTTGTATTTGACTCGTTTGAGCCCGTATAAATGTCTTCAAGTTCAAAATTTCTGATAAGAATCATCATTTCAAAGAGGAATATTAGGAATAATTTATTCCACATCGGGATTTTAAAAGATTAGAACTAATACAGTAATCACTAATTGATTTTAAGTTAGAAAACTATAATAAACCTAAATCTAACACGATTTTTTGTTGTTGTCAACTTATACATTTTTATGTATTCGAATGTATATAACACATGGACGAGGTATCAATTAAACGTTGGCTAAACTGAAGAGAGATTGCTTTGACGAGACAGTGAACCATTGTGATACACTGATACAAACTAAATCATAAGTTCATAACATAATAGTCAATAGGAAAACATAACATTATCACGTCACCTAGCTTAAACTAACTGTATCTTTTACCAAAATAAAACTAACTGTATCTTTTACCAAAATAAAACTAACTGTGTCATAATTGCATCTATGTTGCCCAGAGTACTAAAATAAATGTGCTTACACAATGACCTTGTACAACTCTATTTTTACCTTCAACCATTCGCGCTAATAACATGCATATGATTTTTTTTACTGTGATATGTAGTCAAATAGTTTGTCTGCATCATCGCTAGCGCCTAGCTGCATCAATACGTGGATTCAAATACGTGCATATAGTTAACCAAAACACTTATACAAAGACTTTAGTACATATTCTTCATATTTTGTAATCTATAACTTTATGTAGGTTCACTATTTTTCTAATATTTTTTATTCTTTATTATAACACACTTAAAAAGAAAAACATTTTTAGAAAAAATATTTATTCTTTCTATTATTAGGTCTTCTTTGTGATCCAGTTAACTATATAATATATATGGTATATCAGTTTATGTGTTTTTATGTTTACTTTCACTAAAATCAAAACTATTAATCACACATGTCAAAATTTGTGAGGTATTCTTATATTAGTAGTATTATTTTTTTGTTAAAAGATTTATCTATTATGTTCATATTAAACACATCCATTTTATTTAATGAGATGAAATGTAGGTTTCTTATGTAGAACCTATTCAACATTCCGGAGACAACAAAAAATCCTCCTATATATTAAATGAAAAGTCACTTTAGTGATTTCTGGTGATGTGTCGCTCTTAGGTGAAATTTCAAAAAATTGTTATAATTTGATTGGTCGATTGTTCTTAATTTTTATTTATTTAATTTAGATCTAGAAATTTAAAGTAAGTCTAAAATCATTTAACATCATTTGCCATATCATCTAAAGAATATTACAAATAACAATTTATGGAAACTAATTCTCGAAATTATAGAAAGATTAATAGTGTTTTATTTATTACTTTTAATATTTATAAGCTATAAAATATAATGAACGGAATATCATATACGATAATTATAATAGTTTTATACTCTACTTGACTCTACTTGATGAATTGTATTCGAATATAATTATATAATAACTATTTAAATATTAAAAAATCCAAGCATGTTTATTAATATTTTTTAAAATTATTTAGCGTTGTTTAAAGAATAAATTATCTGAATTTTAAAATAAGTTATAAAAAGTTATAAATTATTTATTAAAAAATAAAACCTACTATATATTGATTGAGAAATAACATAAGTGATTTTTGTATTACGTGCATGAATGAACTTTTCAAATTGTTATAATTTGATTGGCCGATGATTTTTAATTTTATTTATTATAATTATATCTTTAGGATAACTCAATTACAACTTTCCAAATAATCTACTTAATTTTAAAAATAGTTATTTATGTTAACTAATTGTTGAAACTATGAAAGAGTAATAATGTGATCAATTTTTATATATTTATAAATTACATAAAATAATAAATAAAAAATTTTATTTGAATTGATATAATGATTTTATATTCATATAGAAAGCCTTATATTTGTATATAACGTATCATAATAACATTAATGTTTAATAAATTTCATGCATGCTTTATAAATCATTTATAAAATTATAAATAAATTTATAAATTATTTATATTGCCTTATCAGATGTTTTAAATTATTATAAGAGGTTCTAAGTCATTTATAGAAGCTTATATATTAATTTTTAAAATGAATTTTTAAAATTTATTTTATTTAAATGAGAACTCACTTAACTAATATTTTAGGTGTCTTTGAGTTTTAGAAAAAATATTATAATTTGATTCGTTAATAAATTTTCTATTTTATTTATTTTATGAGTAAGAAAATCACTTCTAGAACCAATTTTTATCAGTATCCAAACGATATGAATATATTTCATAAAAAAATTTATGGTAATTAAATATGTGATTTATATAAAATATATGTAATGCTCATAAAATCATTTTATTACTCAAGTATTTATGAACTATATAATATATTTCAAAAGTAATTTATATAATTGATATAGTAGTTTTATATTGGGTAAACGATCTATTTCTCCATCATAACTATCATAAAGTAATAAATGCACACGAACTTTGGACCTGATCTTAATTGCACACAATTAAATTATATCAACCTACTTTTCTCCAAAAAGAAAGATTGAAACCCGATTCCCCCTAAACTTTGAAGAATGTACTAATACCAACAAATGACGGTTTAAAGTAGGTTTAGTATTCTTTGTTTTCTGGTCTTTTTAGTTTTTTTTGGGTTCCAAAAGAGGTGAATCGGTTAGGGGAAGATTAATAGAGGTTCGGGTCGGGTTATAATTGATTCGTTTTGGTCAGGTTGTACCAATGTTAATCGAAACCATTGGATTTAATATCAGTTAACGTTATAAACCATTAAAACCAATCTCAATTTTTCCTCTTTGTGGAAACGAGTTTTGATCTTTCATTTTGCGGAGAAATAGGTTTCTATAGTTTAATTGTATGCAATTGGCACGAGGTCCAAAATTCGTATGGATCTGTCACTATACGATAGTTATGGTGTGGAAATAGGCCGTTTACCCTTTTATATTTCTATGTAGTTGAATATGAATATATAGAGAATGTGTAACAATCATATTGTTTTATCTTTTAATCTTAATAAAGACATATGACTTTAGCTATAAATTATTTAAAAATCAAATGTTTCAATACTACATACCTTCAAAACTCATTTATATTAAAAATGAATTATGAATATTATATACAACTAATTTTAGTAAAAAAATTAAATACAAAATATCAACAGATCTTTAAAATATTCATAATCATCTTGTTCAAAAATAATTATTCTTTAAAAATATTTAACAGTAAAGACATAATAATTTTTGATGATGAAAAAATATCTTAATTTGATAAAATATAATAAATATATTGTTACAAAACATTCAAACCCGCAAAATTTTGGATATCCACCTAGTAAATGATTAAATCCTTTGCTGACTATGTATAATCTTTCGTTTAATCTAATATAAATTCAACAGATGACAAAAAAATGTAGAGCCTGTCCAAGAAATAAACGGTTTTGTATATGGAGTTAGATTGGGAGAGAAGATAACAAATTCGGGAGGACATTTAATTCTTAGTATGTTATTGTTTCTTTTCAGTTCAAACAAAGAGAGTTTTAGGTTTGGAATCGAAGTAAATATATTTTTGTTCTAATATTTTAATAACCTATATTTTATCACTTTTTAAAAGATAAAAGTTCTCAAAAAGTAACAAAAAAATATTGTGAAAATTTTATAAACAAAGGCCAGATGTAGCAAATCCATTTCAAAAGTATTTTCTTCCGTTTTAAAATGATTCATGTTTTATAAAAAAAAAATTAAAGGTAAATATTTTTTTAATATTTTAATGTAATTTTTTAGATAATAATGTTAAAAATAAACTTTGAATTATTTTTATTATATTCTTATAACTAAAAATTATAGAATATTTAATCATATAAAATAGTTTATTTTAAATAAAAAGTTAATCAAAATTAATATATTTTATTAATATGTATGAAACACTAAAATTTGGATATTTTGAAATGAAAGAAATATGATTTTAAGACATATGAGCTATTTAATTACGCCGGCCATTCACGCGTTCTCATTAACTTTTTATATGTATCTCATTTTTTTCTGGTCATAAATGTTTCTCAAAATTATAAACACCAAGAGATTTTTTTTTCTCAAAATTATAAACGACGGCAATGGAGACCTAATTTACCAAAAAAAAAAGGAAAAATCAAAGATTCACTATGGAAAATCATCAACAAGGCGATACCAGTAAGCTCCAATTTAGAGACTCGAGGTGTCCTGTCCTTTCCGTGTAAGCGATGCGGAGGTTATGAGGATGATCTCCATGTCTTCAGCACATGTCCCTTTGCAGAAACGGTTTGGGACTCTGCTCCCATTGATCTCATACCAGGATCTAACTCCCACTCGCTTGCTACCATACTCATTGATGGTCGCAAGATGATAAACATGCCCCCTGTGGGCCTCTCAATGCCTCTATGGCCATGGATACTATGGAATTTGTGGAAATCACGTAATAAATTGTGTTTTGATAACAAATCTTTCTCGGCTATGGAGGTGATTCTCAAGTCAATCAGCGATGCGAAAGAGTGGCAAGCAGCTCAAAAAACAGAGGTCTTGCATGGACAACAACATGTGCACGCCCCAATGGTGACAAGAGCTCCGCGTCAAATCTCGGGACCATCCTGCTGGATAGATGCAGCGTGGAACCCTGTCACAGAAACTTGCAGTATAGGAGGCATCTTCAAGAAAAATATCTCACCGCTGTTGCCAATCATCAGATTCACCCAACGTTCTATCTCTTCAGCATTAATGGCCGAAGCCATTGCTGTCCGTTCTGCATTCATCAGAGATGCGTCGTCAAATATTAAATCACTTACTGTTCTGTCCGACTCCAAAGTTCTCATCTCACTGGTGAACGCTAAGGAATCAAGGCCAGCTCTATTTTGTTTGACATCTTTCACTTTAGTTCTTGTTTTAAAACTATCTCTTTTGTATTTGTTCCTCGGCTTGAAAACTTTGAAGCTGACTCTGTGGCAAAGTCAACTTTGGCTCTAGTACACAATCCCTCTCCTTTTGAGTGTAGGCTATCTTAGCGAATGCAATTGTTGTTTGACCAAAAAAAAACATTCACAGCTTCTTTGACGAACTTGCTCTCCTGTTTCACCTTCATCAAATATTTAATCAGATGAATTTGATTGAATTTGTAAGAGAGAAAAAGAAAAAAAAAGAAACAAGATTGTGTAAAATGTGGGTTCTAATAGAAGAAATAGATGGGCCTCTTTAGTTATTTATACTCTCGATGGACATTACAAAAGTGTTTAGAGATAGGAGGTGAAAGGGACTTTGGTAGAGGGGAGCCAAGAAGCAGCGTCGATGAAGTTGTGTATCGTAAACTGACGGGCTTCCTCACTATCTGATATCACATGAAACCCGGCCCAATTAACCCGGTTCGCTGTACTCGAACCGGGACCTGAGTTTCCATACTCCCCATAATACAAAGTTGTAAGCGCCGTCTCGTTACCCCAGTCCATCCATCCTTTGGGTTCGATCAAAGGACCAAGAAACGTCCCCATCACCACGGTCACAGCATACGAGCCCCATGGACGGCCCAAGTACGTCCTCACTCCTCCTCCCAGTTGTGCCCCAGGGGCTGCTCTCACCAACGAGTTATGGATCACGATTCCTGTCGTCTGATTCGGGTTCCTCCGGTTCTGTGCGGTTATGGTGTTGACTCTGTTGGGAGGGCTACGTGCCAATATACTGCAGTTCTGGAAGACTGCGGCTGCGTTTCCGCATATGAAGTCGACGGTGCCGTATATGTTGCACTCTCTGAAAAACTGACGCCCTGAGTGGACGTATAGCGTGTCTTGATACCCTTGGATGCTACACCTGTAATACACTGACCTGTCCGAATCCGATCTTAGAGCTACTGCCTGCTTGTTCTCCGGCCCCGCCGTGTTCCTGATCGTCATGTCTCGCGCCACAAAACCATCTCCATCGGCCACTGTCATCAGTTTTATTACAGTTTAATTTTCAGTAAAAAAAAGTGTCAATAATGGATCAGTTTTTACTAACCAAAAGTGGCGGATTTGAAAGTGGAAAATCCTCTGCCTTTGCTTTTGTCGCCTGTGATGATGGTTTTGCCGATACCGTCTCCAAAGATCATGATGTTATTGGATTTGATTCCCACATTGACGTATTCCTGGTAAACACCTGCTTTGACGTGTATGATGTACCTTGTGCTTCCTCTGGGCCTCTCTCCCGCACCATCCACCGCCTCTTGTATGGTTTTGTAGTCACCTGAGCCATCTTGAGCCACCACTGCATCCGGTGATCTTCTGCTTATTGACGGCGTTTCCACTGCTACTTTTAATATCCCCAACTCCCCACCTAAACCGTTACCGTTTGCCTCCATCCCCTTTTTCTTCAAAAAAGTTACACTTTCTGATTAAACAAAACAATTGAGTTGTATTTTGAAATGAGTTACCTTGCTAATGGCCAAGGTGTTAGTGACATCATTGGTTATGCCATCCAAAGAATCAAACGAGACACCTAGCTCTGACATCCCTTCCCGACACGTTTCTAGGTTGGTCAGTGCGGTGCTGAGCCATGCCTGCACATCCGATCTAGAGCACACGTAGTCCGGACATGACACGCTCTGGTTAAGCCTGTGGATGGTCCGGTCGAACAATTCCATACAATCCTCCCAAGCTCCCTTTTCAAGTTGCTTTGAATCAAACTGTTCCCCTAGAGAGTAGGTGTCGTTCTTGGCTTTCACGGCTCCGTTTAGTGTTCCTTCCATCGACACCCTAAGGAACTCCTCCGTGCTCCCTATGGGTTTCTGCGTAGGATGTTGGATCAGAAGTGTGTTGCATTGACTCGGGTGCGGCGTTTGATCGCACATTTCATTTCCAAGAACCATTGAGGTAACAACACAACTAATAAGAAAGGTATAACATTTTACAATTACTCCTCTATACCCCATCGTTTTTTTTTTTCTGTAATGAGTTAACATATGCATCATGATGTTTTTTTTTTATACATTTCTTTTACAAATGATAATAAGTTACAAAACTAGATTGTCTTTAAAGCGGGAGTTAACACATGGTATAGCAGTTCTAAACGTTGTTAATTAAATTCTTGTTGTGGTTATTGTTCAACATTAAGTTTTTATATATAGCAATGATTTTAAAAAGTGGCGCTATAATACATACTCTTATATGTATGTATGTCAAGACCAATAAATGTAATATATCACAACTTGTGAAGAGTGTCACTCATATTATCCGCAACTAAAACGGAATAAGAATCATAGGAAATTGGCAGTTATAGTACAATGAGTAAAAGAAGCTCAGCTCATGTTGTTTTCTAAAGGACCGATGATAAAATTGGCATACAAGAAAAGAAAGTATAGTATAATTCAGCTTCAACAATCCCATCTAAAAGATTGTTCGGACGGCACACATAGTTAGTCCGAAAGCATAATCTTCGACCCTTGAGCAGGTCGGGAAACTCAGTGGGCAGGTAAAGATACGTTGATGTCAGTGTCTGAGCTTCTCGGGTTGTCATGTCCGTTGGTCCAGCTGGAAATGTCGAATGAAGATGGCAGTGGCTGCTCCCTATCTGTGTTTGACGATGAGAAGACGGAAGCCGGAGGAGGAGGGGGTGGAGGCAATGCCATGACCGTTGATGAGGTAGTATGTTCGACTCGTTGCTTCCTTGGTGGCTTCTTATGTTCTTGCTGATCACCCGTTACAAAACTGCCAACAACAACCTGTTTTTATTTTAAGGAAACACAACAAACTTGGTGAGAGACGATTTCAAGAATATAAAAGTCTAAATGATTCAAAGGGTGACCTGAATAGGAGTGGCTGCAATGAGCAGGCCAGCCACGCCGCCACCAACAACACGACCATCAGGACCCGCCAAAGAGACACTCATGCCACCAGACCTACCTCTTGAACCTTGATTCTCTGTTTCCGTAAAAGTACCAGACAGCGACAATATCTCAAACCGACCCTGCCAACAAAACAAGCCATATATAAGTCTCTTTTTTCCTCTATCTGATAACTGTAGATTAATGGAGTAGTGCGACAAAGAAAACCTCGTAGGTAAGAGTACCACCGCAGGAATCGGGGTGGCGAAGAGTGACGTTTGAAATCACTCCATTAGCTGATAAAATACAAATAGCTCGTGGTCCTTGTTGCGAAAACGAGATGACTCTCATGTTAATATCCTTCAGCCATATAAATAAAAAACATTATACAAACGAAAAATCTCCGCTTCTCAACTGAAATCCAAGGCCTTTTTTTGTTTGCTTTCGTAATACATACCTCACCAGCATTTACTGTGATTATATGTGGCGTGAAATTTGATCCAACACCACCCCCAAACCTTTCACCTGCAACAGAATATTCAATGATCCAAAATAATATTTGGGTTCTTTTGCATAATCAATAATCTTTATGCGGTTTTGTAAAGCAAAAACTTATTATATGTTGTACGATAATGATGAAAGCCAAATAAATATGCAATTATTTATACTTGTTCAAATTTAACAAGAGGAAAAAACTTAACACTTAAGAGTAATTTCTATATTATGTAACATCGTAGTTCTTTATGCATCTCAAGAAAACCTTCCTCGCAACTACATGCAAAAGAGCCAAGTGTTATCCAATTTTTTGCCATATTAATTAAAAAAAAATTTAGGCCAAATAAACAAAGCGCTACCATACACAAAGGAACTAATCTTATGTGCGAATTGAATGATATGAGGAGATCAAGTTTAACTAGTGTGTTAGATTGAGAGGTTACCAGATGTATGGAATCCTATCCTCTTATGCATCTTCATATCTAAACCATTAAGCTTGCCTCTTCCACGTTTCTTCATCACAAGAGGAGCAGATGAAGAAATTTGCACGGGCAAATTAGTTGCTCCATTAGCTTCATATTTACGAGGTCTGCCTCTCTTCTTCTTCTCCAAGGGTTCCCCTGAACCCACACTAGCCATTGGAGCTCCCATTGGAGAAAGAGATGACCCAATGAATTGGTTAGGGCTCTCAGATAGTCTGGGGGCCATATGAAACGTAGATGGAGCTTCTACTCCCATCACAGTCACTCCAGAGCTGATTCTATCGCTTGTTTCCATTTTCAGACTCTGCCAAAGTTGTCTTTCCTTTTTTCTTCTTCTTGAGAATCAAACTCAGCAGGCCACAAGAGAAAATACTACAAAAGACAAGGAAACCAAAATTTATAGTCGCCACAAGGTAACGATGGATGCACATGATATAGAAGTTTCAGCAGTTTCATTTCTAATCCCACTCTATTTTTTATTATAAATAAAGTTTGAAGTAAAAAAACCTTAACCCTCTATGACCACTTGAGTTCAACTACACTTTCTTAAAAAAAAATGTTCAAAATTCCCCAAGTTGGCTAATTATGAAGTTATAATGTACATCTTTGTTATGTAACACTACAAAGTGAAAATCTGAAAAAAAAAAAAAAAAAAACCTACAAAGTGAAAATCTCAATAGTTCATTGCAAGTTAATTTCTTTGAATTTTCTAAAAATAAGATAAACACAAATAAAGAAATAACGAAAAAGAAAAAGAAAAAGAAAAATACAGATCAGAGTCTGGACAATTTGAATAATCAGGAGATTAGAAGCAAAATCCTTTTATAGAGGCAAAATCATAAGCATTGAGAGATCTCACTAAAACTAAGAACAGAGAAAGGGGAGGACCTGAAGCTTTGTTATATCTTAACTCTTTCACGTTCCTCTTATCACTGAAGTTTCCAAAAGAGAAGAACAGATTTCTCCTGCTCAAAACCTCACGCCTGAAATATATTTCCCAACGGAAAAGAAAACAAGGAATACTAACTGACGATGACTGTCAACTTCCCAGCAGTCCAAACTGCAAACGAAGCAGAACGAAAAGTATCACAAGAGCGTGAAAATTTTAACGTCAAAGATGAGAGAACTCGAATTTTTTCAGATTTTCAAGAGATAGTATAGAAAGTAAATATATATAAAAAAATCCAACAAAATTATACTATACGTATACATTAAATAATATAGTAATTATGTTGTCGTTAAGACCGACGACAGTGAAGTTAAAAAAAAAAAAGACCGACGACAGTGAGTTTTGGTTGATAAATACTTTCACGTCCGGTTTAAAATTTCAAATAGCAACTTCCCTTGGCTATTTATTACGTGTATCTAAATGAAAAATTATTTTAAAAATATCATATGAAAAAATAAAATTTATATTCTTTATATATAGGGGATTTAGTTTGATATGAAAAATTGATATGCTATAAAACTAAAGAACCAACATATCTACTTTTAAAACTATTATTTATGTAAGGTGCTTTAGAATTCTTTTAAATGAGATATAGAAGGCTACACAACTACCACATAGGATAAGTTTTTTATTTAAACGTTTTACAAAATTTAGGTTATAAATACTTACAAAAATCCTCAATTAATATATAGGGGATGTGTGTTCAATGAAAAAATGCAATAATTACATTTCTCTTAGTACAATTTAGAAATTCAATGTGTATTTTCTTTTATATAAAAACTACGATAAGATCCGTGCTTTTCGCGGAGTGGGTTTAAAAACTAAAAATAAAAACATTTAGTTATGAGAAAAATAAATTGATATGCTGGTCAGTTTGTAAATTAAATAGAATTTGGGATTGTTTATATAAGCATTTATAATTGGTGGGGAATAAGTTGAAAATATTGTGGATCTTGTTTTATATATTATTCATTCGCGAATTTGTTATACATAGTAAAATCATACAAATAAAATTGTGTTTTATTTTCTTTCCCTAACTTTTTATATAAGATCTGCGCTGGATAAATATTTTATCTACAAACTATATCTTTATACTGTTATTTATTTATATTTTCTACATATTATGAAATAATAAATAAGAAATATATATACTAAATAACTTAGAACTCAATCACTATTACGTATATAGATAATTTGGTGTGTGAAATTAAATCAGACGATCACTCTTATTATTAACAATTACTTATGGTAAATAAATCAAAACAAAATTTTTTATATATCATATATTAGACACAATAAATTTAAATGACATTAACAATATCTATAATATATTTTTAATTTCAATGTTTAGTAGATGAATTTTCTCATTATAAGATTTTATGGTTATTAATATATTTTTATAACAAAAGTTTGAACTATTAAAAATTGAATGAAAATTTTAAAATTAAAATATTAAATTCTCAATATTTTTTCAATGAAAATATGAAAATATAAGTATCTATTTTATATGATATGCAATTTAATTTAAATTAGATATATGTATTAATATAAACATATTAAGTAAGAGTAAGACTTCTTCTCATGTATTTTTTAATTATTTGTATCTTATTATAGTAAAATTTTAAACCATTGATCACAAAAATTTATTTGATACTTTTAACAGTTTAGTAATTTATACCCGTTTTAAAAAATCCTCAAATACAATATATACGAAAAAAATATAATTTTTTATTATATAAAAACTGTAACTGTGTAATTTATTTTAATAACAAATATTTAAACAAAAATGGTAGAGGGTATACAACTTGTTAGCAAAACTTTATTATTGAAATAATTAATTTTCATATATATATTTTAGTCATATTAGGTAATTCCCTAGTTTTTATTTAAGGAAAGAATGAATAATATTTTTTTAAGATTAATAAGATATGCGAATAAGATATGCGACCAACATCTTTCTAGTAAATATATGTTTAAACTATGTTATATGTAAGGTGATCTAGAATTGTGTTAAAGTAGAATTTAGAAGACAAATAGATATGCCACATAGGATTGAGGTTATTTTTAATTAGGTAATAACTTGCGCCTTGCGTGGAATGAGATTATTATTTTTGTTACTTTTAGAGAAAATATGATATTATGTCTATTTAGCATGAATATTGTTTCAGTTTTATGTTGTTTTTTTAATCTCCTAAAATATTAACATTTTTATAAAGTTTTCGTATCATACCAAAAATTAGAAACAAAATCAATTTAGTAGAAAAAAAATCAGACATCAGAAAAGTTTTAAAAAGAAATAAAAATCACAAAATCGATTAAAAACAAAATTTAGGTATCAAGTGAAGATGTCACTTTGTAATATATATTATTTTTATTCTTTACGGGTTAGTTTGATATTCTTAATATGCAAAAATGTTATTAATTCTAGGTTTATTTTATTTTTACTTAATTTATTTAAGAATTTACTATCATGTGTTATTCTGAATAATTTTTTTTTAAAATCTTAATTAATGGTATATTCATATATTTATCATTATATTTATATACTTTTACATATACATACATCTATATATTGACATGAGCGACTATGTAACTAAATATCCACCACAAGTGAGAATTTTAATTAGTGAGATGTAAATCATGTAATAATTTGATAAACAATCAGAATAACAAATCGTTTTGTTATGAAGAAAGAGGAGAATGAGAGAAGTAATGGGGAATTCTCTGTGTATTACTACTGAATGAATAAGGTTCCTTTATATAAGGATTACAAGAAGAAGATAAATGGAAAACATCCAATTCCTAAAGCAACAAGGAATTGGAAATACATAAGAATGGAAACTACATATGGCCGCCTATGTCTAAGTCATTGGGCCTCTNAGGATTACAAGAAGAAGATAAATGGAAAACATCCAATTCCTAAAGCAACAAGGAATTGGAAATACATAAGAATGGAAACTACATATGGCCGCCTATGTCTAAGTCATTGGGCCTCTATCTTCTTGGTCTTGAGTAACCTAGGCACGTGGGCCTTAAGGTCTATGGTTATGGCTCATCCACATAATACTTTATAACACTCCCCCTTGGATGACCAAACCATATGGGCCTGTACCATGCTTAATGTTGCCTCGTTAAAACCTTCTCTAGGAAAACCAAAAACCTGAGGTGGGAAAAATGGAAACCTCAGACAAGGAAAAAGAGTACAACACATGATACTCCCCCTGATGAATGCATCACTGAAATGTCTGATGCATTCCAATCTGGTCGGTAGAAAACTGGTCGGCTAGGTTGCTGCTGGACCGAACTCGAACTTCTGATATCTTCTGGAAAAACTCATGTGTGAGTACTACTTTGGTCTGGACGTCTTCTATGTCTTCTGGAACTCCATTAGGACTTGGTTCAGTCGTGAAACTAACCACTCTATGTCCTGGTCGGATGGCTGGTACTCGACCAGTACTCGGATGGAACTCTAATATGCGATCAGTCATTACTTCGCTGGTCCACACATGTCCCACGGATCATCTTGTCATATGGCCTTTCCATACCGTGGACACTTCATATATATTGAGTCATAGACCCAAAACACTTGTCTTTCATGTGGATACCTTAGTCCACACAGACATGCCTTTCTTTGTCTTGACCGTACTAGGTTCTGGTCGGATAGGTCTCGACCAAAACACATTCATGAACTCTATGGTCAATCTTTCTTGCCTTCTGCAATGCTATAAACTTTATGCCACGACCATACATACTTCTGGTCACTCTCTTGGTCATTATGGTTCTTGTTTATCCATTGATAAACACATAATGGCTCATACTTGCATTGCAGTCCCATACATGAATCAAAACCATCACAACACATGTTTTTCTTTGATGGTGTCTCATGACCTTTCTTGCCATGAACTTTACCACGTGCTGGAGTATAAGGAACATGAACAAGTCTACCTATGGACCTTGTTCACACACGTTCATAACTTGCCAATGAGTGTCTAATACATTGCTGCCCAATAATACTCATAAAAGATAAGTTCGAATGGAACTGGGCATGGCCATGGTTGGCATGAACCTTTGGCCAAGGTATGTCCACGACATAAAACCTTTCTTGGACAATGTCTAAGTCCTTCTTGGTAACTTTAGATGGTAAACATGTATCTAGGACTAGTATGGCTTGCTAGATACACTAAAACTCTTAAGATACCGAAATATGGCACTTTTAGATGAAGGACCTCTTCCTTGTCTCTCTTTGGACTACATCCACGGTTTTGGTCATTACCAAAACTCTTGACAACCTTTCTTAAATGCCATATGATACACACAAGGATTACATTCAAGTAGTAAACCCAAACAGAATTCGTTTTATACCTAGGTCTTTTAATCTCTTGTAATCTCGAGATTTCAACTGTTTTGGGACATGTATCTAGAGGTTCAAATTACAACCATACACTGATATCTTTTATGTAATCTTTGAACTCAATATCCTCTGATACTTTAATATCCAGTGATCCATATATTGCTTACTACAAATCTCTTCTTTATGACCAGACTTTTATCAAACTCGGATTTGTGTAGTAGCATCCACCACATAGGATTCCATATCCTTATAATTTGTTCAATGGTCTCTGTGAGTATCCTTGTGAAATAATAAGTCATTCTTGAATGCTTTTAGTAGTAACATGAACACCTTAGACCACATGATCATGTACTATGTCTCACGATTTCTTTTACCTCACAAGACCCAATATACACTGGTTTTAATCATAGATGGCGTCTCTCTATATATATGGCCATACGCCCATCTCTTCTATATATACACCAAACCTCACGTGTACTATTGACNGATCATGTACTATGTCTCACGATTTCTTTTACCTCACAAGACCCAATATACACTGGTTTTAATCATAGATGGCGTCTCTCTATATATATGGCCATACGCCCATCTCTTCTATATATACACCAAACCTCACGTGTACTATTGACTCAACTAGTCCATGAATGCATTCTCATTCTTACGTGGGTACTGATCCTCGTTTATACCTTTAAACTCAAGTGCTACTTGCTTATATAAGCTCTTTTATATGTAAACATATCATTGGTGTTAACACTCTCATATAGTTCCTTTGTGTTCCAGACATGATCTACATGATTTTGAGATCTTATTATCTAGGACCTTTACTACCTTGCAGCTTGGCGTCCCAAGCTACATGGTCTGGTACCTTAGATGTTCACCTGGCCAGGTTTTATCTCTATGTCTGGATCGGTTTACTTTGAACTCAGATTTTATCATTCTATGCACCTTTCATTCCGAGGTTCCTTTTGCTTATGGAACATATTGGTCTATCTAATAGACTCTCTAGCAACTTGATTGTGTCTCTCAAGGACAACAAAAACGTTGGTGCAAAGCTGGTATGACATAAATCATTTTTCGGGTCAATGTGTCTGGCTTCTAGCTCTACTAGCTATGTATCATTTCTTTGATATCATATGGACGTCCTAAATCTTTTCTCTGGTCCGAGGATCTTGCCAAGACACTGATGGTCAATATCATTCTATCTTTCTTTACTTTTATCCAGCTTATTACTTTCTCCATCTAATGTTGGATAGTCGAATTCATTGCCTCATGCAATCTGTGTACCTTGCCACAATCTGATCACCCATGTTTGGCTCAAGGTCTCTTAAAATATGTGGGAGAAAGACATTCATATCCAACATATATTCCCAATCCTCAATCTTATATGGCACATTTGTATGTGGTGGTTTATTCAATATCTCTTAAGATTGTTATGTCTGGTACATGACCCTTAATCAATCTGAGATGGGAAGATCTATGCTCACTTATATGGCCTGATGCATAACCTTATGTACATGTAAGTTTTAACTGAGGCATCCCAATCTTGGCCCATTCGGTTCCTTTGGCACAAACCGGTCACACTTGGCCCGTTCGGCACACTTGGCCCATCCGGCACACTTGGCACGAACGGCCTGCTTGGCCTGGCTGGTACTGCCATTATGTATGCCACAGATGTCCCTAAGCACTAGACGTGGACCATATGGTTTATAAAAGGTTCCAGCCATCTATGGTCATAATCCATGGTACACGGCTTATCTAGTATGGTCATGGACCACGGGATTCTTCCTTATCTCCCCCTCATGAACATACTCATAATTTCATGGTGCTTAGGACAATAAAGCCTAATGATTTTCCCTTTTGTGTACATGTTACACAACGTGAGATCATATGGGAAAACTCTTTGTGCCTTTTTCAATATCATTCTTTGCATCAAGTTAGGACTAGGATGGCTAATCCTGTCATGCCATTAAGTGTTAAATTTCGTGGGTACACCTATCAGGTTACCATATCTCATTGCCTCTTATCATACTGATCTCTGGCATAGTCTAGATCAGTAGCTATTGCAGGTATAGTCTCTAAGACTCTCTTAATGCCATTGGTGATCAAAAATATGTTAAGGAAATCTTTCATTCCTTCTTCCCATGTTTCAAGGTGTAANTATCTCATTGCCTCTTATCATACTGATCTCTGGCATAGTCTAGATCAGTAGCTATTGCAGGTATAGTCTCTAAGACTCTCTTAATGCCATTGGTGATCAAAAATATGTTAAGGAAATCTTTCATTCCTTCTTCCCATGTTTCAAGGTGTAAACCATTCAACCTTATGTCCTTGAAACTCAATAGGCTCCACCGTTTGAGTTAGGGGAATACAAGGCATATTTAATCTCAAGATGAGTGCCTTTAGGCATCAAAACATAAGCTTGGGCGTGGCCCTTAGTAACCTTGGCCACGTCTGCAATAGAATGTATATGGCACTTTGAGATTCACAAAATAACGTCTGTCTTTAAATATAGTATGCCATCTATTATACACCCCATAGTGTACTCATCTCATCTTTCATCATACTATACACCAGAATTTATAAACTCACAAAATCTTAAATAAGACTTTCATGTTATAAATTCAAACAACCAAAATCCATATCAAACACTTATGCAAATATTCAAGCAAACATTCAAGCAAACAAGAATAAAATTA
>CAKOAT010089266.1:0-17741 GCA_932364175.1 Eruca vesicaria subsp. sativa | reverse complement strand
TTAAATCAGTATAAGTGGTGAAAACTCTTTCCCTAGTTATTTGGTCGGCTGATTGGTCGAGTAAGACAGCTTAGAGATGCTGCCTCGACCACGGCTGTAGCCGCGTCTCGCCTACGGCCATGACTGGGACCACGACCACGGTTATTGTGGTTCCCTTGTCCACGGTCGTACGAGCTATAATTGCCAAGACCACCACGTCCTTTCCATCCACAGACCTCTAGTCTTGTAGCCTTTGGTAGTAACACCGTTTTATGGTGATCTCTGCTGTAAAGCAGTTCAAAGCTCTAGTGGATCTACCATACTGATTCTTTTCAGTCTCATTGTTGCCTTTGGTAATCATATCACCAAAACCCCATAGACCTCAAAGTGATCTTAATATCAAGAGCCCACTGCAGGTTATTATCTCAAGAGAGATTGAGAGCAGGTGTAGTCAAGGTTTGCAAGTTTCAACATCAGAATCACATAACCACACAATTAGGGTTTTACACACATTGTGATTCTCTTGACTACATTACAACCACAAACCAAACCATACTTGTAACTACAATGACCATTGTGAAGACAAACAAAACACACCATTATGGTCACTCAAAACTCATATGGTTCAGCATTGGTCGGAATGGGTGAGAATGACATAATTGAATCTACATGCTGGTCGGTTTTATTAAACAAGATAAATGCACTCAAATTCATTCGACCATGCAATGCAATTCTATTCAACAATCTTAATTCAATTCTGATCAGTCTTTAAATCACAAAACGAACTAGGGTTTCAAGGCCCTTATGATCAGTTTTAAACATCCATAATAAAACACATCTAACCTTATCAATTCTTAAAATCAATTTCAAAACTTTTTATCAATTCTCCCCCTGATTTTATTAATTGTGGTAGTTAGGGTTTCAAGGCCCTTTGGATATTCAGATTCAATCTTAAAACCTCAGATCATCAATCATTCAATCAAACAAGAACAATCAATCAAACCGGTTTAAAGATTAGGGTTTTATGGTTCAACCAAATTTTAAATCCTATCATCCGGTTCTATGTGTTCAAACAATCAATCAATCTATCAGATATCCTATCATAGCTCTATTGATTCCATACCTATTGGTTTCTATCAATTAAGGTTTATAGATATACCATTGTTTGAAGATTAGTAAACCGGACCACCTTTAGAGAGAGAGAGGAGTTGCCGCCTGTTAGGTTTCTCGATCAAGGCGGCTGGTGGTTGCTTCTCCACGTGCTAGGGCTTCTCTCAGCTCATGAAACATTACACAAAAATTATTAGATAACATGAATATCATAAGTTAATAAGATAATATGAATTCACATAGATAGAGAGAGAGAGAAGGAGTTAGCCGTGGTAGGGTTTGTTGATCTTGAGACTTGTGGCGGCTTGTAGCTTAAGCTATATCTTTCACCCTCCGGATTGTTTTGGTGATTGAGGGCGCATCTGATGTCGGATTGACACGCTTTTTGAACTGGTGGATTCTTCTCTTCAAAAGCTTCAATTGCATATGTAGATCGTCGTCTGGGACCACATGGTTTGAGAGATACATCGGTTTGAAGTTGAGCCGGAATTAGGGTTTCTCGGGTAGGAGAAAAGGAAATTCATCCGTCGGCTTGTTTCTGAGCTAGAGAACGCGTCTGGTATCGGATTGAGACGTTCTTTGGACTGGTAGCTTCTTCTCGTTGAGAGCTTGAATTTGATATGTGACTCGTCTTCTGGGTACACACGGTTGGGGAGATACGTCGCTTTGAAGATGGCGCCTGGAATTAGGGTTTTGCTGCTGCCGTCTAGAGAGAGAGAGATACGGATTTTGGTGGTTGGCTTCTTAGCTCTGGTGAGACTCGTGCTGATAACGTGTTATGAAGAAAGAGGAGAATGAGAGAAGTAATGGGGAATTCTCTGTGTATTACTACTGAATGAATAAGGTTCCTTTATATAAGGATTACAAGAAGAAGATAAATGGAAAACATCCAATTCCTAAAGCAACAAGGAATTGGAAATACATAAGAATGGAAACTACATATGGCCGCCTATGTCTAAGTCATTGGGCCTCTNTGTTATGAAGAAAGAGGAGAATGAGAGAAGTAATGGGGAATTCTCTGTGTATTACTACTGAATGAATAAGGTTCCTTTATATAAGGATTACAAGAAGAAGATAAATGGAAAACATCCAATTCCTAAAGCAACAAGGAATTGGAAATACATAAGAATGGAAACTACATATGGCCGCCTATGTCTAAGTCATTGGGCCTCTATCTTCTTGGTCTTGAGTAACCTAGGCACGTGGGCCTTAAGGTCTATGGTTATGGCTCATCCACATAATACTTTATAACACGTTTGACTTTGTCCACTTGTCCTGCTGCCTTCTGTTTCTTTTCTATATACGAAAATGCGTGTAATGCTTTTTTCTGACGTTTATGATACCTTCGCCACTTTCATTGTGTATATATTCAAATAGGGAAAATTCCATATAAATACCCTAACTAAATTTTATTAAGCTTTTTAATACCTAAACTTTTTCATTATCCAATTTAATACTTTAAGTAATAATTTTTCCCACTTTAATATACAAACCTTTATAATTGTGCCCACTTTAATACCCAAACTTTGTTTATTTTAATTAACAATACTAATAAGTTTCAAACAAAATTTTTAAAAATCTCCAAAATCTAAGAAAAAATATTTAAAATTTCTAAATTTACTCTAAGATTTAAGAAATAAGGTAAATAAACTCTGGAGAAAATTTAAATGTTTAAAAAAAATAATTTTGAAGGAAAAAAAATAATTTACTTTTTTTATTTCAGAAAACAAACTAAATTCAATATATAAAACTTAAAAAACTTATTACAAAACTTAAGATTATCAAAAATTTATTTAATTTCATTTCCATAACATATAATAAAATCAATTTTTTTTTGTAAAGTTTACAAATTTTAAAAGTTTTATTGAAAATTTATTCGTATTGTTAATTAAAATAAACAAAATTTGGGTATTAAAATGGGCAAATTTATAAAATTTTATGCATTAAAATGGATAAAATAATTAGTTGGGATATTAAACTGGGTAGCGAAAAAGTTTGAGTATTTAAAAACTTAATACAATTTAGTTAGGATATTTATATGGAATTTTCCCATTCAAATAATAGCAGTGATTAGTTCTGCTTTAACTTGTTTTGATTGGAATTACGTGTTTGGTACGAAAATTTATCAGCGAATTTAAATCAAATATCAGGAAAAGAAAGCTCCAGTAGGGTTAACCGGTCAAGTCCTATATTGCTTTTACTTGCAGGGAGATATATTTTATTTAACTAACAACTTTAAGTAACATTTTCTTTATTAAATAAAAAATTTATTCGTATCTCAATAAGATCACGGCACATGAAAAACTTTTGGATTATCATTACGTGTCAACATACTCCTGATTTCTGGTTAATTTTTTCGAGGTCTCGAGGCCACCTTCATGATTTTCTTTATTAATTACTCCAATACTATAGTATTACTAGCTAAGAAGGCAAGAGATTGACGCTAATGATTCTTTTATCTCACAATACTCATATGTATTGTTTATTTCCCAAGGAATTTCACTCCATAGAAAGAAACTATTGAGCTCCCCAATGCAAAAGGAATGATGCATGCAAATAACATAAATTTAACAACATTGCCGTTAAGACAAATGGGTTGGGCTTTAATATTTCAGGCCTCTGTTACCTACATCGCACTTGGCACTCTAAATACAAAAGTTCATAATCCGACACACATAAGATTTCTGCGCGTTATAAATCAATCATATACAGTGAGACATGGATGCCACGCACGTTGACGTCATGAGTGAGAGATGATAGTTGCGCTGCGAATCCGATAGAAATTATTAAAAGATGATTTGAGTTACTCGGCAGTCCGGTCAGTACAAAATAAACAAAGACGTCTGAAGTTAACATATATAATAGTTAGTTATATTGGAGAAGATGGTCGGTATCTGCCTTCGGTCAAATACTTAGAGACAAACTCACGGGCAAGCGTGTTAAGATCACCGTCCCTGTCCAACGGATCTTCTAGGCCCAATAATGTGCTAAAATCCACTGACTCTATTGGGACCTCACTATTTTCTTGTGGCTGTTGTTCTTGGGACATAGCATTCATGTGTAACAAAGAGGAAGATACGTTGTTGGTCTTATTATCGACAGTAGCTGTGAGAGGAGCTTTGGTTGAAGAGGATGTTTCTGTCTGTGGATTGTTTTGTTGTTTATGCTGTGGAGGGAGGCGCTGAAGGGTTGAGAGATGAGTTTGGACGACGGCTAGCTCCTCCTGGAGATTCATGACCTGTTCACGTATTTTTAATCATATAAAGTTGATATTTTTTTATCCTTTGCATATACTCAAAATAATATTAGTCAAGTGGTAATTAATTGTATAGCATCATCACTTTACTACATTTCATGGTGTACAAAAAGATAATAGGGTTAAATTATACTACCATAGTACCATCTATGAATTAAATTTAATGATTTGTTATAGCAAAAAAATTTCAAACTGGTTTGTACAACGGGATGTTATAAGTACAAAACTACTAGTGTTAAAGAAAACAACTCAGAAGGTAAACCACAAAGATTGACACTTTGACTTTCCATTATTCGGGTTTTCGACAGACGAGCCCTTGGGAAAGACACATGTTAGCTTGTTTTCAATTTGTCATCTAAATTTTGTAACTTCGACCCCCAATGACCCTTCCTAACCAATTGAAAATTAAATTTAATATTTTAGCAAAAAAAAAAAAAAATTAAATTTAATATGTGCAATTTTCAAAAAAATAAAAACAGGAAACCACGACGGAGCTGTAATAAAATAACAGGTTGGTCAAGGTATGCGTCTAAAAGATGTTGCAAGCTATGCTGATCATTCATGATGATATATATAATCTCGTCATGAATGATGTCAAACGTGACGTTAAATGATGAGTTTCTTTAGAGTGAACACATGCATGCGTTCATGCCTCTCTCTAAATCTTTGAAAAAAATCATCAAAGCTAAACATATGTATAGACGTATATATGAATATAAATAAAAATCAGAAAAACGTTAGGTTACTGAATACCTGGTGTTGAAGGGCGAAGATGTGACCAACGCATCCGAAGACGGGATCGCGAAGCCTAGACAAAGCCTCGTAAGAAAGCGTGACGACGGCTTCAAGTCTACGGTTGGCTGGGATCATCAAGAGGAGCTTAGAGGCGTTGCTGGCCCCAAAAACCTTGTGCACCGCCGCGAAATGAGCCGTCCCTTCCTCTGCGTCAAAGTAGGGAGCGAAGACGCATTCCGCCACGCATTTACGCCGGAGAAACTTGCATGCGCCGCATGGACTAGTGGTGCTTCCGCTCATATTTTCCAAACAGACGTAATGCTTTGCTTGGATATAGATAAGGTGAAATAGTGTAGTCGTCGACCAATTATATATTCAAAGAAAGAGATAGAAAGTGATGTGTTAGTTTATGAACTAATGTTTTTTTTTTAGTTAATGTAGAGCATAGAGGATCGTGTCAGGCAAGAAAATCATGTCTTGCTTTTGGTGGTGGGTCATTAATAATCATTACATTTTTGATTTCATATTTTCTTCGTGTGCATATATTTTTTTTTTTTGTGACTGCCAATTTCTATATACACACTAATCAAAAAATTTGGAATCACTAAAATCAAAATCAATCAAAGTTACAAAAAGCTATTGTAGATGCAGAAATAAAGTTTTTAAAATAAATAAGTATACATAAACTTTAAACTATTTAAAGATAAATTAACAACTACCCCACATATTTCCAACAAATTATCAATCTTGTTATAAAAAACTAGCTAGAATTCTATAACTAGCACAGGTTGGCATATAAACTAGGGAATTAGTTTGGGTTACAGTTTTAACGAGACGCTGATGATATGATGTTGTGGCGTTTATTATTCGAGTAAACAGTACTAGTGAGGATGAATGTAAAATGGCTTAAGCTTGGAAGCAACGGCAAAGCGAATGTGCATTTTGTAAATGAAATAAACAAAGGACAAAGAGAAAGAGCTTTGCGTGAAGCAAGCACACTCATTCTCATCTACTGTTGTTGACGTATCCACTCTCTCACTCTCCCCAACCGCCGCAGGAGTTTACTTTCATTCACACGTGCAACCCTCACCACACGTGTATATTCATTCATTTATTCTCGGCCACAATCATATAGATATATAAAAAAGTATAGTAACATCTTTGAAGCTAGTTACTAGTTGGTAATAAACTAACAATAATAATAGAGTAGAGAGAGAAAGATTGCTATTGCTTCGTATTTGAACAAATCGTAGAGTCGGACACTGACAAGACACTGATCAACTGTTTGCTTCGCCGCAAGTACAACCTCAGTCAGTCACTGTCATCATGTCTCTGTTTGACAAGATGCTGACTCAAATCAAATGGCCAAATTCGGGCCTTATATTGGGTTTCAAGAAAAGTTAATGGGCCGTGCCCTAAGACGACATTTTTATAATCATAAAACCTTTGTAATTAGCCAACGTTAACAAAATTATAGTAGTTGTCAGTTGTTTCCCTTGTAATGAATGCACTAGGATAAGACCCGTGCCTTGCGCGGGATGAAGCTATTATTTTTATTATGTTTTGAAAAATGAACAATAGTTCGGTTTCATTCGTATTACAGGTGTTCAATCCGGATATCGGGTTTCGGTTTGGCTCGATTTTTTGGTATTTCTATTATTAAAATATAACTACTATTCTAAATCTATATGTACTTCAGTTTGATTTGGTTAATATACCATCGGTTTTCAGTTTAATCAATTTTATACCAAAAACATAATTATTTAGTTTGAGATCATATTATATATTATACAAATATATAATATGATCATATTTAGAGTTATATTGTCACAGAGTCATTTATTCAAAAAATATTATATATTTAAATAAAAGAATAAAAAACAAAAAGGCTTCTATCATCTAATAAAATGATCAAATCTAGAATTAATAGCAAAAAACTAAATTTTGAAAATAAAAATAAAAAAAAAACAAAACAGAAGCATGAAAGAAAAGTTTTTAAATTTTTCCATATTTAGTGTTCATCAAACCAATATGTCTTCGATTGAACACAACTCTGTTTGTTTAAAGATAAAAAACAGTTGTAAAGAATTTCAACTAATTGTTGTCCATCAAATTTATAATCTTTACTTCAATTTAGTTACTGTTAAAAGAGCAAAAGATCAAATTAAGAAGTCCCAGTTGTAATAAATTGTTAGCTATTTACAAATTATAATTATAGTTCAACTCATGTAACAAATAGATATTCATGCGTTGTTATAAATATATACATATTTACATGTTTCAGTTTAATCGGTTATAAATCAAACCATATCCAAATCCTGTGATTTTTATAAAATCACATCCATTCAGTTTGTATGGTATATACCAAAAATAACCATATTATCGATTGTATATCTTTTAAAAATATAAAATTAAAAAAGAACTAAGATATTTAAATCATTGATAACAAAAATTTTCCGTGTGAGAAATTTAATAAGTTCATAATTTATAAATGTTCTTGAAAATTTATTGAAAATTTTGAAATTAAAATATTTATGTAATCTTATATGGTATAAAGTTTAATCTGTATATATATTTGTTTTATTATTGAATGATACTTTTTACTTATATGGTTTTAAAATCATGTATATTTTTTATAATAAAAATGTTAAACTATTGATCATTAATTTTTAACATAATAATTTTAATAGTTTAGTTATTTATTCTCATTTTTTTCAATTCAAAATATAACCTATACGAAAAAATCTAAAGTTTAATTTTATAGCTAATTTAATTTTTTAATTTATTTTAATAATATAAAATTAAAGAAAAATAATGGAGGATATATAAACTGTTATTAAATATTTATTATTAAAATCATGAAGTGTCATATATATATTAGTCATTTATGGTAATTCCTTACGTTTTATTTATGGAAAGAAAAGAAAATAGTAATTATATCTATGGGAACAATCATAAATGTTTCTGTCATAAATATCAAATCATATCATATCATCATATCATATAATTTGACTAACGAATGTATCTAGCGACATATAAAAATCGAATGTAGACCTACTTATTTTTCAAAATGTAATTGACTACCTAATTGAGTGACACCTAAGCATGAGGTCTTTTTAATTATTACAAAATTGAGATTACAATTTTTTAAAAGTTAAAATCTAAAGTTTAATTTTATAGCTAATTTGATTGTTTAATTTATTTTAATAATATAAAATTAAAGAAAAATGATGGAGGATATATAAACTGTTGTCAAATATTTATTATTAGAATCATTAAGTGTCATATATATATATTAGTCATTTATGGTAATTACGTAGGTTTTATTTATGGAAAGAAAATAAAATAGTAATTAAATCTATGAGAACAATCATAAATGTTTCTATCATAAACATCATATCATATCATCATATCATATAATTTGACCAACGAATGTATCTAGCGACATATAAAAATCGAATGTGGAGCTACTTATTTTTAAATTGAATATAATTGACTACCTAATTGAGTGACATCTAAGCATGAGATCTTTTTTAATTATTACAAAATTGAGGTTACAATTTTGTAAATGTTTCTCATTTAATATATAAGGGATTGTACCTAGTAATCAAGTGATTTATTATTTGATACAAAAAAAAAAAAGAAAAGAAGAGAATAGTGTGTAATTAATAAGCGTACGCAAAGCGATGAGGAGAGGAGTAGACTCAGGGCTTGATACGAGGACACGTGTCGCCTAGGATGAGTTTATGTCAGTGTTGCTTGGTCACGCAGTAGAAGAAGGATTAGACAAGAGGCGGACGGGACGGCGACGTTTTCTGTTTACGACTGTTTGCTCTTTTTTTTCTTTTGTTAACATGTTATGTTACTCTTCGATGATATTTTGATGGTATCTATTATCTTTCATATTTTCATCTTCGATGATCTGAATTCCAGACTAGTAAATAAACAAATAGAATCAAATTGGAGCGTTACTTTTGTACATTGCATTAGGACTCGCAAAGTGAGACTCACGCGTGATTTTGCTTGCGTCAACAAAAGTTTGAACAGAGCCGTTACGTTCATAAAGTCATAGTTGACACGCGGCGACGTGCCTGTCTTCCCTGTTCTTCCAAGTTCCGTTTGCTTTTTTTTCTTTTTTTAATGTCGATAAACCGGTTCTTCTTAACCAACTTATATTTGGTTCAGACCAAGACTTAAAAAAAAGAAAGAAAAAAGAATTCTCTTCCTTTAGTCGGAAGTGTGAGGATTTAGCTGGACTCCCCTGCTACAACTGGTGATTCAATTTCAACCCTCGTAATCTTCACACACGATATTAAACATACGCGCACACACTTTCTGCTTACTATATTTACGTCATCTTCTATCAACAATTTTCATAAATTCAATTAAGAAAAGATTACACGAATCAATAAGTAAGTTTTTGGGTGAATTCTAATTTTACTTCAAAATCGATTTTATTTTCATATTTACATATAAATGATACCTATTTTAATAAATATCTTAAGTTTATTATAATTTTTTTAAACTCTCATAAATAATTTATAAATATTTAATAATCATTTATACAAGTTTATAAATTCAACTCTATTCTCTAATACTTAGTTTTAAATAATAATTATTAAACCAAATCCAAATGTTAAAGTAATTTTGATCAAGAGTATATTTGAAAAGTAATATTCAACTTAGGGGAGTCTATTGGATATAGAATTTGTGTGGAGTTTGAAAATTTTAAGAGTTGATAGATTTTTAAAAGTTAAGTAAATTTGATGAATTCTTTTCCAATGTATTGTATAAATTATCATTGATTATTATTGATTATTATATATTTCCATATATACTTTTCTTTCCAAATTTATCTTTCTAATATTTTATTAAAAAAAAATTCTTTCATGAAATATAACTATTTGATATTTTTTTTTTGGTTTTTTAATATTTTGATATTTTGGTTTTTCTTGTTTGATTTTGTTATAAAGTTTTTTTAAGATCAACCCATAAAGTAATATTTCATGAAAGATTTATTTTTTTCAAAAAATGTTATTTTCTTAGTAATTTCTATCTTTGATTTTCTCTTTTCAACACTTGACAATAAAAATGTAAAAAAAAAAATTGTGTTTGTGTATTTGTGTTTTTGTTACATAGATTTTAAGAATCTTATGAGTATATATGATATTTGTGGAATAAATTGTTACGAATAAAACTAAAAAGAATTTATGTCTCAATAACAACAGAATTTAATAGAATTACAAAGTCAACAAAAATCAAACTTTTTGAATAACAAAGAATTTTGCATGAAATTTAAAAGTGCATAAACCAATGATAAATGATTCTAAAAAAGATTTTTAACAATATATAAATCAATAACAAGGAAATTTTTCAATTTTATAATTCCTTAAAAAACAGGAGCGGAGGCGGTGGGTACAATTGGAGTCAGCTAACCTCACTATTTAAAAGAAAAAAAAATTCTTAAGAAATTTTTCTAAAATATTTATTTTTGTTTAAGAAAAATTGTATTGACTCCACTAAAAATAAAAACTTGTACTCACTAAATTTTTTTCTGACCTCTGTATAAAATGTTTATGGCTTTGTCACTGTTCAAAAATCTAGGTTGCAAGGAAGCTTCGTCATATGTCCGCTTCCCACTTCGAAACCACAATAAAAAACGGAAGCTTGTGGAATCTTTCAGAATCACGATTCCAATGCGCTTCCGAAAATACATCTTTAAAAACAGGTTGGAAGCTTACGTTTCCGTTTTTTGAATCATGTTTTTCTTTTAAAAGATACAATGTCATAAGTAAATAAAAATATAAGAAACATTATTTTTGTTTTTATATAATAGTGAAATAGAGAATAAAAATATAAAAAATATTAAAACTAATATTCAAATTATCTTTATGCATTGAGGATTTATTAGAGATGTATTATATATATTCAAATAGACTGTGTTAATTATTTACAAAAGATTAAAAAATAATTAGTATAATAATATCTTATAAACTTAATTTATGTATATTTTCACGGTTTTAACATAAAATCATTTAAAATTATTATAAATGAATAAATGTATTATTTTTAATCTAAATCAAATAATTTCTAATCATATTTTTTATATTTTAATATATATATATATATATATATATATATATATACATATACGCTTCCAAATTTTTTAAAACAATTTCACTTCTACGTTTCCATAGGATTCCGCTTCCGCTTCCGCGTATCCATTTGTTTCCATTTAACATAGTCAAAAATCAACTACCAATAACTCCTTAATGTATTTCAAACAAATGTTTTACTTTTTATAGATTCAGTATAACTCCTCGTTTCAGCAAGTGAATGAACAGAAACCTTAAAAATACGAAAAATTAAATGCAAAATACCATTCTTAAATTGTTTGGTATAGCGTAGTATTTAGAAATGATTGGTGAGGATATTCCTCAGATCTTGCAAATTTACAAGTTTTTTAAACACGCATTAAATACAGTACGTTAATAGAATTTTCCTTTTTTGTATCCTAATCGAATATCGAGTAACCAAAATATAGATTGAGGACACGTCAAGTTTATCCCGTTCATTGTATCTAATATTTAAGGTTGATGAGCATATCGGGATCCTATATAAATCTAATTGTTTGGGAAAATACATACTCTCTCCTTCTCTATTTTTTAACGCTTGATTGTATTATTAATTATTGAGAAATTTACTTCCCTATCAAAAAACTTTATCATAATTTGTAAAACACCAAAAACATAAAAATCATCGACTATTCATACTGCTTATTTACTCTGCTACCCTTTTCTAATTAAACCTATCACCTGACCAATGAGAATTACGAGTAGACAATAGAATCGAAGAGAGAGAAGAGTTAGATACACAAGATATACCATATCTTTTTTGTCAGTACTTTTGGCACAGTGAACAAAGAAACCAAACAACTTTAAAAAGAAGAAGATAGTTTCATATATCAACCAAAAGTTCATTGTTTCTCTCGTTCCCCAATTAAATTTAGTTAAACTCAATCAGCGTATAGATGAGAACGATGGTTTGCGGAGGCCACCATGTCCACTCTCCGAGAGATTTTCGCCGTCAGAGAAGAATCCACTGGCGTCAAAATCCCTTTGTACCACAAGTAAACGAAATCTAACGTGTTACTCATTCTCCAAAGGACTTGGTGACATGCATCTTATAACAACTGTTTATGTGTCTGCTATCAGTGAAAAAGCAAATATGATTTCGTTTGTTTGATGAAGAGTCTACTCTGAAAAGATCTTTCCTTGAGAATCCCGCCAAAGCCAAGCCAAATCGAGGAACATGCAACGTCTTTGTTTGGATGGATAATTAAATTTATTACCAGTTCGCAAAACTGTTAACCGTAAACTCTATTTAAAAGATAGTCAGAAAAATTAGTATACTATAACAATAAATTTCGGATAACTAACAATTGAATTTCTCATTACCATTAACAAGCTATCAAACAAGTTACACATCCAACTACAAAATTAGCAAGAATCTTATATCATAGACTGTTGGAATAGGAGCTTAGTTTTATGGTTAAAACTATTGAACGTAGGGATATGATAATTTATAGCTAATATATTAGTTAGATGTTCATTAAATGCGTTAACCATCTAAAAAATATGGTAACCATTCACAAGGAAAACTGGACATTTGATAACTGATTTATACAATTTAGATTAGCCGATTAGAAAACATCGGATATATAGATTTATTAGATTAACCAGCTAAGATACATCAAATACAGTAACTTATTAGATTAGCCGGTTAATTTTGTAAATATTCTACATCTAATTATTGTTGGCGGACCTTATTGTTTGGACCATGTTATTAACCCGTGCTTGTATTCTAAATTGTATAACCATATATTTCACTAAATTACAGATATTTATTTTAATTGGCTAGCTAAAGAATGAAGACCACTACACAACCAAATTTTCAAAACAGTTGTCTGGCTAATATATATTGTACATGCTGCACCAAAACTATTGTTCTGCTAATATTCTTTTACACATATAGCCCACAATTTCAAAATAACAAAAAAATAAATATTTTTCTTGTGGTTTATTGTTTCAAAGTGTTTAACATGCCAAGATTTTGAATGATAAATCTCGCTCATTGATTAACACAGAGATTTAAAAGAAGAGAGAAACATATCAAAAGCTCCACATTTTTTTCATAGCCAATGTAAACGAGATCTCATTCTTATCTTGCCAAATCTAGTGATGATTTTGTGTCAGACACAACTACCCGAAGTTCAAAACCGGGAAGGCAAGAAGTCCAACGAGAAGGGTATTTTTGTCTTTCTATCACCTTTTCATATGCCACGTAAACAACCACTTTCGTCTCTTTGGTAATCTGCTAATATTGTAATCTTTCATAGTTTTTCAGCTAAATTGCCCTTAATTATTAAGTCATTTAGATAAAAAAAATTAATAAAGAAAAACTAGCAAAACAAACATAGAAAATAGATACACTAATAGGGATTCAAAGTAAACTAACACATCTTTGTATATGGATAACTAAAGATTTTCATGTAAAAGTTCCAAATTTGTTTCTAGAATAGTTGAATCATAAAAGAGATAATCTTCATTTTAATCCAAAAACACCACGCTTCAGATTTAGTTGAGAAGAATTACTACTCTCTTTTTATTACTCCAGTAGGAGCCAATGAGAGAAAATAACTCTTTATATTGCTCTGATAATAACAGAGTCAAAGAGATTACCATTCCATAGAATTTTCTGCTGACTTTCGAAGTAACCATAGTTTACAGCAAGAACTCCATCAACATCAAGTGAAAAACCATCAACGACTGAAGCTGGTAGGATCTGTTGTCACTATTTGTTGTAGATCTGTCAATTAACTTTTCTAAACGATTCAATTTAACTGAAGTTTTTGTTTTTCCAAATCCATTCGAACAATTGAAAACTTTGTCAAATTTAAAATAAATTGACAAACAAATCAAATAACCAGAAAGAAAGTAAATCAAAGAGATAAAAGCAAAACGAACTAAACAAGTCGATGTCGAAATTATAAAAGTCTCCGACCATCAACTTGAAACTAGGAAAAAAAACTTTCTTTTTTTTCTTGTGACGGCTAGGGTCTTTGCTGGTGTAAAACCTACTGAAAAAAATGAAAGAAAAAACATGTTTATACGGGGTTTTTAGTGGGGTTCTTATTGCATAAGCCCCCACAAAACCCTTAAGGATCGGTTACAAAAGCTACTAATTAAAAATGTATTTAGTGAATTTCTTACACTGTTCGTGGACTCCACTTACACGTAGTGATCCGTGATTGGTTTGCTTTTTAATTTTTGTTTAGACAAAAAAAAAAAAACCTAAGAAACGGATAAACATGTTCTAAAGTACTAATATATTGACTTTGTAAAACTGGTTTTGGTTTGTAGTAGTACGGAACTTAAATTTATATGATGTGCATGTTTGAATGATAAACGATGAAATTAATAAATAAATAACTGTATTTTCCTAAGGATCTGACGGGGGGAAAATTTTGTCAAAACTTTTGAACACGTTGAGAAATATTAATGACGTTTAGCAAGAAAAATCTAACGCGTAGCGTCGAGCCGTTACATAACATCATCGAAAAAGTTCATTAAGGAGATACTTTTTTTTTTGGTAAATCTTAAGTAGATGAACTTAAAGCTTATTTTTATATTAATAATGCTTTGCAACCAATATCTAATTGTGTTAGATTGAATGTGCATCAATACATATATGTAAAGAATAAAATTTAAACCATAAGTAGAAAAATGAAGGGAATATTATAACAATGAAGAAGTTGAGAGATATGGAATGTTTTGCTTCACGCAAAGAGCCTAACACGAGACAAGTACGCTACATCGCGTTGCTTTGAAGGATTTTATAATCCTCTTGTCTTAATTAACTATTTTTTTTGTAATATCAAAACTAATTAATTGAATATATATTTTTGACAGCATATGTCTTCTTTTTATCTACTAAATGCTATATACAATTAATGTACTGGTGGGGGAAATAATAATATTCCAATTAGAACCAGCCAAACCCTAGTTTTGTTTACGTCCGACCCCTTTCCATCTCCCCCTTTCTTCTCTCCAAAACGTTTACCTTTTATTTCTTTCTCTGCTAACCACGAACCAAAAACACATCCTAATCCGGATGAAACATAGCTCCATATATCTCAAAACCCTAATCACGAATTAACAAGTAAAGAACCTTGTCCTACACTTCAAAACAAAAAAGGGGGTAAGTGATTGGAAGATGAGCAGTAGCGGAAGCCCTAGCAGTAGCTGTGGAGGAGGACCGTGCGGTGCGTGCAAGTTCTTGAGACGGAAGTGCGTCGCAGGCTGCATATTCGCTCCCTATTTCGACTCCGAGCAAGGAGCGGCGCACTTCGCGGCGGTTCACAAGGTTTTCGGAGCAAGCAACGTTTCGAAACTCCTCCAGCATGTTCCCGAGCACAAACGAGCAGACGCAGTCGTCTCAATCTGTTTCGAGGCTCAGGCTCGTCTCCGAGATCCTATCTACGGCTGCGTCTCCCACATCGTCTCTCTTCAGCAACAGGTAAGTCAATTCCATTCATTATTACAATATTAAATTAATACCTTATTATCATTAACACATTATGATGGGAAATCGCAACAGTTTTAAGTCGATCTACTGTCTTTATGTCGTGACGACAAAAATTTTGTCTTCAAAAACTTATTCTTCAAATTACAATATTTAGTCTGTTTCATTTATTTATTTCTTCTGTTCTTTTTATCTGCTTAACGTTTCTGTCCAAGCCTCATGCAAATTACTCTCTGTTAATCATCTAGTGAAAAAATGTCTTCTGTTTTAGTTCCAATTTTTTATTTTTTTTTTGTCTTCTGTTTTAGTTCCAATTTTCTTCTTATTCTTGGGTATGTTTTGTTTGTTATAAAGTTTTCAGATGATCAACATGAAAATTAGAAAAATAAATTATTTACTTTTAACGAAATTTATAATTGGGTTGATAGATCTTTTGCTAAAGTTATGTCTTATATTAAATGACGTGTCTATAAGCCTTATATGTGTTATATGTATGTTGATTGAAAAAGTTGTTGATCTTTAACTATATGGTGGTTTAGTGAGAAAGTGTCTTTATTCTTTGACAAAAATGTAGATATATGTGCCTCAATGTATGTATTTCACATGATCCAATGCGCCCTCTCTCTTCCTGACTAAAATGTCTCAAGTTGTAGTTAATTAGCTAGCTAGGACTCAGGAATTAGTAATCATTGATCATATGTATCAGCTTCATTAATGTCCACAGAGTTGTTTGCTAAGTTAATCCAAGCCACTGATTGGGACAATGGCAAATTCATCTTCCCTGTTCGCAACAACCACGTTATTGTACACTAATGTCTAAGCATCACTTTTAATAATATAGATAATCTTTTTTCCAATTGCAATAAACGTATAGGTGACTCGAATAAATATACACGCATGCAATTGCCTTCTATAAATTGATGTTAGTGACTGATAGTTTGTATGTCACAAGCAAGCATTTTTTCATATATAAAAGTAAGATGTGTGTTTCTGGTATTAGTATAGGATTGTTTTATTCACCGTATTTTTTTCTAAATCGGTGGCCTTGATTTGATCGATTAGCCTTTCGTGTGTTTTGGACATAACTGAATCAGCATTTGTTTGATATCGGAAAATCTTGTAATAATTAATTAATGCTGGAAATATCATTTTTGAGTTTCTTATTATATATCTCATTTCTATTATTTTTGTCATTATTATCAATTTTAAGCACATCTACATCTTCATGAAATTTGTTTTTAAAAAACAGGTGGTGAGTCTGCAAACTGAGCTTTCATATGTACAAGCACACTTAGCAACTCTAGAGCTGCCACAACCACCTCCAGCTCCGGTTACTTCCTCTGAATCTCCGCCGCCTCTTTCCATATCAGACCTCCCCACAATAACACCGTCACTGTACGAGCTCTCTCCCATATTCGAACCCATGTCCTCCACATGGGCCATGCAGCAACAACCTCGACCGTTTGATAATGTTTTCGGCGTCCCGTCATCGTCCACTATCGAAGGAAGCGGCGAGCTGCAAGCTCTGGCTCGTGATTTTCTTCAAGCTGGTGGTGGGCAAATGCCAGGTGATCAGCCACCGCCGAGGACCGGTGGTTCTGCCCCAACTGTGATAAAACGAGAATGATATACTACTTTATGTATGTGTTGGTTAATTTGGACCTCATGGGATCTATAGTTAGCCATATGTTTCTCCTTTGTTATATGTATTTTTACTTGGTCGGATTCGTATTTTAATTGTTGGCTGGAGTGTTAATATAATTAAGTACTATGATGCTCGAGTTATTGGAGTTTTTCTTTTTTTGGACAACAACTGGAGTTATACTCTACTCATGGGATGAAAAAGTGTATTTAAAATAGAAAATCGAATTTTAAAAGTATAAGAGCACCCACATTAGTGAACCCCCCCTTGGGGTTCACAAGTATTTTTTATTGTTTTTATGGTGGGACCATGAATAGTGATGAACCCGGATGAAATGTAATCCTCCATCAATGAACCCGAAGTTGGGGTTCATAGGAATAAAATATTAATTTTTTAAAAAAAAATAGTTTTATTTTTTAAAAATAATTTTTTTTA
>CAKOAT010089155.1:114299-129624 GCA_932364175.1 Eruca vesicaria subsp. sativa | reverse complement strand
AATAACTCAGCCACAACATAATGTATAACTCAGCTAGAGTAATCAATAACTCAGCCAAAACATAATCAATAACTCAGTCGGATCATAATCAATAACTCAGCCACTTCATAAATCAAACTCAACTCAGTCACACTATATAATAACTCAGTAACAACATAATCTATAACTCAGACACGTCGTAAATCAAACTCAGGCACAACATACCAGAGAAGATGAGAAGATGATGTCGTAGATACGATTACGTCGAAACTTTTGCGGAGAAGAGGATGTCGACGAAGATGATATCGAAGACGGTTAGGGTTTAACGAGGTCGAGAAGATGATTTATGATATCGGAAACACTGTTTGAAACGAGAGTATTAGTTGTGACGAAGATGATTTTGTGATTTCGTAATCGGTTAGGGTTTAACGAAAGTTGTGACGGAGAAGAATGTGACATTAAGACTTTTTTTTTGTTCACCGGAGATATGGGACTGTTGATTTTCCAGTGTAACTGTTGATGACACAAATTAGTTAGTGACGTGGATTGTCAAAATTATGATGTGGATTTAATAATTAAAATTTGTATCAATAGTAACAAANTTAAGACTTTTTTTTTGTTCACCGGAGATATGGGACTGTTGATTTTCCAGTGTAACTGTTGATGACACAAATTAGTTAGTGACGTGGATTGTCAAAATTATGATGTGGATTTAATAATTAAAATTTGTATCAATAGTAACAAAATTAAGCAAGGGTGTTTATTGTAATTTACTAGGAGTCTAAAAACATTCTAGTAATTTTTAGAAAATGTATACTATTCTAGTCATATACAAGCTTTTGTGTATCATTCTAGTAATTTTCTCTTTCTAATAATGCTAAGAATTTGAAAAGTCTAATGTTATTGGTTTTGTTGAAACAAACAACGGTTATGTCTTCATTTGGGAAGATGACTATTAAATACAGGGGAAAAGAAAACGGGAAAATGGGTAAATAAATCCTGAACTTTTTACAAAACATTAAAAAAAAAACCTCACCTTTTTAGTGGGATTTTAAACCCTGACCTTGTACAATCATTGTAAAAGACCTCCTAAGCTAAGAAACCATGAACTAATTTAATTAACAGTGATAAAACGCAGTGTCTGAATATATTAAAAAAAAAACTTAATAAATGTCATGTTTCGTGATAGTCATGCAAATTTTGAAATAATATAGTAGCTGATGAACCATGTCCATTTTATTATAATAAATTAATAATTTATAGCGTAAAGAAATAATCTTCAAAATAATAATAACTAAAGTTAAGAAATAAAAACAGTACAAATTGTCAATGGATCACAATTTATCAAAACATAACTACTTTGAATACATGTAATCGTGTCTTTTTCACGTTAGAGAAACGGCGATGGCGAAGACGATCTAGGTTATTTTATGGTTTCACAATGGTGGGATCCTGGAATTTTCGAGGTTGATTGGAATGGGGGAGATGGTAATCAAGTAGTGAATCAAGTTGATACGTATGACGGATTCCATTTTGTTTCTCGGGATTCTGTTGCGGTAAGAAAGAAATTACTTTATGGAAATTGGATCTCTAGATTGGTCATCATCAAGACTCAATCGTGGGAGTACAGGGGTTTTTGGGCAAGATCCGCTGGCTTGGGAAAGGGGATCGAAGGAAACTATGGGATCTATAGTATTATTGGGATTCATGGAATCAAGGTTGAAAGATCTGGTACTAAACGGGCTTTATTCTGGCGTGGTGATATGGAGATTCTGAGGTGTTATAAAAGGAGATATGGGATCTCTTTTCTTTGTCAAGCATCTTACATTTCTTTCGTTTTTTTTCTCCATACATCAAAGCTTTGTCTGGGTTTTGGTTCGGTCCTCTTGGTTTTTAATAAAATGAATGAGCTTTGTATCTTACTGTCCCTATGCTTACAATATGCTGATGGTATATTAGGTTTGATCTCGGGTTTATGTATCCTTATCTATGAATTATCCATCAAATCTTATGTGTTTATGTGGTTACTTTGGTTAGAGAGGATATCATATTATGACTGTCGTAGGTTTTGGAGGACTCTTTTGAGGGTGAGATGTTTTGGGTCATTCCGGGAAATGTTATTTTGGTTTGAAATTAACTTCTGGGTACATGAGTGGATCAAGCTGTGTAGTCACGCTGCTAACAACCAAGTTGATAGCTTCATTTCTACACGCTATCTCACGGAAGTCTCTAAAATGGTCTTCTCTGGTTACATGGTAAGTTGGTTGGAGGTTGTTATTACTTTACTCTCTGTTGTTGGATATAAAAGGTTTGAGTATTTAAGGAAAGGAACCATGTATCTTAAACCTCTTTGCAAAATTGTTATAGGTTTTATGATGATTGTTATATTATGGTCATTGATAATAACCTCTTATAAGAATCAGATTTGGTATACGAATAGTTTTAATGATGTTGGTTGTTGGTCTTCAAGGAATTTAAGGATATATGGGACGGTATGGAGTCGACTTAGCATGTATAAAGTCGTTTTCAAATGGTGGATCCAGGGGATGTTTACGGTTTATGTTAACAAGATTTTGGTATATAGGTTTCACCGACTTATATCTACAAAGGAGATGTTCCGATGGCTTATAATTCAACTGCTAGAGTTCGTTAAGCGAGTATCAAATGAGAAAAATATTGGGTATTTGTTTACTCGTTTTACTATCAATCGGTGCTTTATGAATGTGCTAAAGATTATTGCAGATTCCAGTCTTTATCCTTTCAACGCTCATGGAAAACCTCATGAGATAACAAGGGATAACATAATTTTATTATTAAAAAGGCAATGGAAGATTAATCAAATGTTTGTTCTCTTTGCTTTCTTTCGTTTCTTTCATTTAGTAGGGCAGTGTAATGGCTGTGCTTGGAATGGCATAAATGTGTGTAGTACCTTTGGTAGTTTCTGTTACGGTCTAAGTCTGGAGAATGGATGGATTAGCATTTTTATTACACAACATTTGGAAAGGCTATGTTCTGGTTTTTCTGGCACAGGGATTTTAAAAGAATCTATGATAGTGGCCTTTAACCTTTGTGTTGGATCCCACGAGAAGGTTTTTTATTGGCTGGTAATATGGCTATTTCATGGGCTGGTCATTTGTAAACAATGGGACCATATGGCGCCATTTGTAAAGGAGAGTTTGCCAAAGACTCTTATCGTTAAGATGGTGTCTTGGGATATCATCCTAGTATGCATATGGGTAATAAATGGGTCCATTGTGAATGGTTTCGAGAAATTATGAAGCTTCATCAATATAATTTTTATTAATGAGTATTCTAAGTTGGAATTGTAGAGGTGCTGGTGGGTCAGATACAGTCCAGCGCATTCGGGACTTGCGGCGTCAATATTTTCCGGATTTTATTTTTCTTATGGAGACTAAGCAGAAATTTGCTTATATGGATACTCTAAAATCAAGTTTGGGCTATGATCATTTACATACGGTTGAACCCCTTGGTCGTAGTGGCGGGTTGGCCTTAATGTGGAAAGGTTGTTATACGGTGGACATTATGGCTAATGATAACAGAATTATCGATCTTAAAGTGGCAATGGGTTCCATTGTGTTTTTCCTTACATGTGTATATGGGGATCCAGTACGAGGACGAAGGCGTTTTGTATGGGATAAATTGACAGATATTGGTGTAGTTAGAGAGGAGCCATGGTTGTTGGTAGGTGATTTTAATGAGTTAATGCATAATGGGGAAAAATTAGGGGGGGTTACACGAGATGAATCCACATTTTTTGATTTTCGAAACATGGCTGAGGCATGTAAGATTAGGGAGATGAGGACAACGGGTAATACACTTTCATGGGCAGGTATGCGGGACCATAATTGGGTACAGTGCCGACTTGACAGGAGTTTTGGGAATGAGAATTGGTTCCGGTTTTTTCCCCAATCGTCGACGGAATATATGAGTATGTGGCCGTCGGATCATCGTCCACTGCGTATAGATTTCGCTCTGGAGCCTGAAAATTTACAAAAAGGCAGGTTCTATTTTGACAAACGTATGTATGGTAAGAGAGGGGTTAATGAAGCTATTATTCGCGGATGGGATGTAGAGAACGTTAACTCTAATTTAAGTATTCTGGATCGGATAGCTCGGTGTAGGTCGGAACTGTCTAAGTTGAAGCGGACTAATGAATGGAATTCAAAAACAAGAATAGAACGTCTGCAGATGGAATTAGATAAAGAAAGTTCAAAGGAATTTCCAATTTATGGTATGATAAGGAGATTAAGACATGATCTGGCTGCGGCGTACCGAGAAGAAGAGATTTTTTGGAGGCAAAGAAGTAGAGAGGAATGGCTAAGAGAAGGTGATCGAAATACTACTTATTTTCATAATGTGGTTAAAGGGAAAAGGATGCGGAATAAAATATTGATGCTAAAGGATATTTTTGGTAATGAATTTTTCTCAGAAGGATCGAAAGGTCATATTGCTACTGAATACTTTCGAGATTTGTTCACAAGCTCTAACCCAACTGATTTGGAAACGCTTTTTGAGGGTTTCGAAAGCAAAGTTACTCCAGAGATGAATACTATGCTGACTAGAGAGGTGTCGCTGGATGAAATAAAAAATGCGGCTTTTGGTATTAAGAGTAGTAGTGCTCCGGGGGAAGACGGGCTAACAGGCTTCTTCTATCAGAAATATTGGCATATTGTGGGGCAAAAAATTGCAGAGGACGTTCAAGGTTTTTTTAAAACAGCCATCCTTCCTGCAGGGTGGAATCATACACAGTTATCTTTGTTACCAAAGATATTACATCCTACGGAGATGAAGGATATGAGGCCCATTAGCTTATGTAGTGTTCAATACAAGATCATATCTCGCATTTTGTGTGATCGTCTGAAGGGAGTTCTGCCTAATATTATCTCTGAGACTCAAGGGGCTTTTGTTGGTGGCAGGTTAATCACGGATAACGTTATCATAGCCCATGAATTGGTTCATGGATTACGAACAAATGATAAAATTGGTAAAGAGAGTATGGCAATCAAGACTGATATGTCAAAAGCTTATGATAGAGTAGAATGGAATTTTATTGAAGTGCTACTGGAAAAAATAGGTTTCGACCGTAAATGGATTGTCTGGCTAATGTCATGTATCACTACCGTCACTTTCTCGATTTTACTTAATGGTCGTTCACATGGGTTCATTCGACCAGAAAGGGGAATTCGGCAGGGGGATCCTTTGTCTCCTTTTTTGTTCATTTTGTGTGCGGAAGCTTTAGTTCACGTGTTAAATAGAACTGAAGCAAAAGGGGAATTACATGGGATAAAGTTGGCTAAAGATAGTCCCCCGGTGCATCATTTATTATTCGCTGACGATAGCTTGCTATTATGTGAAGCTTCAGTTAGGGATAGTGAAGCAATTGTGAGAGGTCTGAAAGTTTATGGAGATGCTTCTGGCCAGATGATAAACCCCTTGAAATCTTCTATTATCTTTGGGAAATCGATAGCAGCAGATACGAAGCAAGCCATAAAACAGGTCCTTGGTATAGAAAAGGAAGGCGGAGAAGGTACTTATCTTGGGCTCCCAGAATGTTTTCAAGGTTCGAAAAAAGACCTCTTAAATTTTATAAAAGAAAAATTGGAGGGTCGGTTACAAGGCTGGTATTCGAAAACTTTATCAATGGGCGCTAAGGAGGTTTTGATAAAGTCGGTGGCCTTAGCTCTCCCAATATATGCTATGTCTGTTTTCCGATTACCGAAAGGTCTTTGTGAAAGGATTACGAGCGCGATAATAGAGTTTTGGTGGAGTAGTGGGGACAAAAAAAGAAAGATACCCTGGGTTTCATGGGAAAAACTATGTAAACCGAAAGAGCAAGGGGGTCTTGGGTTTCATGACATTGGTCGTTTTAACCAGGCGTTACTGGGGAAACAAGCGTGGAGAATCTGGAATAACCCGGATTCTTTGGTTGCTCGGATTCTTAAAGGAAAATATTTTAAAAATGGAAGTTTCATGGATTGCGGAATGGGGACTCGACCATCATTTGCTTGGCGAAGTATTATGCATGGTAGAGAATTACTTACAAAAGGATTATACCGGCATATTGGTAATGGAGCGGACACTAATGTATGGGCTGAAAATTGGATTATTGATACAATTCCAAGACCCCCAATGTATCGTGACGGAAGTTCCATAAACCTAGCTTTAAAAGTTTCAGATTTGATTATTGAGGGATCAGGTCAATGGGATATTGATTTGCTCCATCAAACATTTACTCCACAGGATGTGCAACGGATACTTCTTTTAAAACCTTCAATTCAATTGGATGACTCAATTAAATGGGGTTACACACCAAATGGTTCATACTCAACGCGGAGTGGGTATAAGTTACTGGAGGCCTTAGTGGATTTTGATCAACCACAGGGACACTCTCTGACACCAATTGAAAAACAGTTATGGAGGAAATTGTGGAAAATCAAAGCCCCTCCAAAAATAAAACATTTTATGTGGCGTGCTCTGTCTGGTGCATTGGCGGTCAAACAACGGTTGAATACTAGGGGTATTCCGGTCGACCCCACATGCTCAGTGTGTGGTAATGGTGCGGAGAGTATTTGTCATGTTCTTTTTACATGTGAGAAAGCCCGTAATACATGGGAGCAATCAAATTTCCCTACTCCCTTAGGTGGTTTTTCTCGGAACTCTACTTTTTTAAATTTTGTACATTTAATCAAGATGGGTTCAAGTTCTGGAACGGATATTCATACAAGGAATGTCTTCCCATGGTTGTTATGGGAAATTTGGAAATCTAGGAATGCCTTTATTTTTGAAAATAAAGTTCTACCACCGTCGTTAATTGCAAAACGAGCCTATGAAGAAGAATCCACATGGTTTGATACTTTTTCATGTAAGAATGAAGGTAGTAGTGATGCTGATGAGACGGATCAGAGAGGATGGAAAAAACCACCACATGGATTTCTTAAGTGTAATGTTGGTTCCTCATGGTTAAATTCGACCCATCTTTCTGGTGCTTCATGGATTCTACGTGATGAACATGGGTCTACAATCATGCATAGTCGTCGATCTTACTCGTGCATGCGTACAGTAGTTGAAGCAGAGTTATGGGCTCTTTTTTGGGCGGTGGAATGTATGCATAATCTTCGTTTCTCAAATATAATCTTCGAAACTGCGTCTGAAAGCCTTCATGGAGTTATTACAAATCCAGATAACAACAATATCTTCAGCCATATACGCCACAATATCCGATTTCTACTCTCACGGATAGATTGTTGGAGTGTAGACCACGTTCGTTCCGTCCGCAATGAATCAGCATCGTCAATTGCGGTGAGTGTCACTCGTGATTTGCGCCACCAATCTTATATCGCTCAAGGAGGTCCAGTTTGGCTTCATCATCTACTTGCTTTGGAGGCTCAAGTGTAGAAGGCTTTGGTGAGATTTCCTATTATGTTCTCTCTTGGTGTCTATTGACACCTATCTTTTTCATGTTCTTTCTTTGTATGTTATGACACCTTTTCGGCTCGAACTAGTATCAGTGTTATAAAAAAAAAAAACATAACTACAAAATATTGTATTATGATTTGCGTCGTCTAACACTTAGCTTGTTTTGCTCGTGTTCTCTGAAAAGTGATGAAGGTAACACGACGTTATTACTCATGTCTCAAACGCTCCGACCAACACATACATAGTCGTCTCGTGTTAATGAACTATGGAAAACAACATGACTTTCTAGAGGAACATTTGGTTGGCTATGGAATAGGGGTGTTGTTTGGCTATGTAACGTGAGAGTTGGCTGGCTTTGAAGTGTAGGTGTTGTCTCCACAGACTTTTCTTCACTCATCTGACGTTTTGATGGACGACCTCGAAGCTTTTTTGGAGGAATAATAGCTATTTCATTTGAGTATGTTCGCTTGGTATGTCCTTTTTGAAGCACTTGCTACAGATCTGAAAAAATATAAACCACATCAACACATTTTAGAATTCATGTTCGAAACAAAACCTCAATGAAAATATACATAGACATCAGCAAGGAACAAAGATAATGCCATTTGAATATCATGTTGTGTTTGCTTACCGGCAGAAGTTTCATATGCTTCAAGACGTCTTTTTTGAATTTTTTTTCGTCCACGAGATTCTTTAAAAGGAGGTGATAACACTCTTACATCTCTATTCATAGGCCAAAGCTCCATACCATTGTTAGGTTTAAGTATGTTTTCATAACACATTTTCCATTAAGGAATTGAAAGCCATTCATAAACCATTGATTCGGGTGTGCGAGCATTTCTATTCTCAGCCAATAAAACATAAATTATATGAGAGCATAGGATACCACTGACCTCGTATCGGCGACATGTGCAAGACACCTCGTTTCTTACATTGACACTATACTTGTTTGTACCATGTTCAACTTCATACCAACCTCTTCCACCACAAATAGGAGTGCAATCGTTTACCTTTTTTTTCTTTCTTTATCGGGTGTTTTTTAACAGTTGGGGTTACCTCTCCTTCCAATTCGTCTATCATGCGCATCTTTACTTCATTGCTTTTCATCACATGTATCTGGATATCTTCAAGCAACCCAACCAATGGTTTAGACCGTCCATCCTTGATAACACTATTAAATGATTCACTCATATTGTTCTCAACAGCATCACACTTAGCAAAATCTGTGAAGAATACTCTGCAAAAACAATAATTAAATTTTAGTTTACATATTAAATCATTTTACGTAACTACTAAAATAATGCCTTCATAATATATACCTAGACCAATGACATGTAGACCATCGCATAAGATCTTCATAAGCTTCAAGGTTTAGAAACTTAAAATCGTCTACTCTTTGCCAAAAACTCTCACATTATATGCTTTTGCCATTTTCCAGAATGCAATATGTAAAAGACATGTTTTATCACCATGCTTTTTGTACAAGTTAGTCCATATTCTAGCACACATTCTATGCTCACAATAAGGAAGAACGGATTATTTTGCTGCTATTAGACCCTTTTGTTGATCTGAAACAAGAGTTAGACCATTTCCTAGACCAAGGTCTAAGTCCTCTCGTAGTAGTGTCATAAACCACTCCCAGTTTGGTTTGTTTTCAACAGAAACCACTGCCCATACCACTGGAAATATTTTATTATTAGCATCTCGGCCAACAGCTATGAGTACTTCTCCTTTTATCTTTCCCTTTCATGAATGTTCCATCAAGATGAAGAATACGTCTACACCCCTTTTTCCACCCTTCTTTCATTGCATAAAAGCAAGAATAGAACTTCTCAAACACATTAGCTTTTCTTTCCAAAATTACTGTAGAACCTGGATTGGAGTCCTTGAGTGCACCCACATAATCATACATCCTTGTAAATTTCTCTTCATATTCCTCAGCAATAGTTTTAAGACAAATTTGTCGTGTCTCCCGACATTTATCATTTGACACTAAAAGTCTATCATTAGCCCACAATGGGTTCCCAATTTTACCAGCTTTCAAGTCAGGATTTCTTCTAAATTCATCTATGAATTTATCAGCTATTTTTCTTGAAGTTAATAACTGAACTTTACCATTCCATGAGCATGTGTGCTTTCCAACGAAAGTTCTGACAACCATATTCTTACTTGAACTATTAATTGAGGCATATATATTCCAAGGACATCCTTCTTCTGCACAACACCTACTTTAATGGTTTCAGATCTTTTATACCGTATATTTCTCTTCATATCCACGACATACTTATCTATCGTCTTTTTGAAACTATCTTTACTGCTAAAAGCTTGGCTGACTCGAAATGCATTCATCTCATCAGACGTATCTCCATCGTCACTATCACTGTCCTCTTGCATCTGCACACCTTCACTTGATTCCATATCACTTTCAGAACCACTATCATTGTTTCTTTGGTCATCTTCAGCAATATTGTGTGTGAGATCTTCAAAGTTGTGTTTACCATCTTCAGAAACACCATATCTATTCAAGTTATCATTTCACAATGAAAACAATAAATAGAATTTAGGTTTGTGAAAATTGTCTCCAAAACTCACTCAAGATCCATAAAATTTGTTTTCAAATAATAATATTGAGTTTTAGTTCTAAATAATAAAAGTTGCAAGGAAATCTAGATGCAAAAAAAAACGTACCTCATTCCCAGTTTTAAAATATCCTATTCTGTGTTTATTTTCTTTTCTTCAAATAAAAATTTCAATATTTTGAATGTTTAACCTAAATTCTATAGAAGAGAAGAAGAAGACGGCTATCAAAAAATAGTTCAAGGAACGTCTAATTCTCTTTTAACAAACACACATTGTTTTGTCATTGTTAATTAGCTGACGGTTTGTTAACGTAGGGTTTATTTACAATTATTGTATAAGATCAGGGTTTAAAATCCCACTAAAAAGGTGAGAATTTTTTTAATGATTTGTGAAAATCTCAGGGTTTCTTTACCCGTTTTCCCAAAGAAAACAAACACAAAGACAAGTTAGTATAAATTAGGGGTCGGTCCAGTTTAATTTAGAGAGCAATTATGTTTCAATACAATTTATCTAAATTTTATAACATAATTACTGAAACATATAACAAATAACTACATTTGAAGACTAAAAAAACAATAAATAAAAGGGATTGGAGAGCTCCTTGTTGTTTATTAAAATTTACAAATTGAATCGAGAAAGATGATAAACAGTTTATCTCTCGAGAATAAATAATAAGTAGTTAGTAGTTTAAGAGTTCATAGTCATTCTTTCTTTAACTCTCTTGCTAGTTTTCCCCTCCACTCAATACATATTTATTGAGTTCTCCTTCCTCTCTTTTCTTGTTTTCACAGAAAGTTATTCTAGCCACAGTCATTGCATTGTTGTTTGTTTGTGTAGATCAAAGTTGTTGAAATCAGGTACTGTAAGAGATGAATTTCACCCTCCTCTCCAGATCCATCGAACAAATATCACGGCCCATCATCCGGCCCGAGTGGCGGGAGAAGATATTTCTCTACAAACTGACAAAAGACTCGTTGTCGATCAATGCGGGTAATCCGTACCGAGTAAGAAGAGCATGTCTGCTTAAAAGCCCACGAAGCGAAGGACATGGCCCACTAGGGTTGTCTGTATAGCGACCTATAAAATCGAAGAGAAACCTAACTTAGAAGAGATCCAAAATTAGACTGGCTATGCGGCAGCTAGACTAGGGTTTTCACTCATCTTATTGCTCTTAGATCGGTATGTACACTTTCCGGCTAGCTCTCTAAGCACCGAAGTCTCCTTTGTATTCTCTTCCAATCATTAATAAACTCTTCTTACTTTCATATATTCGTTCACATCTTCGAAATAACCCACCAACAAGTTTCGTCGGTCATTTACTTGTTTATCACCCAACTCGGTTCAAACAGTTGGCGCCCACCGTGGGGCAAAACAAAGTAGTGTGACGAAAGAACATGCACCGAGCCTCCCCAGAGGTACGTAGGCAGCCCTACCACGGGTCCAGTCATACTCCAACAAAAACCAAAAGGACCTTATCCGCACGAAACCGACGTGATGGCATCCGCACATGCGCTCCCATCCAGTTCGTAGCGAATCGCAGTCACGATCAAAACATGGTTTCCTCTTTGGAATCAAGAAAACTTCTTAGAGAGATTGAATAGATTCACTTTACATTTGTAATCGTTTGTTGTAATGAATCTTCATCAATAAAATATCTTGGATGCTTTATTTTCTATTTGTTTTCTATGATGATTTCTCCTAAACCTCTGGCTGAAACGCTTAAGTGCAGTCATCAACCTGCCCCCGCAGGCACGCTCACGTCACGAGGTCCTCATTAGGACCTGTGCAACGAAACGAGCACCCCCCTTACATTTATTCAAATGAGAAGCGCCTCAAACCACACTTACTTTGAATACTCACACTGAAGGGGGAACACATAGGCACGAAGGCACGAACTGAAACAAATAATTGTTCTCGCGATTATCCTAATGGGCCAATCTCCCGATCACCCTCATTACGGATGTTAAAACTATACCGATAAAAAATATCTCCCCGAGCAAATGTGCTTCAAGGCCTAACCAAGTCGAAGTAATTCGGCCAGTAAACGAAGCCCGGTGATGCCCGAGAAAAGAGGCAAAGGAGAGAAAATATTAATACAAAGCAACATAAATTCATACAGTGCAACCAAGCAGAAAGGAGGACCAACCCCCTTCCCCCCCCCTCGGAAAAGCTAGACAACAACAAGTTCCTAAAGTAGCGATTACAAAGAAAACGGGCAACGTTGCAAATCTTATCCAACAATATTAACCTCCTCCTCGTCCTGGTTAATCACATCCAGGTCCTCTCGATTCAAGCTCGTCGCCAGAACTTCCAAACTTCCTCCCTCCGCACTTAGAACGGCAGGTGCAGTCGGGTCTGCGGAATTCTCCACTCTCGCAGTCAGAACTTCTAGATTCTCTTCCCTTGCAATCAGATTCTCGACAGCAAGATCTCTTTCAGAAGCTCCGGGAACATCCAAACCCCCCGGAGGAGGAACTGAGTCCGACGCTTGCGTCGTACGAACCCCTCCGCCGAGATCTTGATCCATCCCATCTGATGGATTCGAAAGAGTATCTTGCGGACTCCAAATACTTCGCGCAATCGAGGAGTCTATCAGGTTCGCATTAGAGCCAAAAGGATCAAGTGCGGCTAAGAAACGCTTGTCTAAGTACTGAGACAGTAGGACCAAAGGGGACAGAGTCAAGTCATCCTAAGGAATATCTCCTACCTCCAAGCTAGTCGCTTCCGCTATTATATTTGGATGTGTTCGCTGCAAAGACTCCGATTACGCTACTCAGGATGGTATAACCTTTTTTTTAATCATCTCGAGGCAATCCTTAACACTAGAAGCTTGGCCATACAGCTGTCACTTTTCATCATAGGCTTCGCGACTAACCATATACTCCAAATGTTCTCGAAGCGGCATTGGCATTTCGAGATATAGGCGGTATGGACCCTGACATTCTCTAGGGTAACCTCGTAAGCAAGAGATTTCCTCAGCCTCCTGATCACCCAGTCTTTCTCTTCGACAGTTGTGACCAGCTCAGCCTTGTCGCGCTCCTATTGTTCTAGCGTGTCTCGAGTGGTCTTCACCTCCTCTCAATAGCATCGACCCTCTTCCTATAATCTTGACTACGAGCAACTTCTTTGTCTCTCCCCGCTAGTATCTTCTTGGTCGTCTCCAGCACTTCGTTCTTTTGCTTCTCCAGAAGAGTGTCCCTCGCCGCAGCCTTCTTCTATGCTTTCGTCGCCCGAGCCTTAAGCTCGTTACACCGATTGATTAAATGTTTGAGGGCTCGATCCTACTTCATGGCCATAAAGTTTTTCCGAGCCACGCCCTGCAGTCGATTCGAAACAAAGAGAATCGAAGCTAATAAGAACATGCGGTTGACCCGATCAGGAAACACTAGTAAACGGTAAGGCACCAGAGTACAAGGCAGGAGGCAAAAACACTTACCATGATATCTTCGCAAGCATAGTCAGTGAACTCGTCCGCAAATATTAGGTCAGCCACCTGAGGCAGCTCACATGGACCACCACGAATCTGACGAACAAGCTCTGCGCACTGGTTCTGGATGGAACACAGAGGGGATGCGCCACTCTGATGAAATTCGACCTTGTCAATAAAATCCTTCCGAGTGCGCTGAGGAATCATCACTTCCCCCTTGTTAACGACCCGCGTCGCGGCCCTAGGGACCGTGGTGTTCACAATAGGGGCATCATCTTCTCGGGCGGAAACCATAGCAGCATCATCGGGAATCGGATAGGTACCATCCCCTGGAACCGAACCGTCTCCCTGAAGATTGTCCTCTTCATCTGGTTCTCTCGGAGAAGATACACTCGGCTCAGAAGGCTTGGTCTTCTTCTTCTTTTTCTTCTTGCTCTTCTTCTTCTGAGGAGTTTCAGTCGGGTCCTCTTCGTCTCCATTCCGACCTTCATCTTCGGCATTGAGGCCTGGCGCATGTTCCGAGTCTATTCTCGGTCCCACCTCCGTCCTCTTTCTCTTCGATGGTCGAGAGTCGAGAGTCGGATTGTCACCTAGACCATGATCGGTATCATGCTCAAGAGATTGGAGAGTCCCTCCATCAACGGTCTTCTCTTTCAGAAGGTCAGCTTTGGTCCCATCAACAATCTGTTCGTCGAGTAAATTAGCGGCCGACCTCTTTCTCTTTCGTAGCAAAGGGTCGGACTATTCTTCCGGCAGCCTGTCGTTATCATCACCAGAGCAATTACATTCGCTATCACCTCTTTGGGAACGTTTGTCCCATCACCCCGTGTGTTCGGGAAGGACCCGCCACCTCATTCTCGCCGGAAATGATAACACTAAGACTCGGAGGCGCCTTCATGTTTTTCTTAGTTCGCTTTTTTGTCGAAGAAAAAGCCTCTTTAGGAAAAATAGGCAGTTTACCGCGACCGTGAAACGATACCTACGTTTATAAACCACTTCAGCACGAAGATCGGATCTCCACTCGGCTGAAATGGCTGAAAAATCTCAATATTCTCGGGCTCAAATCGATAAACATCAAAGGGAACCAAAGAGAAAAAGTGAAATGATATCTCGTGTTATATGGGGCTGCAATAGACTAACCCTAGAGAACGAGACGGTCGTCCAACGAAGTGGAGTAGAACGAACGAGTCTTTGAACAAATTCAAGAAATTCCTCGGGGTAATTCCCGGTGTTGTAATGCGGAACTAAGGATAACATGTCAGACACCAAAGCTCGGGCTCTATAGAACCTTGTAGTTTTCACTCAGAGGCTCCTCGAACGTGCTATCGTCCGCCTTACTACGTAGAAATACCAACGTTACCAGTCATCGGTCGTGTTCGGTGGACTAAGTAAGATACCTAAACCGGGTCGCATCTTCACAGAGAACAAGCCGTTCTGCATATTCAATACTGTCGTGAGCTCCTCGAAGACATCGACATATCTCTCTCTCTCTGCAGCCAGTACCATAAGTCCCACCGCAATCCAAAACGACCCGTTGATTAACTGAGAAACCGCGGCATCCCGGCGAAAGCAATCAGCGGTGACCAACCACGGAATCGGAAACCACAATTTGATGTCTTTCTGGAAATAAGACTCGTAGACGGACTGATATCCTATCAGAGCGGTACACGGCCTCTGGTTAGTGTTTGGGATGATAAACGTAACTCCTGAGCCGCCTCGTTCCCTTAAAAGTTGTTTAACGCTCCCGAATGTCGATTGAGTCGGAAGAATGTTCTCCCAATCCTGCCCTTCTACCATCAGTGGGCGAGAGAACTCGGGATGAAGAGCCGGTAGTTTCTCGAACAATCCCCCCCCCCCCCCGGGAAAAAGCGGATCAGAATCATTGGCTCATCAACTGGAGGG
>CAKOAT010089155.1:89359-114199 GCA_932364175.1 Eruca vesicaria subsp. sativa | reverse complement strand
GCAAAGCTTTTTGATGTGCCAATTTGGATTCGATTATGCGTCGGTTATCTAGAGTACGCATCCCAGATACCGTTGAATCAGTAGCCACAGATTTGCCCTTATCCGCCGTCTTCAAACCTCTACCCGAGGACATCAATGAAACCTTAACTAGAAGACGGCAAAGAGAGAGAAGCTAGAGAGAGGAAATACATGTAAGAAGAGGAGAAAATGAAAAAATGAGAAGAATGGGAAGTATTTATAAGGAGAGGGACTCATGTTTCGACGAAATAGCCTTCATTAGGTCTACGAGCCCTATTGGGCCTATTTGTCGCCCAACACGCGTTAACTGGCCCGCGTCTCTTCCGATTCCCGATGAAAACCGAGTTTCTACGAGCCGAAACGAACCAATTCCAGCCAGACATAACCAGTTTCCCGATAAGAGAGAACCGAATCATTAAGGCCGACTCATTTATTCTCCCGACCAGTATAAAGCAATTCACCAAGCACGTGCAACAATCATAGTGAATAAGGGGGGGGACTTATTGTAAGAGATGAATTTCACCCTTCTCTCAAAGCACATCGAACAAATATCACGGCCCATCATCCGGCCCGAGTGGCGGGAGAAGATATTTCTCCACAAGCCGACAAAAGACTCGGTGCCGAGCAATGCGGCTAATCCGTACCGGGTAAGAAAAGCCAGTCCGCTTAAAGCCCACGAAGTGAAGGACACGGTCCACTAGGGTTGTCCGTACATTGACCTATAAAAGCGAAGAGAAATCTAACTTCAAAGGGATCTGAAAATAGACTGATTAGGCGGCAGCTAAACTAGGGTTTTCATTCATCTTATTGCTCTTAGATTGGTCTGTACACTTCCGGCTAGCTCTCCGAGCATCAAAGTCTCCTTTGTACTCTCTTCTAATCATTAGCAAAACTTTCTTAGTTTCATTTATTCGATCACATCTTAGAAATAACAAAATAACTTACTGACGAGTTTCATCGATCATTTACTTGTTTATTACCAAACTCATTACCAAACTTGGTTCAAAGAGGTATGATCAATGGTAGGTGCAGGATATTTATGACTTCAAATCACCTTAATTCTGAAATCGCCCTTCACTCAACTCCTCTCCTCCGGGTCAAAAGATATGACAAAACAAGTTAAGAAATCGAATAACACGGAAAGACTCCACTGCTGAGAAGGCCACTGGAGTCGATCAATGGGAAACAAATTCAAAATTGTCTTTTAGAGAGGATAATTAATTTTAGAGAAAGCTGTTACAGATAAGGGTAATCCATACCCTAATTATATATAAGCACATGGAAATTAGTGCAAAGCTTAAAACATAAAAACCATATATTTATCACAGACATTTTATTCCTTCAATCACCAAACCCATCATTTCCCAAAATAAAAACAAAAGTAATAAATAAGTTTCCATTCATTACTCGTAAAGCCTCTCACTTCCTCTTTCCATTCCCTATTGTGAGTAGCTCAAAGCTGTGGAGCATGCTGTCGCGAGCCGTCCTCGATGGCACAGCTCGGGTGAAAGAAGACGATGGTCTAGAGGTCGAATCAGGTACAAGCTGAGTCCTTTGAGCGGTTGAGGAACGGCCATTGTTTGGGACAACTCTGGCCGAGCGGTTCTCAGTGAAATCAGCTGAGGAAGTGGGTCGAACACTTGAGACGATTGCTTTTCTTGACGAACTTGCGTGTCTGGTTGAATCAATTGGTCTCTCGACCCTCTCGTAGTTTTGCTGGTTTCAAACAAGAACGAATTATATTGTTACAAGAAAAGATTTCCAGAGCATACAGTAGAAGATTTTCTTGTATTAAGATGACTCACTTGTGTTGTGTCCTTTGATGATGCTAATACATTCTCTGATGTTCTTGGTCTTGATCGATCAGCCTGAACCGCACCGCTTCCTGAGCCATTTCTTCTAGCATATGCCTCTAAAGCTCCCGAGAATCTATCGCGGCTCTCTTGTCCAGCTGTATACAAAGAAAAAAAATCGCACATAAATACAGTTTATTAGGTCTATAGATATCTTCAAATACAAAACTATGAGAAGAGAATGTGCAACAACAAACAATGTCCTTCGACAATGTGACTGGTTCTGTAATAACAGTACTGAATCAAGACTGGAATCTGAATTACAAGGATATTCTAGCTATAAAACCATATAATCTTAACTATGAAACCTGGAAAAATCAGGCGAAGGATAAAGATTGTTCAACATTATCAAATTGTAGATAAGATTCATTCGTTGCCTTTTGTGATACAAAATTGCAGATAACCAAATACGGAATTGTTTAATGAGTCGAAGAAGAGGAGAAAGCAACCAAGAAAAATTACAAAGAAGCTAACAGTTACTGTAAAGATAGCACAAGAGGATTACCCGAAGGTCTCTCTTGTCTCTCGCCGGATGGCACGGGAGGACTCAGAGCTGGTCTAAGGCTCGACTGTTGGAAGACAGAGACAATCGTGAGGATTTGATTATCTTCTCTAGAGGATTTAAATTGATGTAAGACTCAAAATATAGATGTAGCTTACTCTTGGTTTTGAGCTGGAGCTGGAACTAGAGCCGAACTGCGGATATTTCAAGATTGTCCAATCAAACACATAGTCAAACTGATAACCTGCAAATATATATAACATTAAAAACAAGTTCTCTAGTTTATGTTTTTAAAAGAAAACCTTCGAGCATAAGCTACAGAAAAGGAAGAAAAATCGAGACTTTCCCCAACCTTCTCGGATAAAGAGATCCCTAAAAAGCCTCTTTAGGTATGGATAATCTGGCTTGTCTTCAAACCGCAATGATCGTACATAGAGAAAGTATGATGTGAACTCAGGTGGAAATGATTTACAGAGAACCTGCCAGTAGAGATATAGATTGCATATATGAATGAAATTGGAACTCTTTTGCTACCTTTAAGACAACAACTTCGGCTAATTCCACAAAGGAGTCCCCATAAAAACTCGTAAGGTATCATGAACTAATCACCTCTACGGGTGTAAGCCTTTTCTTTTCGCTGATCTTGTCATACTTCTGCTTTTTGGTACCAGCACGAAGGCCTTGCCAAGGTAGACTAGCAAGAGAAATCAAGGGTAAGGAGAAAAATACATCTAATGGAAGCAAATTAAAGGATGTAAACATATATATATATATACCTTCCTCGAAGAAAATACATAAGCACATAGCCAAGAGATTCCAGATCGTCTCTCCTACTTTGCTCTGCATAAGAGATCTCAGTTTAGAATTTGATGTCAAGTGTAGACAAATAAAAATGGGAAAAGAAAACAAAAACTCACCTATTCCAAGATGAGTGTTAACACTTGCATATCGAGCTGTACCAGTCAGATTCTTGTTTTCCCTACAAAGTAAGCCCTGATTAGCAATGTAAAAAGATATCTAATCGCGCAAACTGTTTTAGCAAGAGTTACCTGTAGGGAATGTGCTTATGAGTTTGAAGATCTCTGTACTTTTTGGCAAGGCCGTAGTCAATGATGTACACCTACAACAAGAACAAAGAGAATGGATACAAACATGATGTAAATTTCCAGAACCGAAAAGAAGATTGCATACCTGGTTTGCTTTGCGCCCAAGACCCATCAAAAAGTTGTCAGGCTTAATATCACGATGAAGAAATCCGCGGACATGCATAAACTCGACTCGATTTAACTGAAGAAAGAAAAACAAGTAAAGCAGTGTGTGAGATAAACTAGTAAAGAATATCAATAGGAAGAGAGAACAATCCTAATAGATACCATCTGATCTGCGAGCATTAGAACTGTCTTTAGATTGAACCTCCGACTGCAATAATTAAACAAATCCTCGAGGCTAGGGCCCAAAAGGTCAATCACCATGCAGTTGTATTCACCCTCGACACCATACCATTTTAAGTGCGGAATACCAGCTTCAAGAAAACAAGTGTAAATATGATGAATAAAAAAAAACGCCTAAGAATGAAGTAAAGAAAGAAACTTACTTCCTCCTTGAAGAAGCATATATAGTTTTGACTCATAATGAAGTTGAGGGTGCCTAGCTCGTGCAGGTTCCTATAAAAAAAAAGAGGCAACGGGGGTTTGGTGAGCTTATACACATAATCAATCACACATAATGATTTGGTGATCAGACTTACAAGCTTGACAGCAACTTCTTCTCCATTTTGCACATTGACTCCTAGAAAACAAAACAAAACAAAACAAAAGCTGAGAAGACAGAACAAATTTAAACGACATACTGTATGTACCAACATTGAATACCTAGAAAGAGTTCACCAAATGATCCACTTCCAAGTTTACGTCCCAGCTTATACTTGCCACCAACAACACGATCCATGCTTCCTCTCCAATCAAAAGTAGCCTTCTTTTTCTTTTCGATCTATTTTGAGCTCTTAAATTTTCTAACCCAATGGTGATAATTTACCCAGATCGAATTCAAACAGTGTTTGACCCCAAATTGATTTGCGGAATTGACATATAATCTAATCGATTCTGCTATCTAAAAGTTCCCAATCGATAAACGAAACGGAAGAAAACGAAAAAGGTCTTCGGATTCGATTATAGTACAAAAACTTGCTACCAGAAAACTTGATTCAGTATCTTTTCCAAAAAAAACACAAAACAACTTTCTATGGAATTATAGACGAAACCAAACGTTAAAAGGAAAAACAAACAAGAAAAGATTGAAATCTGATGAGACGGCTGGAGAGAGACTTTCTTCCCTTATCCTCAATTTGTTTACTTTTGTTTTGGTTAGTACAAGTAACGCCACATATTAAAACATATGATAGATAATACCAATAGTTATTGCTAAAAGATTAGTTGTTGGATTTGAATGTTCTGTATCCTCTAAAAATAAAATACAAATGCTCTGTTGCATCTAATTATTAACTATTCAATTTCCTGATTCTCACTCCAAATATCATTTTTCTTAGGTAACTTTCCAAAGAAAACAACGTTTGTTTTCCATATAGTTTTATATTACTCAAACTATAATATAGAGGGAGTGAAAAAAATAACTCGAGAATAAGGTTACACCCTTGTCTGGTTTCCGTTTGCGTCTCAGATCGAGGTAAAGTTTCAAGCCTTGGTGGTTCTACTGTGATATGGTGGTTGTCAGCCTGTTTCGAATGGTTCTGTAACAGGTTTAGAGGAGTTGAATCTCTCATGGATTTTAGAGTTTGCCTTAATTGATTCTTGATTTAGCAACAGTGTAGCAGTATCGTGGTGGTGTGTGGTAAGCAGGTGAAGGTCACAATCCTTGAGATGAAGATAGTTTCAGGTTAACTCTTTATCTCCTTTTTTCAAAGAAGTCCTTCTCTCGCTCCTTGAATAAGTGTTCTTCATGTTTTGCTTTTACTCTCTATTTTTCCTCTATGGAACGAGGCTAAGGCGTGGAGGCTTCCAGATGAAGGTGTGGTTGAGTTGGGGCTTATCTCGGGACTTGTTTCTTCACGGTTTTATGCCTGGTTTAGGGGTAGTGGTTCGGTGGTTTTCATCATGAACAAGTGGTTCAGATGAGCTCATGATGGTTTGTGTGTTGTCATTGTGAACATGTGGTTCAAATGGAGTCTCTGCTCTTCTTGTAGAAGTCTACTGCACGTGCTCTCTTGCTTACTTCATAGTAAGAATCCGGCTAATTATAGATTGTTAAGTTTTTGGCTTTTCTTTCTTGTTATGATTTGTTTCTGGCTTTTTTGAAGGAGTTTTAGGATTTTGGTGTATGGTTTAGTTGTCATATGTTTGGGTTTTAGCTCCTCTTTCATGGGTTTTAGTTTCCGGGGAGGTCTTTGTGTTCCGCCGGTTTCAGTGTTCCAAATTTGTATCTTTCGAATGTTATCAATGGAAAACAGATGAAAGAAAAAATATAATATAGATCATATGTTAATTTCTTATGATTTCTCAAATTCTCCAAGAATAATGCTACTGTTAAAGTAAAAAAATTTGCTGAAAGTTTTCTGTGTATTCATCGTGAGACTAACGCTCAATATATACAGCTTTACATAAGAGGATAAACCTTATCTTTCTACCGACTTATATTAGAGTACTTATCTCTAATATATTACATCATTATCATTATACTAAATACATATTATCACAACACTCCCCCTCAAGTGGGAGCATTGCAAATGCCCAACTTGGACATGAGATTGTTGAACTGAACTTTCCCCAAAGCCTTTGTCAACACATCAGCTAGCTGTTCTTTAGTACCAATATACGTGCAAGTGATCATTCCCGACTTCAGTGCGTCATGAACCCGATGACAATCTATCTCAACATGTTTAGTTCGTTCATGGAAAACTGGATTTAATGCAATATACAAAGCTGACTTGCTATCACTAAAGAGACGCGATGGAGTCCTTGGCGCAAAACCCAAATCAGTCAGTAGCTGTCGTAACCACTTCACTTCACGCGTAGCTATAGACATAGCTCGATACTCGGCTTCAGCAGAAGAATGAGAGACTCCATTTTGTTTCTTCGTTTTCCATGACACTGGAGACCCTCCTATCATGGCTACATAAGCTGTGAAAGACCTTCTTGTCATTGGACAAGCTGCCCAGTCAGCGTCACAGTAAATAGATAGCTGCAAATCCTTCTCTGATTTAAGTAGAATTCCTTGTCCAGCAGTCCCTTTGAGAAATCGTACCACACGCAAAGCCGCATCCATATGCTTCTCTCGCGGCTTTTGCATGAACTGAGATAGTATATGTACTGAGTAAGAGATATCCGGTCTGGTATTGGCGAGATAAATGAGGCGTCCAACGAGTCTCCTATAACGAGCTGGTTCGGCAAAGAAAGCACTATCATCTGTTGCCAAATGATGGTTCTGTTCCATCGGTGTAAGCGCTGGCGTAGAGCCAAGAAGACCTGTCTCTTTTACTATATCTAAGGCATACTTCCTCTGACTTAACACGAAGCCTTCCTTATTACGCGCAATCTCTATTCCTAGGAAATATTTAAGCTTCCCTAGGTCCTTCATGTGGAAACACTCACCAAGGTAGGTTTTAAACTTCTGAATTGCATCACTGTCATTCCCACATATAATTAAATCATCAACATAGATTAGTACTCGTATCTCAACACCTCCACGAGAATAAACAAACAAAGAGTAGTCAGAATATGACTGAGAAAAACCAGCTCTAACCAACGCTTTCGTGAGCTTCTCAAACCAACAGCGAGGAGCTTGCTTCAAACCATACAGAGACTTATGTAACTTACACACTTTGGTTGGATCAGAGTGAGTTACACCTTGCGGAAGCTTGATATAAACTTCTTCATACAAATCACCATGAAGAAAAGCGTTATGTACATCCATTTGGTGGACTTCCCAATCATTTGCAGCCACAATCTTTAATAAACTTCGAACTGTTGTCATCTTTGCTACTGGAGCGAAAGTTTCATCATAATCAGATCCTGCTTTCTGCCTATTACCAAGCACTACCAATCTTGCTTTAAACCGCTCCACTGTTCCATCTGCGTTGTACTTTATTTTAAATACCCACATTGTGCCTAAAGCAACACGTCCTGGTGGTAAGTCGACTACACTCCAAGTCTTAGATACCTCAAGCGCATCTACTTCTTTATTCACTGCCTGTGTCCACCTCTTATCTCTCATAGCTTCTGTAAAATTTTTAGGTTCACTTTCGGCGCATACAGCTGCAAGAAACGCTTTGTGGCCAACAGAGAACGATTCGTCAGATATAAATTCAGTGAGGGGTAGCAGTGTGTTACCTGAGACCGGGTCGAAATAGACGCTATTGGAGTGATGAGAGGTGAGAACGTGAGGAGTACTATTTGGTGCGCAAATTGCATTGTAGGTAACGAAATATTTAAGCAGAACAGATGGTGTCTTGACTCGTTGTCCTCTGCCTAACTGCACCTCTGTTTCTCCCACAGCAGTCGGGTCCCTAGTTCTTGGAACCTCAGTAATAACTTCAGTATCTTCTGGTAAAACCTCTGGTTCTATTTTTATTATAGCAGGATCTAGAGGAATTGATGCAGCATTTTGGTCTTTGTGAGTAGAGCCTTCGCTACTCCCCCTGTTTACAACACTCCCTGTTTCATTAATTAGTTGAGCATCATCAAACGTTTCAACAATAGCCGGAGAGGTGACTTCCTCGGACACCTTTGCTGCAAGAGGAAATTCATCTTCTCTAAAAATCACATCCCTAGACACGAAGAATTCATTCTTCTCCAAATCATATAACTGCCAACCCTTCTTCCCAAAGGGTATCCAACAAAAATACATCTTCTACTTCGTGAAGCAAACTTGTTCTTATCTCGTAGTTGCTTGTGTGCGAAGCATAATGACCCAAACACACGAAGATCAGAATAAGATGGTACTGAGCCAAACACAGCTCGTGGGGACACTTCCCGTTGAGTATTCTGGTCGGAGTGAGGTTTATGACATGTGCAGCAGCAAGTACTGCCTCCCCCCAGAATTTAATCGGCATACTAGCCTGAAAAAGTAATGATCTTGCAACATTCAAAAGGTGACGATGCTTTCTCTCAACCCTACCATTTTGTTGTGGTGTTCCTACACAAGAAGTCTGGTGAATGATTCCTTTCATCTTGAAGAAATCTGTTAAACACATAAATTCAGTACCGTTGTCACTTCGAACTTTCTTTACCACTTTTCCAAATTGAGTTTCAGCGTAGGAACAAAAATTCTGAATAAGTTTCTTTACGTTTGACTTCTCCAGTAACAAGAAAGTCCATACGGTACGTGAAAAATCGTCAACTATAGTCAAGAAATAAGAGGCTCCGTGGGAAGATTTGACCCGATATGGCCCCCAAACATCAGTATGAATCAACTCAAAACAATCACTAGTTTTATTTGAACTTTCAGAAAACTGATCTCTTGTTTGCTTAGCCTCAAAACAGACTTCGCAGGAATGTAAACTTTCAGAAACACTAACACCAGAAAGTAAAGGTAATGATGACAAAACAGAAAACGATGGGTGCCCTAACCGCCGGTGCCACAAAACAGAATTCTCAATCTTCTCAGCCTTGTTCACTCGTGCAACTCTGACATCAGCAAAATAGTACACCCCATCACGTTCCTCACCTGCTCCAATCAGCGTCCTCGAACACCGGTCCTGTAAAACACATAAGGTATCGGTGAAAAATGCCAAACAGTTTGAATGCTTTAAGAGTTTTGACACTGAGATCAAAGAGCAGTTCAAGTCAGGTACATAGAGCACATCATATAAAGATATGCGATCAGTTAGGGGTAACACGCCCACTTTCTTTGATACTGTGGTACTTCCATCTGCAAAACCAATGTTACAAGGAGATATTTCTCTGAGATCCGTGAGAAGCTTTATATCTCTGGTCATATGATGTGAAGCCCCTGTGTCAAGTATCAAATCACCCATATTCTTACCAGGCTGCTTATCAGAAGTGTTTGATCTCTCATTTAAAATTTGTGTGATAGCTCTCCACTGCTCAGGAGTGAGCTCGGGTGTAGAACCTGTCGGATTAGCATTAGTAGCATAAGCCACGTTCGACTGTCCTCTTCCTCGTGAAGAACCACTACGTCCTCCTCCTCTCGATGTACCACGAGTTCCTCTACCACCTCTTTCTGTAAACCATTCTGGATATCCTATCAACTGCCAACAATTATTCTTGTCGTGACCGGTTCTGCCACAATTTGTACAAGATCGATCTCTTCCTCTGTTTTGTGAAGTTGGTGAAGAGTAGTCATCACGTGAACTCCCACGTCCTCCACTTTGATCATTGATATTTCCTTCACGTCGAGTTGCAAACCCAACAGCCTCCTGTTGTTGTTGTTCACGAAGCTTAGCAGAATTCAATCTATCTTCTTCACGTACTACTTTATTGTAGACTTTTCCAAGATCAGGCAAAACGTCTGCTTCAATTATTGCAGTAACCACATGTCCAAACCTGGACTCATCCAGACCCATAATAAATTGATGAACCCTCTCATCTTCTCTTTCCTTCTCATACAAGGCAGCTGCGTCACACGTGCAGGCAGGTGGAGGTCTATATGTCTGCAACTCCTCCCACATCTTTGCTAATTTACCATAATAATCAATTACTGCTTGTCCATCCTGCCTACACGAGGCAAGTTTGGACATAAGTTGATGTATCCTCATCTTATTCCCCACTGAGAATCTTTCTTTAAGGTTTTCCCAAAGCTTGTGTGCATCTGTGATAAACGTCACAGTTGACCTTACTCGTGGCTCAATGGATGTTCGCAGCCAACCCACAATCATTGAGTTGACGCTAAGCCATGTTTCTAGATCGGGATGACCTTCTGCTGGTTTCTGAAGTGTTCCATCAATGAACCCGTTCTTCCTCTTAGCTTGAAGAGCATTCATCATCTCTGTTGCCCATTCATTATAGTTCTCTCCTTTTAACTGAACAGATGTGATTAAGGCTCCAGGGTTATCTGATGAAAACAACGAATACGGTGAGTTTCTACCTTTCTATCCGGTAACGCCGGCAACAGTTATCTCATCTCCCATGATTTTGTCGAAATTCAAGAAGAATCAAAAGAAATCAGAAAAAAATAACAATTAGATCCCTAGATTGAATCTATTGCTCTGATACCATGTTAAAGTAAAGAATTTGCTGAAAGTTTTCTGTGTATTCATCGTGAGACTAACGCTCAATATATACAGCTTTACATAAGAGGATAAACCTTATCTTTCTACCGACTTATATTAGAGTACTTATCTCTAATATATTACATCATTATCATTATACTAAATACATATTATCACAACAGCTACCAACAAAGATTTTGTATACATTTTCTTCAAGAACCGTATCAAACATATAAATATAATGAAATGCATTTTCTAAAAAAAACAGCTACGATTCTAGTTAAAAATATTCAGCCAACAATAGGCTGGACAAAGAATACTTGATATTTGCCATGTATCCGTTACATGTCTCGTACTCGTTTGAAAAGTAACAAGTAGAGGAAGAAAACGTAGTACCTACCTTGTTAATACTTTCTACTCGTAAGAAGTACTTAGTTCTATATAATTTTGTGTAAAACGTATTTTCTATCGAATGTATACAACTACTGGATCCATAGAATGTATAGAACAAATGGGTTTGTCAAAGTTATTCTACATTTATAAATATAATGACTTCTTCACCTTCACATATATAGTCAAAGTTATTCTACTTACAAATAAGACATAGATATCAATTTTAAGTTTTTTGATATTGGTCCATATTATATGAATAACAAGCAAGTAGATTGAAAGTATTATATTTTGGACGGGTATTTGAAAAATCAAATGCTTGCTTAGAACTGATGTTAAGACTTTTCAAGGATCCTTAATCAAATGATGTAGTATAAGAGATGTAGAACCAATTCTAAGTGATTCTAAAATAAAGGGAATACAAGATCATGCTCAATCTAAGTACAATCAATAACTGAGATGATATTGAACTGAAATACTACTAAAATGCAATAAAGAACAAAACTTTCTTTCTTAATGAGATGAGAGAACTCATGGGATAAGAGAATTGATCTTGGGTGATCAAGTTTCAATATAAAGGTGAAAGCTTTTCAATCAGTCTATCAACCTTAGGCCTAGATACAATCCTAAACAAACTCTTTCTCAAGATGAATGCTCATTCACAAAGATAACTCAACCATAAAATCTCTTTGGTTGAATATTATCTAAGCAATCATTATTAAGTCTACTAGCTATCCTAACACCTTTAACAACAAATCTCTTTAGTAAAGAATGTTAAAAGCATTGGAGAGTTAGTTCAGGCATTTCATCGAACATCTTTCGGGAATGAAATGCCTAAAGCTCTATTTTAGAGATGCTAACTTTAAAATAGCATTAAGAACACTCTACAAGCAAGAAATAAGATGGATCTATACTAAAACACCTTAGATCTAGCTTAATCACCTTAATCTCCCTAATCCATGAATCCAAAGTTGATCTACTCACTAATACACATGCTTACTCTTAAATCCATGATGGATTCAAGCTTAATCATGTTAAGAAAGCAATAAGATCACTCAAGAACACAAGAAATAAGATAAAACTTAGATTAAAGGAATAATCTTTCACTAAAATGTCAAGTATTTAGGAGAGAAAAAGGTAAGTCCCAAATTGGGATTAGAAAAGTATTTATAGTGGCTTAGAAAACCTAGAAATAACAAGATAAAATGACCAAAAGGTCCCTGGATAAAATGGAATTCGAACAATCAAAACTCAACCCGGGAAAAAGCTTTCTCGACCAACCCGGGTAGTCCAACCCGGGTACATCTTCGTCGACCTTTCCTCGCCCACACGAGCGGGGTCTCTACCCCGGGTGGTCCAGTTCGGGTACATCTTCGTTGGTTCTCCTCTCGCCACCCGAGCGGAGTCTCCACCCCAGTTGGATCGACCCGGGTGTCTCCTTTCATCAACCAGAGCCAACCAACCGAGTGGGTAAGTGAACCTGGGTACATATACCCGGTGGGACTCAACCATCTTCATGATTTTCTTGTCTTGCCTTGGCCAAACTTCATTCTTCACTTCTTTTTGGATCACAAAGCTCCCAAACTTCTTAAAGCATTGCACATCATACTCCAGCACATAATTAAGACAAATGAATGCAATATGGTCCTAAAGAAGTCTAATACTTAGTCTAAATGTTCAAAATGCATAAGAATGAAAGGCAAAACTAAGTAATATGCAAGATATTATCAACTCTCCCACACTAGTCCTTTACTGGTCCACAAGTAAACTTTCAAGAAGTAAGGAGGAGAGGTTTGAAGGTGAAGACTCATAACCAAAAGAGACTCTTCTTAGTTCTCTACCTAATAACTTTGCATAATCATATCAACTAACAAAAGCAAAGGCTTTATCCATCTCAGACTTCTCTAGGCCTATCTTAACTCCTTTGAACTCTACACTCATCATCATGAATCCACAAACAACAAATCCACCAACTCTCTCACAATCATTAAGCAAACTCAATAGAAATTTCGCAAATGGTCAAATGGTCCAAGTCATTATTTGGTTTGGTAAGAAAAGGTTTTAGTGTAAAATGAAGCAGAGGTTCAAGATAATATTTAAAGGTGGTTTATTCTCAAAACAAGTAGCTTTGACATTGCACATAATATATCTAAGAAAAAGATCAGCTTATGCATACAATGCTCAATCTCCATTGTCCTACCCTTTTCCCAAATATATACAAGTTAAATCCTTATTCCCATTGTCAAACCCAACTCACATCACTCACCCAAAGACTTCCCAAAGTACTCAAAGACACTTTCTTACTTAGAACTCTTTCTTTTTGAAGTCTACAAGGGATTTTCATATTTTTAAACACTTCTTAAATCTTACTAAACTTTGCTAGCCCCCTTTTTGTTCTTTCTTTATTTTTTTATTTTTTTCTCTTTATATATATATATATATATATATATATATATATATATATATATATATATATATATATATGGGGGCTAAGGCTTGCACATACTTGAGCTAGAACATTTTATTTACTTATCCCACTAAGACATAACTTCTCTAGAGTTCTAAGAGTATACCTTTTCTTCTTTTCTTTCTCACAATCCCAAGATCAAACTTTACAACTCACCACCCAAACCTAGAAGCTAGACAATATGAGTGCCTAATCTAGCAAGAATGGAGACCAAGCATTATCGTTCCCAATACTCTCAACATTATGCACATGTAAAGCTTTCCCAAAAAGGCCTCACTCAACAATCAATGATGGCTTGAAAGGAAGGTAGGGTTTAGGGAATGGAGTACCACTTGAGTTTGTCAAAAAGATTGGTAAAATGGATGAGACAACTCAAGTGTGTATAGCCATGACTCAGTACACAAAGGACCATAGGCAAGAGACACCAAGCTTAAATAAGACAAGAGCTTGCTTCAAAGAGAGAGTTTCAAGAAGAGTTTTCAAGACTCAAAGTCTACAAGCTTTCTAAAGGATGCTCAAGCTACTTGTCATGATTACAAAGGTCGTCAAACTGAGTACTTAGCATGAGCTCTTTACAAGGTTGTATCATCTTTGTCCCCAATGCATGATTCAACCTATATGATCAAGACTTCTAATATTTTTTTTTTGTTTTTTCTATGCAAATAGATGAATGATCTAGACTCAATCTTAATGCAACTACATGATACTTTTTGTATTTTTCAAATTGTTTTTGGTTTTTCTATGCAAATAACTATCTACAATGCATGCTTATGACATGAAACACATAAAATATCAGCAACTTGGTACCTCTCCCACACTTAAATCACACAGTCGTTGTGTTATAAGTGAAGAGAGATACCCAAAAAAGCTAAATGCAAATGAAAAATGGTATATACAAGAGTACCTCTATGAAGTGTGGGAAGAGGCTGATGCCTCGCCCTCGGAGATGTCTTCCTCATCAGTTGAGGCTAGTGAAGGGGACTTGTTGCCGGATGAATATGGTAAAGCTGGTGGGTTTCTCTTGGTGCGAAGAAGCTGCTTTCTGGTTGGTGACGCCAATGGATCAACTAATGGCTGAGGCTGAGGAGCAAAGATGTCTTCAAAGTCTTCTGCAGTGCAGCCAGCCACAGTCCCTTTAGTCACAAGATCAGTCACCTTCCTCATGAACTTAGCTGATGCTTCAGCTTGTCTCTTCACAGTCTTTCTCAGCTCTTTGCACTTGTTTGTGAGCTTGTAGATGGTTTTGTTTTGAGCCTTAGTCCATCTCTGAAGCTTTCCAATATGGTCATGAGCTTGGCGAATTGGACCAAGAGGCATGGCACCATGGCGCTGATCAAAGTGATAACGAGGAGGGCTAAAGAGATACTCAGTTATCCTGCTTATGTGACCTTCATGGAATACAATTTTCTTGTCTATTCTCTTCGTGGCTGATGGTAGAGTCATGTGACCAAGAGCTCCATGAGGTCCAAGGAGGTACTGATATCAAATTTGATTGCTTCTGGAGTCCTGAAGGCGGTGAGTGGATAGTTTGGAAGAACCAACTCAACTGCTTTGGTACCTCTCAGCTATGAGTAGACACACTTGCCATTGAGCCTTCCAAAGAAGTATTGAGCCTGCCTTAAGTAGTTACCATCCAAGAAAGAGGGTCTAGTTTCATCATTGCCTAAGCTGATACCCTTATGCTGAAGCAAAGGTTTTATCAAGCCACCAATCCCAATCTGAGCATCTGAATCCTTGTTTGTCCAAGCATAATCCTTGTAGTACATGAGGCGCTTCACAAAGAACCCAACCATACCAAAATCCGTGTCGAAATCAGTGGGGACTTCAGGCAGCTGAGGAGGTGGAGCATAGTGCTGGACTGTCTGGTGTATAAAATATATATCATCTCCATTGACATTCCCTGGCTCCTTTCTGGGGAAGATAGTGTGGATAATTAACCTGAGGAGATAGCGCACATAAGGGTGTCTGATAGAGGCATTCTTGTCAAGGCTGGGGACTCTATCCTTGACAGTTAACAGCTTGTGGGTATAGTGGGAAAGCGTATTTTTTGGTGGAAGCCCTTCAAGCTTTGGCATGGAAGGTTCCTTTGAGTCCTTAAGACCAAGCACTACCCCAATCTCCTTAAAGGTCATGAAGTAAACCTTCCCATCTATCTTGAACCTGATTCTCCCACATCCTTGCTTCATATGCTTAGAAGAGTGAAAGGTGGTCTCCAATGCTGCCATGAATTGACATGATACCTCCTTGTATGTTGGATAAGCCATGTCATAGAAGCTTCCCATGTTCATCTAGTATAGCATGCTTTTGATTTCTTCTACAATGTCCAACACCTTCATGATCACCACATCAGAAAATCTGCTTGGAGGCCAAGACACACCATGCCTCAAGTGCTCTACCAACTCATCTTCAGTAGGTGTCTTGCTTCTATCTCTCTTAGCATTGAACTTGGCATTTTTGTTAGGACCTTGCTCATCTTCACTACTCCTCTCACTTTCCTCCACATCATCCTCATCCCTTTCTTCAACTATAGGCTTCTTGCCTTGTCTCTTGGCTTGTGTCCTTCTCCTTAGCATGGCTAAAGCTTGCTACCTACGCTCTTCTTCTGATTCAGGCATGGAGCCTAAGGTTTTCCCAAACTGAGCAGTCTCTCTTTGTGCTGTTTCCACCTCTCAGCTGCAATCAAGGCCTCATATTTTCTCCCCATTGGTACCTGAAAAGTTCAGACCTTGGAAAAGAATAAGCACAAGAAATGACAAAGATTTTGAATGAAAGAAACTTGATGGAGCAATTTAAGCTCAAGTTTTCACAATGTAACAAGTATGCACTCAAGAGAGATATGAGCTAAGGATGAAGCTTCTCATGTTCAATTTTTTTTTTTTTTATGAACATGAGAATCTTAAACTAGCTAAATCCATGATCTAACAACTTCCAGATCGAAAATACAACCTAATCAACCTTTACCACAACCTAGCCAACCAATCTAAAACTCAACCAACCTTAATTAAGCAATTATTGAAAAATCTCCAAATCTCGTGAACCCTAATTTCTCAAAGTTCAAATTCAACTCAATTCCACCATAAATCAACTACCCAGTATGATATATAAGCCTTCCCTAGTCTATTTCACAAGAATCTAGCAAGATAATGATCCAATTTCAAGTTCAAAATTCTAGGGTTCATGAGGGTTGTGAAAATGAACTTAAAGAAACCATACCTTGCTTTGGATGACAGGATAATATGAAATGATTCAAGTAAATAGATTAATGGGAGAAAAGTTTTGATCTAGAAAAAAGAATGGAGTGATTGGTGGAGATTTGAGTGAGATATGGTGTTTGTGATGTTTGGAGGCCAGAGAGGATTTTAGAATTGTGAAGAGGATGAAATGAGAGGGGGGGGGGAGAGGCAATATTTTAGGTCATAGGATTGAACCGGGTTGGGTCTGGGAATGGTCGTCGGGGTTGGGTAGAGAAAAGGGAAAGAAATCATACCTGGGTTGTAGGCGGGTCGAGGCGCAGATCTTTGCCAGGTAGTCTGCGTGGAAGGTTTCTTCCGTACGTCTACCCGAACAGGTACGCTAACCCGGGTGCTTTACCCCGGGTACTAACCATCTTTGTTTTCCTCGATCGTCCACCCGAGTGGGGTAGCCAACCCGGGTGCTTCACCTGGGGTATGAACCATCTTCATTTCGATCGGACCCGAGCGGGTAAGCTAACCCTGGTACTTCACCCCGGGTATGAACTCGACCATAACTCATTGTTTTCTTGTCTTGTCTTGGCCAAACTTTATTCTTCACTTCTTTTTGGATCAAAAAGCTCCCAAACTTCTCAAAACACTCCACATCATACTCCAGCACCTAATTAGGACAAATGAATGCAATATGGTCCTAAAGAAGTCTAATACATAGTATAAATGTTCAAAATGCATAAGAATGAAAGGCTAAAACTAAGTAAATATGCAAGATATCAACTCCCCCACACCAGTACTTTACTTGTCCTCAAGTAAACTTTCTCAAAAACTCAAGGAGGATAAATATAAAGATGGTAGCTTATAACCAAAAGAAACACTCATAGCACTCAACTTGACATCCTAAAGAAACATAGCAAATAGCATGAGTACACTCTCTTATTATACTCTAGCTTCTCTAGACCTATCAATACTCTTATGCCTCTACACAAGATGAAATGCCTATCAACCAGCATGCTCTCTTAACAAGCTCTCACATTGATTCACAACACACACACACAAACTGACTTCTCACAAATGGGCACATGATCTCAATCATTTGGCTAGGTTAGCAAATGGTCTAATCTGAATGAAGAGGAAGGTTCAAATGCATCATTTTAAGGTGGTTATCACTCAAGAACAAGGAGCTTAATCATTATGCAAAATTTATCTAAGACTAGAAGAAATTCATGCATACATAGATCCATTCTCATCATTCTACCCTTTTCCAAAGTGATCCCAAGTTCTACCCTCATATTGCATCATCCCATAACCCAAAATAGCACCCATTTACATCACTGACCCAATGAACAATTCTCTTTTTCTTTTGACTCAACCAACTAGAGACTTCTTAATTCACTTTTCACACTTCTGAGCTCTAACCCTTTTTATTTTCCCTTCTCCACTATCTTTTTATAAGGGGGGAGCACATGGAATGCAAGACCATGCTCAATCTAAGTGCAATCAATAACTGAGATGATATTGAACTGAAATACTACTAAAATGCAATAAAGAACAAAACTTTCTTTCTTAATGAGATGGGAGAACTCATGGGATAAGGGAACTGATCTTGGGTGATCAAGTTTCAATATAAAGATGGAAGCTTTTCAATTAATCTATCAACCTTAGGCCTAGACACAATCCTAAACAAACTATTTCTCAAGATGAATGCTCAATCACGAAGATAACTCAAGCATCAAATATCTTTGATTGAATATTATCTAAGAAATCATTATTATCAAGTATACTAGCCATCCTAACACCTTTAACAACAAATCTCTTTGGTAAAGAATGTTAAAAGCATTGGAGAGCTGGTTCAGGCATTTCATCGAACACTTTTCAAGCATGAAATGCCTAAAGCTCTATTTTAGAGAGGCCAACTTTAAAATAGCATTAAGAACACTCTACAAGCAGGAACAAGATGGATCTATAATAAATCTAGCTTAATCACCCTTAATCTCCCTAACCCATGAATCCAAAGTTGATCCACTCACTATTACACATGCTTACTCTTAAACCCATGATGGATTAAAGCTTAATCATGTTAAGAAAGCAATAAGATCACTCAAGAACACAAGAAATAAGATGAAACTTAGATTAAAGGAATAAACTTTCATCAAAATGTCAAGTGTTTAGGAGAGAAACTAAGATAAGTCCCAAATTGGAATTAGAAAAGTATTTATAGTGGCTTACAAAACCTAGAAAATAACAAGATAAAATGACCAAAAGGTCTCTAGATAAAATGGATTTCGACCAATGAAAACTCGATCCGGTAAGAAGCTTTCTCGACCAACCCGGGTACATCTTTGTTGGTTCTCTTCTCGGCCACCCGAGCGGGGTCTCCACCCCGGGTGGATCAACCCGGGTGTCTCCTTTCATTCTTCACTTTTTTTTGGATAACAAAGCTCCCAAACTTCTTAAAACACTCCGCATCATACTTCAACACCTAATTAGGACAAATGAATGCAATATGGTCCTAAAGAAGTCTAATACTTAGTCTATATGCTCAAAATGAATAAGAATGAAAGACTAAAACTAAGTAAATATGTAAGATATCAAGAACAAATCAAGTAACAAGACAAAGTTTAAACGCAACTAATTTGTCTATAAGTCAAGAAATTTAAATATAACTTAGCAATGTATGTGTAAATCGGATTCTTAAAAAAGGAAAGTAATGATCTTGTGAGAATATTTCTTAGTAAATTATTGTAAACAATGCTTCACAATGTATTAATAGATTGACAATAATTCAAAATTAACATAATGGGACCATGAACCTTTATGTTTTCATGTACCAAAATATCTTCTGAAAGTGGTGTATATATTTTGAAATATAATAAACATATTTAAATATTAATTTAAATTTTAAATATATAACCATCAGTTATGTATCAAAACATTCATACCAAAGTTATGTGGCTCACCTTTGACATGAAAATGTTGTCAGACTATTGAGAGATATAGTCTTTTTTTTGGTGAGAGATATTTAAAATGTATGATTAGGTATTACATACAAAATTATTAATTCATATACTTTATAAGTACGGTTTCTCATTGTTCAAGTGCACTTATGTATTTCAATATTTAAATGACAGTTTAAAGGTTCGATTCTATAAATGGGTTACTGATAACATGGTGTAACATTACATTATAAGAAAGGGAGAATTTCAATTATACCACTTTGGTGGTACCACTTTTCATATTTACCATCAACAAAGGAACATTTTCAAAAATACACATTTTTATTAAAGGATAAAAGACTCTTATATCATTATTCTTTATATATATACATAACATAAATATTAAATAAAAAATAACCCTAAACCCTAAAACATCAATTCTAAACTCTAGACCCTAAAAAGTAAACCATAAACCCTAAAAATCAACTCTGAACCCTAAAATATTAATTCTAAATCTTAAACCCTAAACTCTAAACCCTAAAAATTAAACCCTAAAAAATCAACACTAAACCCTAAACTATCAATCCTAAACCCAAAACCATAATTCCTAAATTCTAATAGTATTTTGAGTATTAAAATTTTAGTGGTAAAGTTGGTTAGTGTAAAGTTGAAAAGTGGTATCTTGAAAGTGTTATTTCTAGCAATTTCCCTATAAGAAACATAAGTTCAATGACATTGAACTGTAAATACTCTAGTAAATTATATCTATTTTTTATTAATGGATTTAGAATGCTTGTGAGGTTGCCACATAAGTAATGTTGTTAATCACACATGAATACAAGGTTATTTATTAAAAGTTCTCCTTAAATAATATATAAGAAATCGCCAGCTAAAAATAAGAGATCTTGTCAAGTAGCTAACTAGTATATATGATAAATGTAATCTCCACATCACAAGTATATATCGGAATTGTCAAAACAAAATCAAATCATTAGGTCTTAGAAAGAACATCTTTGAACCAACTTTATAAAATAATCAATTTGGAAGATGAGATATATGTCAATCATCTCACAAGTACATTTCAGAATTGTCAAAACAAAATCATAACAAACATAGATTCTAAAAATAAGATTAATAAATAAGCAAAAACGGCAGAAATCTATACTATTAAACCTAATAATACTAAACATAACTAAAACCATTATTAAGAGAAAAGATATATTCAGTATCTAATCAATAAAATTTAAAAAACGGCAGAATCTATACTATTAAACCTAATAATACTAAACATAACTAAAACTATTATTTCTAAGCAAACATAATCCTAAAATGCCTAAAATATGAGTAAATCAAGAAATAAATAAACAAATAAGAGTATATATTAAACTTATAATTTTAGAAATATTAAGCATTAATTAAAAAAATTTCAAATATAAAAAAACGGTTGTAAACAACTGGTACATAGGGTTCAAATTCAAAAAAAAAAGATTAAACATAAACATAAAAACTTAAGATTAAGACTAGTTATATGTTCAGTCCTACATCATTGGCTCATCCAACTTGAACCAATCGATGGTAGGGACCTTAAAATCTTGAAGCTTGGATTCGGCAAGGACCAGCTCGAACTCTGTCTTCTTCTTCTCATGGTACATTGAAAACAGACCTTCGCATTCTTCGAGGAACTCCAGTTTCGCACCAATGCAAACCTTATTGAGCTCCTCCTGATGCCTCGCTTCAATGGCTTTGTCCTGATCACGGTACATCAAGAGTATAGCCCGATAACGCTGCATGGTTTCGAACCTGCCTCTCTCGTAAGCCTCCTTCAACGTTGCCCCTTCATCCTCGTTCATCTGAGCTTTCATCTTTAGATTCTTGTTACCTGCCATCCAGATACTTCTCAATGTTCAAGAAGCAAAATATAAGTTTTAGGAAACAAATATAACAAATATGGAAATATAATAATCCCTAAATATTTATTATGTAGATGTAAAGTCTAACATAAATTCACATAAAATATATATTAACCCCAAAATGTCTTCTATAGTTAGATCCTCTAAATTTAACACGATTTATAAAATATTCAGAGAATCGAGAATAAAGTATTCATTTATATACTTTCCCATTTTGACCAATTATAATATATTTAAGAACATTTACCAAAATTAAACAATAAGGGTAAAATGAGATAAATAGACCATATCTAATTTTATGAGAGAAAAAGTTGTGCATGAGAGTCAAAAGTAACTCGAAAATAATATTTTATGAGAGTCAAAGGTAACTCCATGTATATAAGTTGAAGAATTTAAATGTTGCAAGATTATTAGATCAAATAGGATTTGTTACTCCAAGTATCTTCCTGTTTCAATATGCGGCAATATAGTATAAATCAATTTTTGTTTATTATATCATAGTATATTGATCTATTTTATACAACACTGAGTATTTTTTTTCATATAAATAGATGAGTCCATAAATCGTCAAAAAGTAAATATTATTAAAAATGAAAATTATCGGGTGAAAACAAAACCCAATAAGTCCCAAAAACAGTTGACAAAATAAGGTGATCTTCACAAACACACATAAAGGGAAACAAAATGAGGATTCTGAAACATAAATCAAAACAAGAACATGAACTTCATTCAACGGATCCAATGTTATCATTTTTTGGGATTCTCCATTTTAATTGGTTTGATACACGACTTGTTAGAGGTAGAATGAAGCTCGGGTGCTTCCTTATCGTCTACTTTACACTTGGAAGAAAGAGTAGAAACAAAGTCATCACTCTGAACTTCAAGTAACATTGGATCCTATACATTAAGGCCATATGATAAATATTCAAATACTTCAATGATTTGTAATAATCATTAGAAACATATTATAATTTGCCTCGCTTGTTTAGGTTGGATGAGAAAAAATTTCTGATATCTCACTCATCATTAGCATACAGAGATCTTTCCAGACCTTTCCAACTTTATAGCAGACACCCGAAGCATTGTCTTTCTGAACGTAGACTCTAAACATAAAAGTCTGTCCAATCAACTTTGTAAATGAATCGGAAAAATGATCACCTTCTTCAAGCTGTCAAGTTAAATATTTGATATAGTATTTTTCCGGTTACAATATGTAATAGAAATGCTAATGTTGAAAAGTACTAACTTCTTCCCAAGAACCGTTTAGTAGGGTAGTAGCAGACTCATGAATAACTCCTGTAGCAATAGAATCCAATAACATGAATTGAGATTTGCGAACACCATACTTAGTAACGTATGTCAAGCAATGTAGAAATTATACAATATAGATAGATACACAACAATGTAGATAATTTATAAAAATGGGAGAAAACTGACCAACAAGGAAGTTTGTATCTGTGATACTTTCTATGGTTTTGAAATCAACCAGATCAAGAAACATGTTCTTAACTCCTTGTTGCCTGCGTTTACAATATCCAATCAACGTGTTAGATAGATACACAACAATGGAGATAATTTATAAAAATGGGAGAAAACTGACTAACAAGGAAGTTTGTATCTGTGATACTTTCTATGGTTTTGAAATCAACCAGATCAAGAAACATGTTGTCATCACGGTGTGTAGAATCGGTGATTTTGGTGGTGCCATTAAAAGCTATGCGATACTTATGCTGAGTTGATCTGTATGCTCCACCAGCGGCAGACACAATGAAACGATCAATTTTCCTCGATACTCCAGCACAAATATGTTTTTCCAATTCAGGAATGTATGTCTTGTTACACAAGGTATGGATCTTAGTTCCTTATATAAACATAAACAAAAAATTATCATTTAGGTAAAACTTTTACGAAATGAAGATATCTAAATGAAAAATCTGTACAGAACGATAAACTTACATTTGCATCACAAAGGATTAGTTCCATGTTCTCCCCTACGTCTTTCATGAAATGTCTCCATGTATGAAGGATTTTGACTTGGATGCGACATGCAATCTTCCTCAGTTTTATATCGCTCAAGAAAGACAACTGCAAATTATTCGTCATTTTTGTTTTAGGTTTTTCAAGGAATGATGAACATAGTGGTTAAGAGAGGCTATATTTATAATAGATAGGGACGATATACATTTAGGTTACGAAAATGTAGGGCAGAATATTTAGACGATTTTTAAAAATATCTCTTTCGAGGAATAAGAAATATTTCTTGAAGATATTTTGAATTAGTTAGGAAGTTTAAAGTTTAACAGTTAATGGTAATCCAACTACAGTAAGTTACCAAAATTTATGGAATCCAACCAAAGAATAACTAACCACGATATTGATTGTGGTTAATCTATAAACTTGTAGATGAAGCAATTTATTTATTTTAGTAGGAAGATAATTATAAAAAATAATATCTGTAATATTTTCTTAACAAAACGTATCTCGTTCATTAAATGTCACCATGAGAATGATGATATATCGACATATTTGATATCACTACATATCGTCAAACTATGGTTTATAAATACATGTAAATTTAGTGAGACATGAAAACATATTTCATATATGAAGAAAAAACATGAAATGAAGGACATTTGGATGGATTCTCCATTCTCAAATTTCTTGAAATGGAGAAAAACATGAAATGAAGGACATTTGGATGGATTCTCCATTTTCAAATGTCCTGAAATTTTTTTGAGGTATGAAATAAATGATAGAAGTAGTGAGACATTAAAAATTTTTGATATCGGAAGAGAACTCATAAAAATCTCGATATAGACATATTATATAATACATTAACAAATGCCTAAAACTATAAAAAAAATCTTAATATATGTAATATAAGTGTAGTATGAGTTCATAAAGCGTAGTCTTTGAAATATAAGGTGTAGTACAACTATATGAAAATCTCAACATATGAAATATAGTATCATATCATGGTTAGAGTAATATGAGTTTATAAAGTGTCATATGAGTAATATAGTATCATATCTTGGAAATATAAGGTGTAGTACAACTATATGAAAATATTAATAAATGAAATATATCATCATATCATGGTTAGAGTAATATAAGTTTATAAAGTCGATATATGATGCATATACCAAAAAATGTCAACCAAAAAATTATAATGTGAAATCCGTAATATAAGGTCTATAACACAATATAAACGTATGAAATATAGTATGGAATATGGTTAAAGTAATTAATAGGAAGATATAGAATAAATTGGGTATATGTAATATGTGATATGATTTGTAACAATCGATATATATATATATATATATATATATATATATATATATATATATATATATATATATATATATATATATATATATATATATATATATATATA
>CAKOAT010089155.1:46408-89259 GCA_932364175.1 Eruca vesicaria subsp. sativa | reverse complement strand
CTGCTCTTTTAAAGGCGGGTATATTTTTATTATTTAGAGAAATTTAATTTCTATATTTATATCTAGGTAATTATATTTGAATTCAATCATTTATCAATAATATAAAAAATTAGTATTATTAATAGAAAAGAGCAATACATAGATAATAAATAGTTAGACCAAACATTTATTAATTGGTCATGATCTTGTTTTAATAAAATAGATATTTTTATATTCAAGTGAATATATATTGACTTTTATTTATAAAAAAAATTGAAGTAAAAATAAACTTTGTTTAGTAAAAACCGTAACATATCTTCTTATAAGTAACATTTGCCATAATATCAGTAAAATAATGTTAGTAATCTTAAACTTAGGAATTAAATGACTAAATAATAAGAATTTAACATATTTATTATATTAGATAGAAGATATAGTATATAGTACTAATAAGAAATAATGACATATTTATAAAGTATTAATAGGTGAAGAGTAATATTCCTATCGACACACATGTTAAAGCATTACTTTTATTATATTAGATAGAAGATACAATATATGTTAATCATCTGTATGTATTAACTAAAATGACAGAATAATATTTAATACCGTTGGATAAGTATATATATCTAGGAGAAGTGGTTCCTAAAATTAGGAGCGTAAGTAATAGATACAAAATATCTTATTAATAATGGGTAAAAAGTAATTATAGTAAAATAATAAATAGATGATAAATAATTGGACCAAACATACATCAATAAGACGTGTCTGTTTTAATAATATTGATTAATGACGTCCCGAATTAAGACCTCCGACGCGGGAGAAGTTCTCTCCTCCATCATAGATACTAACCCGCCCTTTTAAAGGGTGGGTATACTTTTTGTTTTACATATGTACTTAATAATAATTAGAAATTTATGTATAATTTTATGTGTTTTATATATATATATATATATATATATATATATATATATGGGGCTGAGGCAGGGAGATCCCCTCTTCCATTTTTTGTTCATTTTGTGCTCGGAAGCTTTGATATTACTCCTTAACGGAGCAGAAGCGGAGAAGAAGATTGTGGGTCTTCGTGTTGCCCAAGCGAGCCTGAGGATCTCCCATCTTCTCTTCGCCGATGATAGCCTTTTCTTTTGCGAGGCGAAAGTGAGTCAGTGTAAGAGATTATGGATATTATAGACATCTATGGGAAAGCATCATGACAAAAATTGAATGCGGCAAAATTTTTGATGTTCTTTGGAAACAGAGTGGATCACCTCCGGAAACAAGAGATGAAAGAAGTATTGGGTTTTTCTACTGAAGGAGGCATGGGAATGTACCTTGGATTACCTGAGCAAATTTGTGGCTCGAAGACCAAACTATTCTCCTACGTACAAGATCGACTTAATGGGCGAGTAAATAATTGGTCATCAAGATTACTCTCGAAAGGAGGAAAAGAAGTTCAGATTAAAGCGGTGGCTCAAGCAGTTCCGACATACCCAATGTCGTGTTACTTGATTCCACAAGGTATCACTAATAAACTAAGGAGTACAACTTCTAATTTTTGGTGTAGTTCGAAACAGAACAGCAGAGGCTTGAATTGGATAGCATGGGACGAGATCTGTACCCCCAAGAATTCGGGGGGACTAGGTTTTCGCGATCTCCATGACTTCAATTTAGCACTTCTTGCAAAAAATTATGGCGTTTGATCCAGTATCCGAGTTCTTTACTGGCACGTATCCTAAAAGGAAGATATTACAACAATACTTCTCCCTTGGAAGATCGACGAACATACTCATCCTCATATGTTTGGCGTAGTATCATGGCAGCAAGACCTTTACTCATATCGGGATTACGGAGAACAATTGGAACTGGCCGCGATACGAGGGTTTGGAGCGAGCCTTGGGTTCCTGACTCAGTGGCTCGGCCAGCTAGACCTGCCGATCACATTGTCTACAGACTTCCCCAACTCCCTGTTCAGGCCTTTATTAGGAATGATACCAAGGAGTGGGATATCCAGCTTCTATGGGAATTCTTTCAGCCAGATGATATCCCGTTGATACTTGGGATTAAACCCTACCGCTCCTCTGCTCTGGATGAATATGTTTGGAATCACACAAAGACAGGAGTCTCTTCAGTTAAAATTGGATATAATCTACTCCAACTGAGCAAGACGAGCCCTACACTTGAAATGGTTCTCGAACCAAGTGTCAAAGGCCTCCAGAGTCATGTATGGAAGTTAAAGGCTCCAAACAAGATGAAGAATTTTTTGTAGCAAGCTATTTCGGGCTGTGTGGCGACAGCAGAGAGGCTAACTTATAGACACCTGGGCGCCGTTAGGAATTGTCCTAGATGTGCTGGCCCAGTGGAGTCGATTAACCATTTCCTTTTTGAGTGCCGCCCTGCCATGCAGGTTTGGAGTTTATCGGACTATCCGTCCATTCTGGGTGACTTCCCGAGTATATCTATTTACGAAAACATGAACTTTCTGTTTTGGAAGCGAAAAGAAGTGGCTCCTCGGAGACCACAATTCGACACCTTCCCATGGATTTTTTTTGGTATATTTGGAAGGCAAGGAACGACAAACTCTTTAATGGGAAAGATGTATCTCCAATGGACACTATTCAACATGCGTCTCTTGAGGCAGAATATTGGAGGAAGACAAACGAGAAGGAGGAAGTAAATGAGGATCATGAGGTACCTCCTAGTCCAGAGCCCCCTAGGATCCCCCAAATCCCTACATGCCAAATTGATACATCATGGATCGATAATGGTAGTGTTAGTGGCATAGAGTGGAGTCTTAAGGATCAAATGGGTTCTGAATGGTTCGGATTACAGGCGTGTGGAAGGAGCCTATCAGCTCTACATGCCGGCTTTCGCGACAGAAATCGAGGTGTTTCAGCGACTACGTGAGGACTTCGAGGATGTGAGTCTGTCTCATATTCCGCGGAGTAGAAATGGACGAGCGGATGCACTAGCTAAAGAAGTAAGGAGTAGAGGCTATTCATTTTCCCATATAGATCAGACCCGGCCAGACGAAGCTTCTCCTCGGAGAATCGACTCGACTGGTCACCACTTGATCTAGATTAAATGGGCAGTTGACAAAAAAAAATAGTTTATGTTAGTACTCATTTAAATTATGTATTCAAATTATTTTTTGATATAAGCTGTAAAAACTATAATCATAATTCAAAATATATTTGCAGCTACAAATACTTTGTAAATTTTACAGAATTATCCGTAAAAACTGCAATGATAAATTAAAATGTTTAAAATACTTGTTCTATTTAAAATATTTATTGGTTTTTTATTCAAATATTTAAACGGACGTATTTTATGTTAAATTTAGATATTTTGTCATGTATTATAAATTTATATGTCATTTGTTAATTTTATTATTTAATTTAAATATTTTAAAATATATTTTAGTCTTAAAAATTTATATGATTTAAACGGGTATTCAGAACCGAATTAAACCCATAAAAATATGAACCATATAAAAATTTATTAATATTCAAATGAGATTTAAATCACTACCTCTAAAAACTTAAAACTTGAATAGACTTACACCAAAAACTGAATAAATACTTGAAAGAATATATATTATAAGAGTTCTTAATAGTTTCCATTAAACATAAAAACTACTATTTACATATTGAAGAATATTTGATATGTAATATGTATTGGTGATTGTCATTAAATAAACTGTTTACATATTATATTCTTACAAAATAATATAATAAATTAATTATTAAGGCGACTAACCTCAAACTTTAATTCAATTATGTATTATTATAAAGAGTAGATTGTAATTCTCTTTTAAATATTATAAGTTTTTTTCCAAAAAAATATTATGTGAAAAATAAAAAATGGGTTCAAATATTACCCATTAGAACCTTACTTTAAAAATAATAATTTGACATAATCCGTTCACTAACATATGTATTCTTGACCTATATTATAAAATAAAATAATTTGACATAAATCATCCACTAACTTATGTATTCACTAACATATGTATTCTTTACCAATAGTATTGTCAAGTGCTAATATTAAGATACGATTATGATTCATTTAATTCACCTATGTTTTTAATACTATATATAACCATACACTAATAACTATCCCTAGAATTGTGGAATTAAAGAGAAACTATCGACAAAGAGAAGTGGATTCCTAGAATTATGGAATTAAAATAAAGATAAGAAAAAGGTAGTTCTTTTTACGGTAGTAAAAGTCGGTTACAACTAATATATTTAGATAATCATTTAGATGCAGTTATATTTTAAGTTTGACACACTTTTATCAACTGGCCATGTTCCAGATTTAATAGTATTGATGTCACACGTATAATAATAGCTTATCCATTTTCACCAAGTTAATTAGTTCGATATATTAATACCATTGAATTTTTTACCTTTAGAGACACTTTGTGTCTTTGTAATTTCACCCAGAAGCACTTTGTACATGTGACATACTTTAGCTTTGTTGTTTGACCAATATACCCTACATCTTAACCAATTTATATCTCTTTTCAATTACAGGTGACTTAATCACAAGCTCCTCTCTCATCGACAATCTACTTCCCCGACAAAATCCTAATTCTAGCGAAAACACATAAACTCAATTACCCCAATTCACTTTGTCCAGACCTAATTCCCAACAGAGAAACAAACAATTCAAAGTTTAATTCACCCCAAACCTCATCCCAAATCTCTATTGCTTTTCAAATTGATGAAGAATGAAAAACTCAGATCCACCATAAAAGGTTTGTAAATCTGAAACCCCAAATCGATGAAAAACAACAATCTCTACCTTCTCCAACATACAAGGTGAATTTACCACTGAATCAAGAAACTGTGTTATGGGGACTGGGATACACGTGTTAGAAACCAAGCTTTGGATTGGATTCTAAAGGTTTGATATTTATTGAATCTGGTTTGGTCTTTTTTTTTGTCGCTTCTTAGATCTAGGCTCTGTATTTTATTTGGAATTTTTATAAGTTTCTGTACACAACTTGAATTTTATGTAACTATTTTTGTTTCATCTCAGTAAAGAATCGACCGGACCACCGCTTCCCACCGTGGTTGTTTGCGTTTGGCCGCCTCCTATGGAGGAACATGACCCTCCATCACACTTTCATGTGGTCAGCAAATACACTGCAGAACATTAGGGTCACAGATCATCTATCCACAGTTTACCCGTCCACAGCTCCCCGTCCAGAACTCACCTGTCCCCATCTAATCCATCCACATCGGCTGAACCTTCTCCACGACTTGCAAGAACTCTCCAAGACTGTGATGGATCAGCTAGACTTATAGAAAGCTTGGTTAGGGAAGGTGGATAAAAAGCTAGGGAAGCTAGATGGTGAGATAAAGAACCATGACAATATGTTGAATAAGGGTTCGGGTGGATGGGTTATTTGAGGACAAATAATGTGGGGCTGGTTGATGTGTGGACATGATCGTTGTGGTATTGCTGGACAGGATCTCCTAGGACAAAAGGGTTAGATTCTAACGATGTCTTGCTTGGTGAAGTGGGAGTAGAGTGTTTAATGTTTTCTGGGAACTGTCCACAAACCAAATTGATTTTATTTTTGGAGCATTTTTTAACCGAGTCTCAGCAAAAGGGTATTAATGTCATAACATCCACAAACTTCCAAAAAAAAATGTGTCAAGTGTTCAATGTGTCTTTGGGTGAAAGACAAAGTCAGATTGTGGCCCATTATGTAAACAACTCAATACCATTTGAACCATATTGGTTTTATTTGTCCACGTTGTAAACCATAAACCATATAAACAAATCACCTACATGTCACGTCTTATAATAGATTTCACAATTTATATTAGTTTGGTACCTGTTATTTATTTAAACCATTGTGGAATGATTTACTCATGTTTTAAACAAATACCATTGAAAAATGAACTTTACATATAATGGAAATAATTTTTGTTTCGATAGTTTACATTTTGATAATATAAAACTAATTTGACAGTGAAATATAAATATGATTTTTTTTTTCTCAAACGGCTATTATATTACTCAAACTTGAGGTGGTCTGGGAAGTCAAAACATAACAACCAATATATTACAAATCTCTGTAAAAGGATATTGATATCTAAGCTAAAGAATCAGATGATACATTTCGAGTACGAGAAATAAAAGAAATAGAGAAATCCGTGCTTCTTCAGCCTTAAAAACTCATTCAGTTATGTGAAAAAGTTTGACCATGCTCCTAGATCTTGGGTCATCGAGACTAGATCCTTGTAGTTGGTACCGAACACCCGGCACGTCGATATCTGCAGCATACACTCGATCTCCCACAAAAACGCCTCTACAGGTTGATGTATAAGCATGGTTGATGTATATAGATGGTTGATACCCATCTTTGTCTACGTTTTGAATTGTTTAATGTAATCAATATATGACATTCATCCCTTCTTTGTTTTCGTTTATTTGGAAAAACAGATGATGTATGTTTCTAGCTTTCAAAGTATACATGTTTCCATAAGTTAGAGATATAAGTCGGAAAAACGAACCTTATGAAGAATCTATTCACGTGGTAATGTTCTTGTAAGCAAATTTAAAAGAACATAAACATATCTACATTTAAAAAACATTTATTCATTATCACTAACACTACTTCACTTGTGAACACAGATGATATAGGTCGGACGATTGGACCTTACGAGTCTATTGAGCTGGTAATGTTCTGGCAAGCAAATTCAAAAGGCATTAAAACCTGCATTTTTTTTGTCATCAACTTAAACTGACTTTGTAAACCATAACGGTAATTTTCCATCCATGTGAACGACAAATGACGGCTGTTTCCTGGCACTGCGTGCTATACTATCCGCCTTCTTGTTATGCGTTCGTGGTATATGAATGATCTCGAAGCTGAGAAATACTTTTCGGAGGGCTTTTATATCTTCTAAATAACTTGCAAAAACCTGCCTTTTCTAAAATACAAAATACTCACTAATTCTACTTCAGTGTTTATAATTGTAATTTAAAGCTACGATTATGTATGTTTTGTAATACTCTTAAGGGAACTTTACTTAAATGACTCAAATTAATTGTGTTATTATTAGAATGGTTCATTTTTTTTTAATAATTATTAGAATATATTTCTAGTCGAAATTACCCTTGTCCATAGTTATATCAAAAATATATATTACCAAAGTGCCCTTAGTTATTGATTGGTGGCAGATTTATCTCAAGAAAAAAAAATCTATCAAATAATAAGTATATTTATAAAATCTGGTTAGGAAAAAATCTATCATTGACGTGGTGTCAGAGTTTCTTAGAAACGTCAGATTTGTTTCCACAGCAAAGTTCATTGTCCGATATGAATTGTAAACAAATTTTTAGAGATATTTCTGGCGAATGAAACATCAGATTTGTTATAAATGGTAGATTTATGTGTTAAATTTTTTTTTCTCTGTTCGACTTTTTATGGTAGAGTTATATATCCGACTTGAATTTGTAGCAGACTTATTAATTTATGATGTGGCAGAATTTTAAATTTATGTTGTGGCATATTTTATGATGAATATGAGTTTGCATAAACCAAACTTAATCTAATGTTGAATTAAACCCGGTTAAAATCCATTTTGAATCTAGTTTTTTGAATCATCGTCATCTCTTGCACCCCTCTTTTCTTCTTTATCTGATTGTCTCTTTCATGGTGGTTTAATCACTTATTGTATTTTTTATTGTTTGGAAAAACATGAATCACATCATTCTCATATGTGGAAATTGGAAATTTGAAAGAAAAAAATAACTATTTGAAGTGGAGAATGATTAAGGTGGTAAATCAGTTGTAGCTAATAAGAAAACTAGATATGAAGATTTTGTAAAAATCTTATATTATGATAAATGATACGGAGAGATCGGATATAAAGCGTACAATTAGATGACCTATTATGGATTTATGTATAGATAATAAAGATACAGATGAAGAAATTAAGTGATCAATTTCATTACTGAGTTGTTACACTCTTCAAATAATATTAGTGGTCAAAAGGCCACACTATGTTAACAACGAAACCTAATTGTACCTATAAAATTTTGTTCTCATTCTTCATCATGTAACAAGGTTGAAGCTACAGATAATAACATCAACCAGGAACAACTCAATCAAAAGTTTGAGAAATTTTTTCTTTATTGATTTGTCTTAGGTGTAGAATCTGTCGAGAATTTAATAACCGACGAGTGTTAATATGGAAAAAATATCACACCAACAGCTGCAGTTTGAGCTCAAGGCATTGACATGTTGATGCAATGCATAATCTACTCGAGTATCAACCAATACTTTCTCCATATCTTCACCTCCATCCAGAACCTCTAATCTTTTTCCTTCCACAACAGAAACTGGTCCACACGACAAATCTTTCCCTAAAGAACATGTTGCCACATATTTGTCCTTGGCAGAGGCTGTATCTGAAGAAAATATATCTCTAAAAGAAGCTGATACCACATGTCCACCGTCTGCAGAAACTGTTTTTGATGAAGAGATCTCAGGGTCAGAAGCTCATGATTACACAACAGATGCTGGTCAACATAACACTGAAGCACCTAGTGCCAGTGATTTTTCATTGACTGAATCTATTTTCAATGAAAACACACCTCGTTTTAGAAGCCCCTAATTCCACAACAGAAACTGGTCCACACAATAATTTTCCCTGAAGAACATGTTGCCACCTATCATTCATTGGAATAACCTGTTCGGGACGAAAATGTTCTACCGAAAGAACATGCTGCTGCATATCTGGATTTGTTGGAAGGGATTCCTGACCAACAAGTATTTTAAACAATGCCGCATTTTTATCTTTTACAAAAGCTATTTTCGATCAAAAGTTCTCACCAGAAGTTCCTGATTCCATGGATCCTCCTCCAAAAACATATTGGAAAATAAGTTGAAACATCTGATGGTACAGTTGTTGAACCTCTAAATATATGTAGAAACAGGGGACTCCTTGGACTTGGGCCATCTAAACTTACGGTTTTCTTTTAGCCTAATTTTGTAAGCGAAAATATACAAAACGAGATTAATGAAGCTGGTGTTCTTACTACAGGGAAGCATGGATCATCAAACATGCCAGTTGAAGATACTGAGAAGAACTCACTTACATTAGTTGTTACAGATCCCATCATCCTCTCTATTCTCTTGGCTAGTAGTAATAATCAGCAGGATGAGATCGATTACACTCAATAAAAGTGATATTATGTAACCTTACACTGCAAAGCTAGGCATCAAACGGTATAGCAAGCATCGAACAAGCAAAGCAGACACAAAACAACTAATAACTTCAAGTTCAAGATATAAAAGACACTTATTGAACTATACCACACTTGTTGCCAACAAATCTGTAGTGTTACTCACTCAAAGCACAATACTTTCATTAACAGAACACAAGCAAGAAATAACAACTTAGAATTGTATTGATTTAGGGCTTACATGTTCAATTTTCATCGATTGAAAGACGGATTTGATAAAGTTGAAATTGGATGATTTAGGGTTTTTCGTCAATGATAGAGACGACGGCGAGTTGGGGTGGGTATGACGGAAAGGAAGGAGGCTGTGACGGAGGAGTCGCCGGAGATGGAAGTGAAGAGAACCCTATAAAAAAGATTACCTAATAACTTATTTTAGTGGTATTAGATATTAAAGGAATATATGCTATTTTAGTACTTTCATTAGTCTTATGAGTTATTCTGGATATTACAAAAGTTTATGAGTTATTTTAGTCATATATATATGATTTTAGTCATTATACATAATTTCTATACTCTTAAACATGAGATTGTTATATAGAGAGTGTATAATTAAATAAATAAAGGACAAATGGTTCATTGGACTTCAATTGTATTCACTAATTTTGGTTTTCATAAATGGCCTTTTGTTATGAAAATATTATTACAAATGTCTAGTGGCAGTTCTCTATAAATATCCTAGTAAAGAGAGGCCATTTTAACATTATTCGTGAAGGTCCTATGCCGGAGATTAAAAATGGTCCTACCTGATAGAGTTTCAGAAATCCAGTCAGCTTTTATTGTTGGGAGACAGATTTCTAATAATATTATGATTGCCCGGAAAATGTTTCATGCTCTGAGAATTAAACCGAGTGGACATAATAAAATAATATTCATTAAAATGGACATGAATAATGCGTATGATAGGATGGAGTGGTCATTCATTGAGGTGCTTATGCAGAAGATGGAATTTTTGGAAACTTGGATTGTCTGGATAATGCGATGTATCACTTCGGTTAAGTACAAGGTCCTTATAAATGGCTAACCAAGGGGAAATATTGTTTCGGAGAGAGGTATACGTCAAGGAGATCTTTTTTCTCCTTTCATTTTTATTTTATGCACGGAAGCGCACGTTAGCCTTCTTAATCATGCAGAGAATCAAGGAAAGATAAAGGGGATGCACATTATACGTGCGTGTCCGTCAGTATTCCACCTTCTCTTTGCTGATGATAGACTTTTCTTCTGAAAGACAGAGCCTCGTGAATGTGAAGAAGTAAGACATATGGACAAGCATCCGATCAATGTATAAACTTTGATAAATCCTCTCTGCTTTTTGGTAAGAGGATCAACGCAGATGTCAGACAACAGATTAAAGATACACTTGGGATCCAGAATGAAGAAGGAATGGGGACATACTTAGGAATCCTAGAAGTTATTAGTGGCTCTAAATGAAAACTTTTTTTTCGTTTCTCAAAGAAAAATGAATGAATAGAGTAAATGGATGGACGAATGGATGGCTTTCAAAAAGAGGAAAAAAGTTATGATTAGATCTATCTTGCTAGCTCTTCCAACATATGTTATGTCTTACTCTCTTCTCCCGCTGGAGATATGTGAAAACCTCGCGAGTGCCATTACACAATTTTGGTGGAGTTCAAACCCACCAAATAGAGGAATTCACTGGGCAAAATGGGAAAAAGTCTGCTTACCAAGAGAGGAGGATGAATTGGATTCCGGATGATCCATGAGTTTAACTTGGCTTTGTTAGCAAATAAAATATGGAGACTAGTTCAATTTCCTGATTCACTAGTGGCTCGAGTTATAAGAGAAGATATTAAAGAATGAGTTCGCTTTTGCGAACAATTTCTGTCAACAATCCATATTATGTGTGGAGTAGTATTTCAGGGTAACGAAGCTTACTATTATTGAGGATCAGACAAAAAAATACATTCTGGATATGAGGTCAAAATGTGGGAGGATCCATGGATTCCAACAATACCAGCTAAGGCGGCTCACCCCTCTGCTCCAGTGTTGCACCTAAACATGTGAGTGAACAATCTTATTAATCAAGATTCGAAGGAGTGGGATGTTGGTCTACTTGAGAACTATGTTGCCACTGCGGATACACCTCTCATAAGGAGTATGGCCATAAGCTCAACGCATCATCGAAACACATTTTGCTGGAGTTACGCTAGGAATAGTCAATACACGGTAAAATCTGGCTACTGGGTTGCCTGAAACTTATTGAAGAATGAGGAAGAGATGGAGATATGCGAGCCTCCACGCCTATGTGTGGAAGGTAAAAGTCCTCAGCAGATATGCCATCTTATGTGGCAATTGATAAAAGTTATTTCGCTGTTACGAGAAATCAAAATCGCAGGAATATGAGATGTGATAATTATTGCCCGAGATGTGGGGAACCTGAGGAGACGGTTACACATCACATGTTTGAATGCCCACCAGATTTGCAAGTTTGGTCTCTATCAGAAACACCATCTAGCCCTAATATGTTTCCGCTACAAAGCATTTATGCCCATATGGATTATCTCTTCTCAATAAAATATGACATTGTTGAACCAGAACTAGACAAAAATCCTTATCCCTGGATAATTTGGTATATTTGGAAGACTCAGAATGATAAGTTATTCAGGAGAATTGACAGAGTACCTTTAGAGTTAGTCCGATATATAGAGAGTTAATGCCAAGCTTTGTTTAATGCTAATGAGATGAGCTCTCTTGTTTCACAGGAACATAGTAATGATGAAAGTCAGGTCATAAGCCTGGATAATATCTGCATGGTGGATAGTTCTTGGAACTCTACAGCTTAGTGTAGCGGGTGTGATTGGGTATGGAAGGATAGTTTTGGGAAGACCCAGCTTATGGGACTGCGAAACTTAAGAAGGGCGAGAGACTGCTTTGCATTCAGAAGTAGAAGCACTGCTATGGGAAATGGAGAACATGCTTCAACACTCGTCATGAAAACGCTTTAGAACTGATTGTAAGGAACTGATCGCAATGATAAAGGAGCCTCAAACCTGGCTGAGTTTTGCAACGGAATTGGGGACAATTAAGACGATGTTGATATGCTTTCCAAACTTCAAGATATTTCAAATTCCAAGAGCAAAAATGGGATTTCAGATTCTTTAGCTAAAATTGCGAGATCTTTTCATAGAGATATTTGTTACGTTGGTCGTTCTATTCCGATATGATTACCCAGACCATCTCAAGTTTGATTAATAGAATAGCCGTTTGATGTAAAAAAAACAATATTCGCGAAAATATAGATATCTAAAACAAAAACCATTTTTAATATTAGATAGTTCAAAATCAAAAATATAATAGATAGTCGAATCATTTAATTGATGATATTTTTGATTAGATTAAATAATTTGACAAAATGGAATATTTTTATGACATATTTTGTTTAAAAAATATGTATTTTCTCATGATTTTGAAACTGAAAATATATATTTTTTATTTAGATTAATATCATTTAAAATGAATAATACAAATAATTTTTTAATTCTCAAATACACTAGAAAAATTGTGAATTTTAGCAACTACATGATCTATATTACATTATCCAGATTTCATATTAATATTATTTTCAAAAAGTTTTAGGTTAGATTTTTTATTTGACAAAAGTGCATTTTTTACGGTTCAGAGTTTAGGATTCTCGTAACCCTGAAATGTAAACCTTCGATAAATCATACTACTTTAATTTTGTAACAGACTACAATATGAAACAAATTATAAGACATAGATGTATAAGCAGTTTTTCAATGAAATACAATTAAAATTCTGTGAACACTGGTTTTATATGGGGTAGAATTTAAAAAGCAACATCATAGAGATGCTCAGTGAAAAGAACTCTCTTGCCTCTCTCTAAGAATTCTCTCTATAGAGCTTAGGAGTCTCTTTCATGGTATCTTTTGTAAAAAGGGCTTTGATTGTCAAAAAATTCATAGATCTAGATCTCAAACAGTTTCATCTGAATCTCCTTTGCAAATCGATCAAAATCTCTGTCTTGTTTACCATGACTTAGTATGTCTTCAAAAATGGATAGAGTGATGTTAGCAATGTCTCTAAACGATGGTGATAATGCTCCTTTCAACATGCGCGATCTCCCCTAGTACGATTCAAATGAAAGAAATGCATGCAGCCTCATTGGTAGCTTGATACCTGATTTGCCACGAAAATAGAAAAGTACAATTGGATTCGAGGGATCGCTCTCATTAAGGAAAGATTCCATTTTGTATTCACGCATGCACACGATCTTGAAGAAATTCTGATAAGTCATGCAAACTTATAATGAATGGGGTGATGCTATTGATAGATGGTTGCGAAACCTCCTCATGGTTATCTTCAGTTTGTACCAATTTGGGTATGGATCAGTAATATTCTTTTTAATCACCACACGGAACGTGCTATTACTGATCTTGGAGAGTTGATAGGTCATGTGAAGGAGGTTGCTTTGATCTAGAAAAGTCTCAAAGGCAGGTTAATGTTTGTGTCAAGCTCATCCTTGATGTCTCCAAAGCTTTGAAGAAATCAAGATTGAACTTTCCTGGTGGGGAGGAAACCATAATCTACTATTTTTATGAAAAGTTCAGAAGCAATGTTTTGACTGTCAACGACTAACACATGAAAAAGAAAGATTTCTTTTTATGGTTAATCAGCAAGGAGCCAATGATCTTAAATCCTGTAACATCTCGTCTTCTCAGCACTCTCGTGCTCAATAGGTTATTGGGCCTTCGTGTATGTAAATATGTTCTATACACTTAGGTTACTGAGATACATATTGTATGTAAGGCGCAAGCTTCGTATGATTAACACAAGAAACTTTTTTATACTTATACGGCTTTTTGACATGGTACCAGAGCCACTAACCTAAACACAAAGGTTTTTGGCTTTCGATCAACCTGCTTCCACTTCATCACTCTGGTTTTCTTTCTCCACCACTGAAACTATAAGATGTCTGGAGAAATTGTTTCATGAACAAATGAAGATTATGTGATTTCTTCAAAAGCGAAATCACGTGTTGAGTACGTAAGAAGAATTATTTCTCCTTACGGCCTCAGTTCCGATGACAATCCCGGAACATTGATATCTTAACCGCTTCTGAAAGGACTAAACTATGAAGAGTGGTCCGCAAATCTGCAATTGGTACTTCAAGCTCGAAAGAATTTTGTTTGCAGATGGTTCCATTCCTCATCTTGAACAGAGTTCATAATATTATGAAGATTTGTGTGTTAATAATGCTCTTGTGGCACGTGGATCAAACTCACTTTTGTAGAGACACTACGGTCCACCATACCACATAGTAAAGATGCACATGATCTGTGGCTTCACATTCAACACCGGTTTTTGGTAAAAAATGGTCGGGTTCAGCGACTGAGAACTGAACTTGTAAATTGTCATCAGAAAGGTATATTGGCAATTGAGGCTTACTACGTTCAACTCACAAAGCTGTGGAGTAGCCTGTCATATTTTCAGAGAGCTAAATCACCGGCTGAGATACATAAAGAACGAGAAGAGGATAATCTTCATCAGTTTCTCATGGGGCTTGATGAATCGGTTTATGGTGCAGTGAAATCAAATCTTCTCTCTCGTGATCCATTGCCCACGCTTGATAAGCCGTATAATGTGCTTACTAAAGACAAAGAGTCCAAGCTTGTTGCACTAATGAATGAACTGGGAACGGAAGGATTGAGTTTTGCGGTTCAGACAACTCCACATGCGCTTACGGTCACAGAAAAGAAAGAGGTGGTCCTATCTGTACTCAATGTGGTAAACTGTAAACAAGGCCATCTGGCTGAAAATTGTTTTTGCAAGATTGGTTATCCTCCTTGGTTTGGAAAGAAGAACCACAAAAAGTATGGTTCACCTTATAATCGTGGTCCATCAGATGATTATGGCCGAGGCTAGGCCTGGGCATTTTCCGGTGCGGATCGGGTTCGGGTCGGGTCATGTCGGGTCCGGGTCCTTCGGGTCTTAGATATTTAGACCCAATAGGGTAGTTAGACTTTGTCGGTTCGGGTTCGGGTCGGGTCCTACCGGGTCCAGGTCGGTTCGGGTCTTATATAGTTGGACCCAATAGGGTAATTAGAATTTATCGGTTTGGATTCGGTTCGGTTTTGGGTCGGGATCGGTTCGGGTCCTACCGGGTATGGCCCAAAAATACCTAAAACACACAAAAAATACCGAAAAATATTTAAATATCCAAAAAATACCCGAAATTTTACCCAAAACCTGACCCGAAGACATAAAAATATCCAAAACTTTATCTGATTGTTCGAATTATATTTTAAAAAACCTAAACTTTTACTTAAAATCCGTAATTATATCCGAAAATCCAAATCCGAAACATAAAATAATACTCATAATACCATAAAATTACTAAAACACACACATATATATATATAATATATACTAGAAACTTTGGATATTTCGGGTACCCAATCGGGTCTCAGGTTCGGGTCGGTTCGGGTCCAAGACCCGTGGGTCCTCCACATCAAGACCCAATAGGGTAAAATGATCGCTTCGATTCATACCCGAACCGCACAATTTTGGGTCGGTTCCGGGCCGGGTCTTCGGGTCCGGGTAAAATGCCCAGGCCTACCCGAGGCGGTGGTTCTTCTCAAGCGAATCAAGTCAAACCGTGAGGAGCTGACAACGCTAGAACGAACCATGTTTCCACACATGACTCATCATCAGGTTATGGAAGCTCGGTTGCACACGCAAATCTCACAGCTTCTGGCCGGCTTGGCATAAGCGGTTTGAATGATACTCAATGGAAGATGGAGGTGAGAAGGCTCAACGAGCGTAAGCTTGCTCCTACTGATCGTCTTACTGGTACGTATTTTCTTGAATCTTGGATTATTGATTCAGGTACTTCCAACCATATGACAAGAAGTACTGAGTTTTTGACTGATACGGCTATGCCTCCGATTCTGATCAAACTTCCTGATGGAAGTTACACAAATTCGTATCAGCAAAGAAAAGTGAAAATTGGTTCATTGTTTGATCTGTGTAATGTTTTCTATGTAGATGGGCTTCAGTGTCATCTTATTTCTGTGTCTCAGCTGACCAGAGTTAGTGGATGTGTGTTTCAGATTATTGATCGGCTTTGTTTTGTTGAGGACCCAATAACAAGGATGCTAACTGGAGCGGGTGAACAAAAAAAAATGGACTCTATTTTCTTAGGGGAGTGGCTGCTGCTGCGGTAATGCAAGGGACAACCTAGCAACCTATGGAGCTTTGGTGTTGTCATTTGGGACATCCCTCGTCTAAGGCATTGGAGATGTTGAAAAAATCTGATTTTCGTAGTAGTGTTTTTAATTCAAAGACGTGTAACGTTTGTATAAGCTCAAAACAAACCAAAGATTCATTTCCTTTGAGTATTAATAAAACAAGTTTTTTTTAGATGATTCATTGCAATCTTTGGGGTCCATATAGAACTAGAAACCTGTGTGGATCTCGCTACATCTTAACAATACTCGATGATTATTCCCAAGCAGTTTGGATAAACCTTCTGCCGTCAAAAAAAGATGCACCTAAATACCTCAAATATTTTCTTGCTCTGGTTGAAAGGCAATTTGAAACTCAAGTTGAGAAAGTGCGTAGTGACAATGCCTCCGAGTTTATTTGCTTAACAGAGTTCTTTGCGCAGAAGGTAATCATCTATGAAACATCTTGTGTTGGAATTTCGCACAGAACGAGCAAAATTCCACTCTCATTTGCCGACAGAGTTTTGGGGATATTGTGCATTAGCTGCGACTTATAAAACGGACTCCTACGAAACTGTTGTAGGGAAAAAACGCCATTTGAGCTAATCTAGAAACGCACACCTCCAACGGATCACTTGCGTGTGTTTGGTTGTCTCTACTACGTTCACAATCAAAAACATGGAGGTGATAAGTTTGCTTCTCAGAGAAATGTATCAGTATTTCTAGGCTATCCATTTGCTAAGAAAGGTTGGACAGTCTATAATACTGAAACATGAGTTGTTTTGGGATCTCGAGATGTAGTGTTTTGTGAAACTTTTTTTCATTTGTAAAAACACACCAGCTGGATGCGTCTCCTTCATCGTCTTTACTACCACATCTGGGCGTTCATGATGATGATGATGAGTTTTTTGATGCCTGCTCTGCCTTACCAAATATCGATTATGCAATAGCTCTGGTTCCTGATATGTCTACTCCGAATCATGAAGCTACTGCAACCTCGACAATGAATGACTCAACTTCATATTATGTTTTTTCTACTCCAACTGCCACAGGTCAGAAAAGCTGCTCCAACAGAGCAACTGGGTTGTGGTCTGCGACAGAACAATCCCCCGAAAAAACTTGCTGATTATGTTGCAACTCTTCTTCATACACCATTTCTGTCTAAAACTACATATCCGGTAGATAATTATTTATCAAGCTCTCATTTCTCCGTGAATCATCAAGCATATAATTTTGCAATCACATCAGGTGTTGAACTAATTTTTTACAAAGATGCCATTGAGTTTGAGGTCAGGTGTGTTGCACTTATGAATGAAATTGTAGCGCTAGAAGATAATGGGACGTTTACAGTCGTCTATCATCCTCCTGGAAAGACTGCTCTCAGGTGTAAATGGGTGTATAAGATAAAGTTCAAAGCAGATGGCACAATTGAGTGATACAAAGCTCGACTGTTTTTTTTTTTGAAATAATCAAACAGAGGGCATTGAGTACAATGAAACCTTTTCCATGCAGTTAAAATGGTGACTGTTCATGGTTTTTTTAAACTCGCAGGATCTCATAACTGAGAAATACATCTGATGGATGTTCATAATGATTTCCTCCACGGCGATCTAGACGAGGAAGTTTATATGCAGTTTCCACCTGGATTTTGGACTAAGGAATATGGTAAAAACCAAGTATGCCGCCTGCATAAACACTTTGGGGCTTAAAGCAAGATTCGCGATGCTGGTTTGAAAAATTGGCAAAAACATTACAAGAATATGGTTTTGATCACACTATCATGATTATTCTCTGTTTACACTTTCTAAAGATGGGTATAGGCTGAAAGTCCTTGTGTATGTTGATGATTTAATAGTTTCAGGCAGCTTGATTTCAATTATAAATGAATTCAAAGGATACTTGAGTTCATGTTTTCACATGAAAGATCCTGGAGTGCTCAAGTACTTTCTTGGTATTGAAGTTTCACGTAGTACTACTGGTATGCATTTGTGTCAGCGGAAATATGTTCTTGATATCATCTCTGAGACAGGCCTTATGTGTGTTAAGCCTTGCTCATTCCAGTTGGAACAAAAACATATGTTGGCGAACGCAGATGGTCCACTACTTTCTCATCCATCTCGCTATCATCGACTCGTGGGTAAGCTAATTTACCTTTGAACAACACAGCCTAAACTTTCATATGCTATCCACATACGTCACAATTCATGGTGACACCAAGGTTTGAACATTGGGTGAGGTCTTTCATGTTGTTCGGTATTTGAAGAAGAACCCATGTCAAGGTATTCTTCTTCAGCTGATTTTGATTTGATTATTATTATTATTATTATTATTATTATTTTTGGTTAAATTTTGATTTGATTATTATAGCATGGTGCAACTCTGGCTGGGCACAGTGTCTAGTTTCTCGGCGTTCACTGACTGGCGGGCTCATACAATTGAGAGGTTCTACTTTAACTTGGAAAACACACAAACATGATGAAGTTTCATGCTCTTTGGCTGAAGCGGAGTATCGAGCTATGGGAGATACAATTTGTGAGTTACTTTGGCAGCGTTAGTTATTTTCTGATTTTGGGATTGACTGCTCAGCTTCTAGCACTCTACATTCATATAGTCTCACTGCCTTTCAACTTGCTGCTTACCCCGTTTTTCATACTCTTACGAAGCATAATGAGAAGGTATGCCATTTCATAAGGGACAAGATCTTATGCCGGGTGATTGCTACTAAACCTGTTTATACTCGTATTCAATTGGCAGATATCATGACAAAGGCATTAGGACGTAAGGATTTTGAGTCGTTTCTTTGCAAGCTGGGTATTCTTAATATCCACGGTCCATTTTGAGAGCGGAGGGGGGGGGGTATTGGGCTATAAAGGGCCTTTGTGTTTGTAAATATGTTGTATACACTTAGGTTACTAAGATACATATTGTATATAAGGCGCATCCTTCGTATGAATAATAAAAGAAACCCTTTTATACTCTACGGCTTCTGGACACATGTTCTCTCTTAATAAGCTTTGGTATCTTGAAAGAGATCATGTAGGAATGCATCATTTATCAGGACATCCTCGTATTTCCCCTGAAGTTCTTGAGGAAATGTGAAAGTACATTTTAGTTCAAATGGTGAAGAAAAAGCTGTTCAAGAACAGAGAGTGATTTCGCCAGTGAAAGAAGCAAAGAAGGATCCTCTAGCTCAAAAGGCGGTTTTGCAACTTATTCCTTCTCATGTAATCTCTGCTGACCGGAATGAAAACAAAAAGTAATTGTATTTAGATAATATAAATTCATCTTCCTATAAGTCTTTCAATTCATGCTCATAAGATCCTAGGCTTATGGCAGCAGCAATTACAAAAGGACACTCACCAATCAACACATCGTCAAATGTATTGGGTAGACTATCATCTCCTATATCTCAAAGCTCAACGGGTTCTCAGTTAAGTCTTTCCGTACCTGATATTTCTTGACCTTCCAGGTCAATGGAGAAGGGTATGAAGAGGCCAGGCTAATTCAAAAGATTGTCTAGACCACCAGAGAAAATCTTAAAGGCAACATGAAAAAAATGCTCAGGTTCTGAAAGAGGATGAATCTATTAAGAGGAAGACTGAAGTAGAATTTCTTGGTGCATCCAAAGAAGCTAAGAGTAATGTACCAGTGATGGTTCTGGTGAGGGGTCATCCAACGCAAAATGAGACTACTTAGTTGGAACTGTCGGGGAAAGGGGAATCATCAAGGCCTGACAGCTCGACGTCTCTTGGAATTACATAGTGTGTACTTCCCTGAGATATCCGTTTCTTATGGAAACTATGGAACCTCGGAGTACTCTTGTAGATTTGCATTGTTGGCTAGGCTATGATCATGTGTACATTGTAGATCCTGTAAATACGTGGGGTGGTCTTGCTCTTCTTTTTTGGGAGAATAGTGTAGTAGGTGGTATTATGTATGCATACAAGAATATTTTGGATGTAAAAGTATTATATGAAGATAAAGCGTTTCACTTTTGTTAGTTTTAATGGTATCTCTACTGTTGGATCCAAAATCGGGCCCATTAATTCCGAGCTCGTCAGAAAAGCAAACAAGTGAGTTCAGAGAAGTACAACGAGAAGCGCAGTTGAGCTGATGTCCATAACAAGGCCCAAGCCCAAGTTTTATCATCACACCATGACCAGCGTACTTACGAGGTGGAAGATAAGATTCTGCAGATCGTTGAGACAGTTAGAGGACAAAGAGACTGTAAAAAGAGAGCTAGAATGATATTCAAAGGACACCAGAAAAACCCTAGAGCTATTCACTGATCACATCGACCTCATTTATTTAGATTTCTAGTTCGGTTTCTTACACTCTTTGTTGTTGTTTCCGATCTTGTTCATCACTTTATAAACGAATTATACATTCAATAAAAGTCCATTTTTGTCAACCGAAGTCCGATTATATCGCTGTGTTTAAGAGCATCGTTGCACACATCCTTTGTCTTCCCCTGATTGAACTCTCGATCTCTACAAAAAACTGAATGTGGATTTTAGGATCTACATGTTGGCGCCGACTGTGGGGAAGGTAAACGAAAAACACCCTTGCTAAGAACCTGATATAAGATTTCTAAGCACGATTATGGACCCCGATCAGACCCAATCCGGATATCCAAAAAGAAAAGCAATCAAACACGATTCCTCGGGAGCCGCCGTCATCACGACGTCAGCGAAGATGTGATCATCTTACAACGATACCGGCGGCCCGCAGAAAAAAAGAGTTCCACACCGAGAAGAAACACCCCTCCCGGAAGCTCGATAACCATCAGAAACCCAGAAGGAAATGTTAACCTTCTACGAACACAAAACAATCAAACTCGATATGCCACACGATGATGCCCTGGTCATTAAAATCGATATCACTGGAGTGACCGTACAAGAGCCTTCATCGACACAGGTAGCGCCGGAAACATTATACCTAGGGTCACACTCTGATTAATAGATCAAGGTGGCCACACTATCCAACGCGAGATTGATTTCCACGTCGACTTTGACGAATGAAAAGTGCGATTCTTGGAGACCGTATTCATTGTGACTAGAGTCCATGATTTGGAATTAAAATCCAAATTCGCCGTCTCCGAACACCCTATGCATTTCGACGTCGTTTTGGGGAGGTCGTGGTTACATAAAATGAGGGCGATCTCATCGGTTTACCACCAATGCATGAAATTTATGTCACCTACCAGAGAAAGAACGATTTACAGCAGACATAAGAAATCCAGAGCCTGCTACTTGGCAGGTTTCTAAAAAATGCACCCGCAAGAGAAGAAAATCCCATTTGCTCGGGATCTCGCTGTCAAGAAAAACAAAGAGAGCTTATCGAGCTCGATCCCAATCGACGAACGATTTCCCGAAAAATGCGTCAACATCGGAAACGACATTCCTTTGGATATAAGACGCGACTTGCTATCATTTATGAGAGAAAACATCAAGACATTCACCTGGACGGCCACCGATATGCCCGAGATTGATACCACGATAACGTCTCACCAGTTGAACATCGATCCTACTCACATGCCGGTCAAGCAAAAGCAAAGGAAATTGGCCCCCAAGCGTTCAAAGGCCGTAAACGAAGAAGTTGAAAAACTCCTTAAGATCGGATCCATCCGCGAAGTCCAGTACCTAGATTGGTTAGCCAATCCCGTCGTGGTAAAAAAGAAGAACGGAAAATGGAGTATCTGTATATTGATTTCACCCATCTCAATAAAGTGTGTCCGAAAGATAGCTTCCCACTACCGCACATAGATTAACTAGTGGAAACCACAGCCGGGAACGAACTACTATCATTCATGGACGCTGTCTCCGGCTACAACCAGATCATTATGGATCCAGAGGACCAAGAGAAAACGAGTTTTATCACCAAACATGCTACTTATTGCTATAAGGTAATGCCTTTTGGACTAAAGAACGCAGGAGTCACCTACCAGCGATTAGTAAACAAAATGTTCGTCGCACGGCTCGGGAGAACAATGGAAGTCTACATCGATGACATGCTCGTCAAGTCATCAAAAGCAAACAACCACGTCCTCCAACTCCAAGAATGCTTCCAAATCCTTAATAAATTCAGGATGAAGTTGAATCCGACCAAATGCACCTTTGGGGTAGCCTCAAGAGAATTCCTCGGATACCTAGTAACAAAAAGAGGGCTCGAAGCTAATCCTAAGCAGATTACAGCATTGGTGGACACTCTGCTGCCAAGGTCCATTCGAGAAGTGCAGCGATTGACTGGAAAGTTAGCCGCGTTGAATCGTTTCATCTCGAGATCTACCAAGAAGATATGTCTTCCATTTTACCAACTCATGAAAAGGGAACAAAAGTTTGAATGGAACGAAGAATGCGATCTCGCACTAAAAGAACTAAGGCATACATAAGCCAACCCCCGGTATTGTCGAAACCAATCGAAGGCTAGACAATATTCCTGTACATAGCAACTTCCGAACACGCGGTCAGCAGTGTACTGATCAGAGAAGAAAGCGGTGAGCAGAAAGCGATATAGTACACCAATAGATCTCTGATAGACGCCGAGACAAGATATCATTTGATGGAGAAGTTGGCCTTAGCAGTCGTCATGGCTGCGAGAAAATTGAGGCCGTATTACCAATTGCACTCGATCACATTAATAACGCCGCAACTACTACGAACCATCCTTCATAGTCCAAGCCAATCAGGGAGATTAGCTAAATGGGCGATCGAACTCAGCGAATACGACATCGATTATAAGCCTCTGATGAGTGCGAAAGCCCAAGTCCTCGCCGACTTCATAACCAAACTCGCTCCAAAGGAGGCCGACTCGAATTTGAGTTCGAAAAGATGGAAACTATACGTCGATGGCGCATCCTCGAAACAGGGTTCAGGGATCGGCATACAGCTTGAGTCCCCGTCCGGAGAAATAATCGAACAATCGTTTCGCCTAGGATTCATCGCCTCCAACAACAAAGCCAAGTACGAATCACTGATCACTGGGTTACGACTTGCCCAAAGTATCGAAGCCAAGGAGATAAACGCCTTCAGTGACTCGCAACTAGGTACGTGTCAATTCCATGGGCAATACGAAGCCAAAAATGAAAGAATGGAAGCATATCTCGAAGTGCTGCGAGATATCACCGAACAGTTTGATAAGTTCAAACTCACGAAAATACCTAGAGAAGAAATCACATCGGCGGAGGCCCCCGCTACCGCATTAGCATCAACGTCGAATCTCGCTGTAAAGCGCGTAGTACCAGTCCAAGGGATCGAAAAGCCAAGCATCAATCTGTCACGTAAGGAGAGAAACTTGTCGGAAAAAGACCACCATCAAATAGGGACAATTATCACCAGAAGCAGGGCCAGAGAAAAAATCCAAGATAACACCGATGAAATACAGCCAGACGAAAAAACCTTTAACGACCCCTACGACGATGACATCGGGATACCACAAAGGCCCGAAGAGAGTAGCGCGCCGCGTGCTCGAAGAAAAACCTCAACCCCCCTTGAAGAGGCAGATCACCAACCCAATGTGACGGCACACAAAGTCCTCCAAAAAGAAGTAGAAAACAAAGCCGATTGGAGAATCCCAATCTATAATTACATCAGTAAGGGTGAACTCCGTGATAAAAGAGGAGAGACTAAGAAAATAAAAGCCCGGAGTTCGCGCTACTGCATCATGGAAGAAAAACTATACAAACGAAGCCTGGGGGAGCCCTACCTCCTGTGCGTATCCCCTAAAGACTCTTTCACGATCTTGAAACAAACCCACGATGGGTCGTGCGGAAGCCCTTCGTGTGGTAGATCGCTGGCTATTAGAATTAAGAAATACAGATACTATTGGCCGACTATCGACGATGATTGCGAACAATTTTCACTGAAATGCGATAGATGCCAACGACAAGCCCCCATGATACACCAGCCCACTCAAAAGCTCTCGTCTATATAGTGTTGACCTACTACTTCACCAAGAGGATTGAAGACGAGGCATTTCTGAATGTCAGAACTGAGATGGTGATCAAGTTTGTATGGAGGAATATCATATGCCGACACTGACTCCCGTACGAAATAGTCACTGACAATGGCTCCCAATTCATATCCAAAGCATTCACATAATTGATCAAGAAGTGGAAGATAAAGATAAAAACGGCAAGTCCGAGATACCCGAAATGCAACGGTCATGCAGAAGCTGCGAAGAAAACCATAATGAACAATCTAAAGAAGAGACTCGACCTTAAAAGGAAAGGTGGGAAGAAGAACTACACGGCGTCCTCTAGGCGTGTCGAACGACAACGCACACCGCAGCACAGGAAACCCCGTTCTCTCTCTTACGAAGTCGAAGTGGTGATTCCGACCGAAATCGAAGTCCCAAGTCAACGGCACATTTTATGCCCAGAAAACATTGAACTCAACGAAGATTTGCTAATCGATCAACTCGACATGATCGAAGAACGAAGAGAGAAGGTATCAGCAGTCCAGGTACAGAACTACAAACAAGCAGCATCCCGCTACTACGATTATAAGGTAAGAAACCGCTCCTTCTGTGTCGTAGACTTAGTACTACGAAAGTGTTCGATGGAACAAAAGAAGAAGGGGCGGGAAATCTGGGAACAAGATGGGAAGGACCCTACAAAATAACCAAGGAAGTACGAGCTAGAGTCTACGAAAAATGTAGAACCGGAAAACCCGAAATGCGACCTTGGAACGCATATAACCTTAAGAATTATTACAGATAAAAAGTTCAACACCTAACCTACGGTTAAACATCGAACTGGGGGAACATCGAACTAGATCAGAAACAAAAAATGAACTACGTCAAGCTTGATCCCCGATAAGGGTACGTAGGCCGCTCGATATCGAGAACATCAAAACAAAACAAAAATCAAATTTATGTTAATGAAAGAAATACATCCCTCGACCTCATGAAGGTCCCAAGACAGATTCCTGATCAGTCTCTGTCTCCATTCTTTGAAACAACATAGGGATATATTATCAAATATCGTCACACAGAGGTACTTACCCTAAAAAAGTTCATTAACCCATAAAATATCCTTACATTCCGACAAAAGTGCAAAAACAAAAAAAATACAAAAGGAAACAAACAATCAGTCGTCTTGATTAACTGAATCCGAAGACACCTCTAGGAGATTGAGATGCTCCAAACAAGGATCAGACACCTCGGATTTACCAAGATCGATGGTACAATCGAGATCCTTATCTTTGAGACGTTCCAACTCAGCTTCGATCTCGAAACCACCTTCCAAATACTCAGTCAACACGTCAATACGTGCCTTCATGCCTTCCATCCGAATCTCGGCCTCCCTCTCCACCTTCAGGTCCCTCAGCATCCCCTTAATCACTTCCAGCACTTTCTCATACTCTCGCACAAGGGACCGACGAGCACGACGAGATTCCTTCTTTATCGCCGCCTCTCGATTCTTGAATTTCCTCTTGTGTTTTTCCTCCATCGACTGGAAATCCCCCTGGATCGCGATCTTTGCCTGCTCAGCTTCCAACACCCTGTTTTCGAAAATAGAACTTTCCCTCTCGAGCTCGATCGACCTATCCTTAAACCTCTTGATCTCCTCGACGCGTCTCAAATCAAGCTCCTCCGCTTTAGACGCAGCAACTCTCAGCTCTTGAATCACGTTCAGATATCCCTCAACCTCTTCTTTTCCGGGCAGATTGTGGGAACCCAAATTCGCACTGTCGATTTCCGTAAAATAAGTAAAGGGACAATTAGGTAGATATACAAAATATAGAACAAAATTAGCAAACTACCCTAAATGATAAAAAACCCTTATATACAGTATATTTTTTCTCCCCCTAGACACTTTTACCCCTGCCCTAGCTATCCATCCATCTTTCTCTCTCTTTCCCGTTTTTCACCTATCTCCCTTCTTTTCTCTCTCTTTCTCTTTCTTTCCCATTTTTTTACATGTCTCCACTTCCACCATTTATGAATCTCTCACCAATGAATTAAAGATTACCATTTATTGCAGGAATCGACAATCTATAGAGACAAAAAAACACAGTAAGAAACTTAAGCATATATTATTGTTAATTAAAATATGATGTTTAATGCTAAGTTTTAATGTAAAATATTATAAAAATTGTTAGCGGATAACTTGCTTATTAGAAACATGTATTTATCATATAGTAAAACCATGACCTCAATCTTATATGCATGTGCCATATAAAATATAATGTTAGATGCTACATTTGGTTTGCATAAGATACAGTAATTATTAACCTTAAATAAGAAATAAGTTTAACATCTAATAATGTAGTTAGTTTGATAACTTAGTTTGTAGCATTTAACATCTTGGCAACCAATTTTAAAAGCGTTAACATGTTTTATTATATTTAACCGAGCCTGTATTGGTTAATGAAAACATATAATATAAAATGTAACTGCTAAGTTTTGATCTTCGACGTTATACAACTTGTTAGATCGGTAATCAATTTCGTATTCTTTAACAAATTATGTATCAGTTAATGTAGCTATTTATTAACATCTGAAAAACTATTTTAAAACTTTTTAATATATTTTGTAACAGTTAATCTAAGATTTACCTGCTAACAATACTCGATTTAATGCTAAGATTTAATGGTAAGTTTTAATGTAAAATATTATAAAAATTGTTAGCGGTAACTTGTTTATTAGAAACATGTATTTATCATATAGTAAAACCATGACCTCAATCTTATATGTATGTGCCATATAAATATAATGTTAGATGCTACATTTGGTTTGTATAAGATACAATAATTATTAACCTTAAATAATAAATAAGTTTAACATCTAATAATATAGTTAGTTCGTTAACTTAGTTTGTAGCATTTAACATCTTGGCAACCAATTTTAAAAATGTTAACATGTTTTATTACAGTTAACCGAGCATGTATCGGTTAATGAAAACATATAATATAAAATGTAACTGCTAAGCTTTGATGTTTGGTGTTATACAACTTGTTAGATTGGTAATCAATTTCGTATTTTTTAACACATTATGTATCAGTTACTGTAGCTATTTATTAACATCTGATAAACTATTTTGAAACTTTTTAATATATTTTGTAACAGTTAAGCTAAGTTTTACCTGCTAACAATACTCGATTTGCCCCTGCATCATCTTCATCGTGGTCTTCACCAAACCATCATCTTCGAGATCTGATTCTCTAGCTCAGACAAAACCATCTATATTTTGATCACAAAAGTGGATGGAGAAGATATAGATTGTGGATCCCGACTTTCTTGTCACCGGATCTACTTCATGATTCTCGGATCTCTGACCGCGATTTGAATCATGATCCGTACTGGCGGATTCTTTAACTTTCGAATTGGATTTGAGAGGAGGAAATCAAAATTGGATTTTCGAAATAATATTCCTCTTGAAAAAAAACCCTAGTTTTGAGTAAAGGGAGATTTGAAAGGAAAAAGAAAAGAGAAAGAAAGAAAGGAAGAAGAAGAAGATTATTTGGTCAAGAATTGTGGAGTAACGAGAGAGAGAGAGAGAGAAGGGATGAAGTTGGTAGTTTGGGCAGGGGTAATTTTGGGTTTTAAAAAAATCAATAGTGAATAGGGTATATAGTTAATTATGATATTTTCTGTGTATATAGAGCCAAATTACTCATAAGTAAACTTAGGAAAACCCTAATTTTCCAGAGGACCCGGATCTCGGCGAGAGCCAAAAACAAGTAACCAAAAAAATGCGGAAAATATGAAAAACATGATAAAACGAGTTTATAAAGAAAGTTGATCTTATTTTGAATTCGCGTAAGAGTGATATACCATGATTTTGACCCGCTTTTAGCCATGGTATTGATATGTTTTTAGGAGTTTTATATATGTTTTGGAGTCTATTAGGTGTGTTTTCAGGTTTAGGAGCATTTTGGAGTAAAGTGATAATTTAGGTGCCCTTGTGGAGCTTAAAGGAGAGTTTTCCGAGATGACTATGAAGATCGGACAACAATGATACATATCGATCGATACACACCCTGTGTAGTCGATCGATGACGCTTCTATTGAAGATGAAGTCGAGATACTCCATCGATCAATGTACACCATGTACCATCGATCGATATGATGCGTGGACAACAAGTCCAACTTGGCCGACTTGAACCCCAAGTCTTCCCAATATTACAATAATGCCCCTGACAAGTTTTTAACCTAATGGAACTCATATTTATAGTTTTTGCCATTGTGTTTGACTAGACATGCTTTTTAAATGTTTTCTATTGTTTTAGTTCTTTTTATACTTGAAAAGCTTTGCATACTTTTCTTGTTACTTTGTTATATTCTATACTTAGCAATAAAGTATTTATTTTTCATCTTAATTTCTTAAAGGTTATAGAATTCCAAGATTTAGAAGAAACACACAAAGAGATTTGTTGTTCCAAGAACCAAAAGTTCAATATTATAATCTATGAGTTTCTATTATTACCTAGCTGTTATGAATCTCTCAGCTATGTCTGAGTAGATTTCTTTGATATATTTAGGGTTCAAATAGTTATGAGGGATTAGCCCCAACTATGGAATGTTGAATTGTTGATATTCATTATCCAAATGAACCCTAATGTTTACTCTAGATTAGCTACCTAGAGTACGATCATGGATCTGATTTAACTTGTTAATTGTTGTCCTGAAATCATTTGGCATGAGCTTAGATCCTCTAGGGTTGTGCGAGGGCCGGTCTATGATCTTAGTGAACACTGTTTTGATTCGATCTTATGCTATATCGGTCGATACTCCTATAGAGTCATCGATCGACAGCAACCCATATCGTCCGATATCGCTGTCAAAACATCGGTCGATATTGCTGGCAATAATATCAATGGATGTGTCTATTTAGCGATTGCTATTAGATCTGTCTAAGAATCGAAGTTCTCATATATCTTGCAAGCAATTCATTAAAACATCTATAGCATTATAATCATAATTATCTGAATAACAACCTTGAATCTAACTACTTTCTTTTATTGTTTTAAACCTAATCCCATTCTCTTAAGCAATTTATCATTGCTTACAAAACTGAAATTTACTATTTTAAACCTAATTAACCTAGCATAATCATTTATGATTACATCTATTGTGTTCCTTAGTTCCCTGTGGATTCGATCCCTAAGTACTACAACTGAACCTCTTATTTGAGAGAGTAATTCACTTCTTAGGGTTAAACATTTGAGTGGTATCAAATTAGGCGCTGTTGCCGGGGAACTTTGATAAACATTAGATTTAATCTGATTAGGTCTAGGGTACTTTTCTTTTATTGTTTAAATATCTTCTGACACCAAAATTTTTTTCTTGTCATTTTCAGGTACATGCCCAGCAGTACTAGAAGCAACAAGAACAAAGAACATTTGTACTCAGAAAATCCTCACGGCTTGGAATGTAGCATCCGTAAAGACCTAAGCTCCTCATCGACAACAACACATCCCTGTCGACCGATACTTGCTTACCACAGTCGACCGAGACACCCTCAACGCCGACCGATACTCTCACCGTCACATCGCTCGACATCAACAACCGTTCGTCGACCGATACCCTTCACCCGACATCGATCGATATAGTCATCTTACATCGATCGATACTAACCAGCGAGACATGGTAGCGCCTATTATTCTCACTACCGATGAGAATGGAGACCTGCGTGATCGAGATGGTCACCTGCATAATGCAGCAGGTCAGAAGCTGAACGCTCAGAAGGAGATCATACCTGAGCAAGAGACTGCACCTACATACATCATTCAACCTGTAGAAGAGGCTAACCAAGCTAGATCTTTTCCTGACTATAACCGCCCAGATCAGTTTTATTCCAACCGATCAGCCATCCGCCCCCTGCTATTCAGAGAGGAGATTTCGAGCTTAAGCCGCAGTGCTACACCCTTGTAGGACAAATACCCTTTTGTGGGTTGTCCAATGGGCATCCTATGGACCATCTGGAGAGGTTAGAGGATCTCATAACCGTCATAAAAGCCAATGGAGTCCCTCAAGACTATCTTCTCTGCAAGCTTTTCAAGTACTCTCTATTTGGAGAAGCTTTGCAGTGGCTTAGACAAGCACCACCAGGTTCTCTCACTACCTGGAGTGACATCAAGAACACATTCCTGCGTAACTTCTGTGATGAGTCACGCGCTGAAGAATGGAGGAAAAAGATTGCTACATTCACTCAGAATCCTGAAGAATCATTCAAAGATGCATGGAACAGATTCAAGTCCTACCAAAGAGATTGCCCACACCACGGTTTCAACAAAGTGCAACTTCTTTGCACTTTCTATAGAGGCATCACATTAGATTATTAGAGAGCTCTTGATACAACTAGTGATGGCAACTTCAACACCAGGAATCCACAAGAGGCTATGAAGCTAATTGATAACTTAGCTTCTAGCAACAGCACGAAGAACTTCATGAAGACAAAAGCTACATCATTCCTTGGGAAGGAATACATCAATGAAGTACAAGCACAGCTGGATACCATTCAGAAGTTACAAAACAAGCAGATCTGTTCAGTGGAGGATGCAGAAACTGCAGGTGAAGATTATATAGAAGAAGATGTGAACTGGGTCAGTGGAGCTGGTTTTAAGAGGTCTGGTAACCAAGGAGGATACAGAAACTACACAGGACAGAGAAGCAACTTCAACCAGAATTCACAGAAGCCTAACACCTTCAGCAGCAGCAACCCCAACAACAAGAAGAGCTATGGAAACTCATTCTACTACAACCCACACCCACCCACCCAAGATACTAAACTGGAGGAGATGCTTGACAAGGTCCTTGAGAGTCAGCAGAAACTCCAGACAGACTTCAATGGGAAGATCGACTCCGTCTACAACACCCTCCAAACAAAGCTAGATGCTTTAAACACCCATATGAAGAAGCTGGAGACTCAGGTGTTTCAGACAGTAGAAGCCCTAAAGAAGCAGGAGCTTGCCAACAACCATAACATCAATGCTGTCTTGGATGATGATTTTTGGCAAGAGGTAGTAGAAGAGATTCAGCAATCTGATGATGAGAGAGACTTTGTTCGCGACTACTATCGATCGATATCAACCCGTGATCATCTACCGATACGATAACATGTACATCGATCGATAGACTTTGATAAGTGTCGATCGATGGACTTCGACGAGTACCCGTACGAGTGCTGTACCGTCCAGACTATGCCTCACGAAGCCTTCGCAGCACGTCACCCACATCCGCCCATTATGACCGACTTGGTCACCGTCCTATCGATCCGCACATTATGACCGACATGGTCACCCTCCTATCGATCGACAGGAAGACCATAATATCGACCGACGCACTCCAGTCAGTGTCGCTCGATACATGGTACCCCAACGCCGAGTGCAACTCCCCAAGATAGATGGTGCAGGTATTGACGCATTCCGGAAGCAGTATTACACTACTAGAAGCCCTCAGAAAGCCATCTTGGAGAGACCCACGGATATCTTTGAGTCCATGAAGATAGAAAAGGAAACTAATGGAAGAGTTCTCAGAAAAAGGAAAGAGAAGATACCAAAGCCTTATAAAAGGGAAGCTAATGAGAAAGAATTGTCAAGCTTCAGAAAAAGAGTTCTCAGAATACCTAAAGAGAAACCTTTTGAAGAAGCCTACTTTTCACACAGATTGTGGATGTTTTTCAGAGAAACAAGAGAGACAGAAGAAGACATAACGAGGATGTTTCACCAAGTTAGAGAGAGTCTAAAGAAGAAGACCACACTGGAGAAGAAGACCACACTGGAGAAGAAGAGCGATCCAGGGAAGTTCACAATACCCTGTTCCATCAGAGGTGTTGAGTTCCCTCGTGCCCTATGTGATACAGGATCTGGAGTCAGCATCCTACCCAAGCTTTTGGCAGACCATCTAGGTCTGAAGATCGAGCCTACTCTACTACTTGGAAGAGCGTTCTTAGCCACAGTTGGAGCCGTTTGTGATCTAAGATCCAACAAGCTATGTCTAACCCTCATCAACCCTACCATCCACTACAATCCTATTCCAGTCATCAAGTTTCCAAGGATGAAGAACCCATCACTCGTAGTAACATGTTTCTGTGCCCACGAGTATGATTCCATGGCCGAGTATGAAACCGATCCAGATCCATCAACCGATGGCAGTCTTATACCATCGACCGATACCAGCGGACTCGAATCGATCGATGAATACACATGGTCATCGATCGATACGCTATTCCAGAAGATCGAGGAAGAGTTTCCAGACGGCGATTTTGGCACCAATGATTGGGAGAACGATCATTACATGCCCGAACTAGCTAGCATCACTACTCAAGAGGAGTACGATGCCGATTATGAAGAGGAACGAGCCACAGAGTATAGATTTCTTCGAGAAGACGAAGTCAGACTTTTCCTCCCATCTTTCATCTTCCGACCTTCGACCGATGGATACCATTCTCCATCGACCCATATGCCCCAACCCAGATCGCTCAAATGAATTTTTGAATCTACGAGCGACGAACCTTACTGCGCACAAGTCTATGTCCCACTCGAACCACGAGACGGAGATTACTCGATTGGAAGCTGGGCGAGTAGTTATCATGAGAGTTTTGCAGTAAATACAGCACCACTACCATTCGCGATCCAACCTGAAGCACCCGTATCGACCGACACGGAGCACCAGCCATCAACCGACATGTTCCTCAACAGATCGACCGATGCACCAGCTCCACCATCGATCGATACAGCATCTAAACCATCCGAAGTACAAACACATAGAATCGATTTTACATTACTAACTCCGAATGAATATGGTATTTTCAGGGATCCAGAAGGTCATGCACGAGCACTAGATGGAAGAATCATTCCAATATCCTAAGAAGATGTTGCAGACATCCTTCAGATGGCTAATGGAACAATCAGTCCCTACATACAACCACCCATCCACCAGAATGATCAGCACCAACCACCTCATGAACAAGATGGTGCAGAAAACATTCATTCCAACTCAGCTAGTCCAGCAGATCGACGCCTATCGATCGATAAATGGAAGAGAGCATCGATCGATATACATCGCGAGTTTGGGAAGAGAGCTTTGAAACACGGAGTTCGTCGTTTGTTCTGGGAAAAGAAGGACAAATTTGGTGTCTATAGAGATGAGAGTGGTTATGCACGAAGCATCAATGGTGACATCATCCATGTCTACAAAGAAGACATTGAGAAGCTGCTTAATAGAGCCACAATGTTTGAGCGCTCTTATTTTTGTTTACCAGAGAGTGCTGAACCATATGCTAAAGGAGTTCCAGATTGCAAGCTCTACACACAAGCAGAAGTCACCGACATGCTGAATGGAAGAACCGGTGACCATAACTGGGAGATAGCAGGATTGAGGCTTGAACATGAGAAAGCCGTATCATCGCTTCGAGGTGAACTACTATGGAATATGTCTGGCAATGACTAAGCACGAAAACAAAGAGAAGCCCTACAAGAAGAAGTCAACATATTGCGCGCACAACTCGAATCTCAGGCACGACCATCGACCGATGCAGCACCATCAACATCGATCGACACGACCTTTGACACACCTATAGAGAGTCACCTACGGAATCTATCGATCGATGATATACCCAGCACATCGATTGATAATCCCGCACCAGACTACTGTACCAGAGAAGAACTTGAAGAAGCCCAAAGAGATATCTACAGATCTATTGAATTCTGTGAAGACGAAGATTACAGATTACTAGACAAGTATTGGTTCCCAGTACAAGGTGACGTTCAAGATTTGAAATGCACAGTGGAGAATATTCAGCAGGAGATCGAAAACATCAAGAACCAGCTCGCGAGCCAACCTGCCCAATCAACATCGATCGACGAGCCTCTGCACCCATCGACCGACGAACATCCATCCACATCGATCGACATGACTACATCGAGATCGATCGATACCACCCTATCGCCTGTGCACAGTACCCAAAACCTCAACACCATGCCGATGAGTACTGATCCAGAGAACATCTACAGCAACACTGGACGACATGAGTGCAGGTTATCAAGCATTGAGGAGTGGTTACAAAGAATCCACTATGAGGTCCATGGTTTGCAAGCTAGTATGACCCGAAGCAAGAAAGCCACAAGAAGCTTTTTAACTTCATCGTTTTAAGAATCACAAGACAAGGATGATACTTGTTTCCCAACAAGTACCTGCAACCCACCTCACTAGCCACCATACCTCCATAGTCAAGCTAAATGACTTTAAATAAGCGCTGAGTGGGAGGCAACCCACTGTTAGGTATTTTCTTACTTAGTTTAATTTTATTTTTACTTATTACTTTCGTTCTTTATTTGTTTTTAGGATCATAGCTACACGATCACTACCTCTATCGACTGATGAGACCATGTCTACATCGCCCGACATAACCCTATCCATGACGATCGATGGAAGTGACTCACCATCTATCGATACGAACATCGGTCAGGTATATCGTTCACAATTTCGATATCAATTACACATTTATTATTTCCTATGCTCTAACTCCGACTAGTTATACACTGAGGACAATGTATGATTTAAGTCTGGGGGGAGTGAATTACTGATGCTACTTTACCTTTTTGATCTCTTTAAAAAGTTTTCAAAATTTTGTTTTATTGAGTCAAGAAAGGGACAAGAATATTTCAAAAATATTTTCTTTTGCTTTTTTATCTTACTACTCTTTAGCACCATTCTTAGAATTATTGATTGCAGAAAGTACTATAGATGCTAAAGTGGATCATCGATCATCCTATGACAACACTTTTCATGATTGTTTGGAAGAACCAAAGCTGATTTCCAACAACCTGACATCTATTGCTTGTCTTGGGTTTGGTATACAAGGGGTCGCAATCTGATGCAAGTCTGGAAGGTAAAAGTCTCAAAATTTTTGGTTTCCTTCTCTCCTTCCTTTGGCATCCCGTAAAGAGAAAAAAAAAGATTGAGATGATTTCCTGAGAAGCAGAGGGAGAGGTACATTACCCATGACCCCACTATTCTAAATCAAAGGAATGATCACACATTGTGGAAGCGAGGGAGAGGTACATTACCTATGACCCCACTCTACGCCTACAATTTGTCAAAAAAAAAAAGAGACTACAAAAGTTGAAAGATCAATAAGATGAACATTAGTTGTTCATTGGGATTGATATAAAAGAAAAGAAAAGTTTGGGATTCAGAGAAGGGGGATAAAGAGAGAAAATGAACCAGGATGAGAATGCTTGAAACTTCTATGAGTTGAATGCAAGTGTTTTTTGATCGATAATCCCAAGGTAAAGCCTACACCTTTATTTTATGCATAAATGAAATCAGTAGAGGGATAGACAGACAGGATTGTTTAAGTTGATTTGCTAGATGCATTTGGTTTCTAAGCTAGGATATGGTATAATGTACTTCTGTAGTTAGTAATATGAGATGTGGCTTGCAACAAAGTAGAAGTGATGATTTTAGAGCTAAGATTTTATTGAGTCCCTACTGTTCTTAAACTTCTTCCAAAAGAGACTAATAGTTTGCTTGAGGACAAGCAAAAGGTTAAGTCTAGGGGAGTTGATATACCATGATTTTGACCCGCTTTTAGCCATCGTATTGATATATTTTTATGAGTTTTATATATGTTTTGGAGTTTATTAGGTATGTTTTCAGGTTCAGGAGCATTTTGGAGTAAAGTGATAATTTAGGTGCCCTTTTGGAGCTTCAAGGAGAGTTTTCCGAGATGACTATGAAGATCAGACAACGATGATACATATCGATCGATGCACACCCTGTGTAATCGATCGATGACGTTTCTATTGAAGATGAAGTCGAGATACTCCATCGATCGATGTACACCATGTACCATCGATCGATATGATGCGTGGAGTACAAGTCCAACTTGGCCGACTTGAAGCCCAAGTCTTCCCAATATTACAATAATGCCCCTGACGAGTTTTTACCCTAATGGAACTCATATTTATAGTTTTTGCCATTGTGTTTGGCTAGACATGCTTTTTGAATGTTTTCTATTGTTCTAGTTCTTTTTGTACTTGAAAAGCTTTGCATACTTTTCTTGTTACTTTGTTCTATTCTATACTTAGAAATAAAGTATTTCTTTTCATCTTAGTTTCTTAAAGGTTATAGAATTCTAAGATTTAGAAGAAACACACAAAGAGATTTGTTGTTCCAAGAACCAAAAGTTCAATCTTCTAATCTATGAGTTTCTATTATTACCTAGCTGTTATGAATCTCTCAGCTATGTCTAAGTAGATTTCTTTGTTAGATTTAGGGTTCAAATAGTTATGAGGGATTAGCCCCAACTATGGAATGTTGAATTGTTGATATTCATTATCCAAATGAACCCTAATGCTTACTTTAGATTAGCTACCTAGAATACGATCATGGATGTGATTTAACTTGTTAATCATTGTCCTGAAATCATTTGGCATGAGCTTAGATCCTCTAGGGTTGTGCGAGAGCCGGTCTATGATCTTGGTGAACACAATTTCGATTCGATCTTATGCTTTATCGATCGATACTCCTATAGATTCATCGATCGACATCAACCCATATCGTCCGATATCGCTGTCAAAACATCGGTCGATATTGCTGGCAATAAGATCAATGGATGTGTCTATGTTCGATTGCTATTAGATCTGTCTAAGAATCGAAGTTCTCATATATCTTGCAAGCAATTCATTAAAACATCTATAGCATTATAATCCTAATTATCTGAATAGCAACCTTGAATCTAACTACTTTCTTTTATTGTTTTAAACCTAAACTTATTCTCTTAAGCAATTTATCATTGCTTACAAAACTGCAATTTACTATTTTAAACCTAATCAACCTAGCATAATCATTTAGGATTACATCTATTGTGTTCCTTAGTTTCCTGTGGATTCGATCCCTAAGTACTACAACTTAACCTCTTATTTGAGAGAGTAATTCACTTCTTAGGGTTAAACATTTGGGTGATATCAAAGAGCGTTGCGATCTTTACATGAGATTAAAAAGGCTTTGGCCGCAAGGGCCATCAGCGAGTTATCAACATAAAACCCTAAACTTAGTCGAGTCCCAGTTCGATAACAAAAGACGAAAAATATAAGAAAAAGAGAATTTGATTGATTTCGGACTGAACCTTATTAAAGGCTGCCTACGTACCCCTTTGGAGAATCAAGTCAAACGTAGTTCAATTGGTAGAGCTGGACAAGACATCAAACTGCCTAGGCGAGTTCGCCTAGTGATTGAGTGCTAGTCATAGAAACCAAACTTGTCGAGAAATAAGCCTAAGTTTCTAAGTGCACAGACTTCTGAGTCTAAAAGAGTTGTGAAAATCGTCCACTGCCCTTGTCCCCAATCTTCTGCTTATATTATCCCTCCTTAGGCGGTTTATTCCTTCCTTTTCGCCCAGATTTGAGTTTATCGAGAATCTTCTATTTATCTCGATCTTTCCATTTTTCTTCCGGAAATCTTCTATTTATCTTTAAGCTTGACATTTATCTTCTTTCTGCGAGTAAATCGTCAAACCGTCGTCATACCTTTGGGCCGGACCTCGTTTAAAGTCGCGAGTAGGCTTTTATCGCGTTTTAGGTCTTTCTGAGCTGTTTTGCGATAAAAACTATTTTACGATTTTAAACGTTATCGTTTCCTGATACGATGCCGTTTTTAAGTAAGCATTTCGAGTTAATCGTATTGTTTGGCAATGTTCGATGTTTCGTTTAATTTTTGCCGTTTTTATGATTTACTCGAGGTTTTACTAAACACGCGCTTTTTACAATTTTTTATAAACAAATCTCGAGTTAATCGTATAATTGGGCAATATTCGGTGTTTCTTTTGGCCGTTGCCGTTTTATACGATTTACTCGAGTTCTTTCGAGAAAACAAGACTTTACGGTTTTTAACGTAAAACTTGATCAAAAAGACGGATCGAGATGAAACAAGAGACGTTCCGATAATGGTTCAGAGCACGATTGGAGTAGAAGGACGTATGCTTCGTGTCGGGAGTGCGGGGAGCAGGGCTCGGATTGGTCAGATCGACGTACGGCGAGCTGCCACGAGATGATCAGCTCGCCGTACGGCGGATGCGGTTTTTTACGGTTTTTCCCTTAACTTGGGCAATCGTGTATTCGGAGATTGTTTCGTTCATTTTTCCGAGATGCCAATTTCCATGTTTCGCGCGGATTTCCTTTGTTCGGAAAATCCTTAGAATTTTATAAAACAACTTCTCGTGTTTTATAAAACGTATTCTTATTTTTGCGGAGACTTTTAGCAATTGATTTCGTCGTGACCGATTTTGACACTAGCAGTTAGCCCCCCAGCTCGCTAGAATCTTGAGCCTCTAGCTTGAGGTTCTTGCGAGTTGTTAGCCAGTTTTAGGTAAGTTAGGTGGAATTAATGGTTGGAAAGGTCTTTTGAAAGTGATCTTTCCACTCTCCAGGGAGCGGAAAGCGTTTAGGATTAGTGCTGCGCCTTGTGAAGGCTGCCTACGTACCCTATTGAAGGGATCAAGCCTTTCGTAATTCGTCTTGGAGTTAAGGTTCGTATGACCTGTTTCCCAGTGAGACCTTTACAGTCTAGTTATTTGTATTGGACCTTTGTTGGTCTTGAGACTAGCTTAGTATGCTGTTTTCTCTGGTCGAGTGTAGCCGTTATAGTTTCAGACTGGCCGTGTGGGGCTGTGAGTCCCTGCCGCTTTGCGGCTTTATTATAAATCAGTTTGCGTTTTTAAGTGCGTGTTTTTATTCGTATGAATGTAGAGGGAAGAATATGAGTTGTTGCTCATAGTCTAACTCTTTTTGTAGATCGCCCTATTCGTTTGCCCGTTCCGGAATTTTTTGAAATTCGATGAACGTTTAGATTTGAACGAAGAGACATGCCTTTAGGATCTCGAATCAGGCCTTGAGATGTTAGAGACCAGTGTGCTGGGTTTAGGGCAAGACCTAGGTTTACTTTCGGATTGAGGCTATGCGATGACTAGTCGGCTTTCGTTTTGCTTGTTGCGATTTTAACCTGCTTCCATACCGATTTCTAGTCTGCGATAGGTTCTCGGCTTATACGACTCGTCTGGTTGGAATCGAGCATCTCACCTGGGACAGTTTTAAGCCTCCCGGAAGTGCTGACCAAAAGTTTGGATTTCTTTTATAGCGCTATTACCCTTGTGTCGGGTGTATGAGAGCTATCTCTGCGAGATAACTTAAGTTTGTTTAGGACTGTTGCGAGTTTGTTGTGATCAGCAACAAACTTGGTGGTAGATGCTACAGTTGTTTGGGTCTTCGCGAAGGATACGTATCTTAAGAAGTTTTGTATGTTTTATAGTCTCGGATGGACTGCTGGGTTTTCCAAGAAAGCGATTTTATCAAGGAAGGTATTTGTGTCGAAAAAACTATTCTTCGGGCGTCTGTGACGTCTCGCAGTGCCGAAGATTGGTTTTTAGTTTATATGTCGTGTTTCGTGTTCAAAACGTTTGCGGGCTCGATGATGTTGCAAGGGTTTTGTCTTAACCCTGCTTTGCAGAAACACTTTGACTTGCTTGCGGACGTTCGCAGCCAAAACTTATGTTCCTGTTTGGTTGTTAAGTAGTTTGATTCATGCTAGAGCAGTTAGGACCAAAGTGTCGCGTAAATGTTTCCCAAAACAAAGCGTCTTTAATTACAGTGCTTTGCGAAGTATTTGGCCTTCCGAGATATTTACATATATTATAAGGACAACTCGTACGGCTTTAGGAGCTTTGTTACGAGTGTTTTCTTACACGTCGGATTTCGTTGGCAACTCGCTTCGGAAATAGAGCGAATTGTGAGAATGTAAAATTAAGTCGATTTTTCAACAAGTTTACATTGTCCGTTGAATGTTTTGGCTTGGCGTGAAGGTTGTATTCAGCCGCATAGCCAAGGACGTAGTTGGTAAAGAATTAGACCATGACACCTTCGTTCTATCAATAAGGTCGAGTCAGTTTGGATCACCCTTATCGGGGATGATGTAACCTAACTCGGCATCAAAGTGAAGTGTAATCGAACAAGGGCCAAGTAGCGCTTGTCAAAGTTGATATGCCAAGTATATCCATGGTCGTAGAGAATTTTTTTCCATTTTAGGTTTCGTATAATCTTTCCTTTGTTCGTATGGAATCTTGCCTCTTTTTTACTCGAGGGAGATAGAGCCTAAGAAGCTCGATGCATAGCCCGTTCGGAGTCGGTTGCGGGGTGGTTTCATTCTTGGATGTAATCAAGAGGAACGAGAGCGGATGCTCGTGAACCGCAGAATGAGATCTTTCAGATTGTGGTGCGAGGAAATAAAGTTTAGATTGGTCGTTCAAAGCTGGATCGTATAGCTTGGTTTTTGCTATAAGGAAAGTATTTTTCGGAAAACCTGTTACGTTTATTTTTAAAAGTTGCTTCGTTATGACATGATCCAGAATATACGAATGATTTTTCGCATAAGTAACGGGTGATGATTTTAGTAAATTGACACGACGCGTGGAGATAACAATGTTTCCGCAGATTTCCGAGAAGACTTTTCCGCTTAGTTGGTTATAGTTTCTTGGACTCACTCACGGAGTTTTAGCAAAGGTTATTTCATCCAGATCCATTCGCGAGACCTTTTAGTGGATTTCTTGAGCGGAACGAATCCCCTGACCAGCAATAGGATCAGTCGGCGAGAAGGGAGGACGTGTTCTCTATTGCTGCTTTTCGTTCTCGATTTTTCTTTTTGCCGCAATTGTTCTTGATATTATTCCATGACTCACTTGGTTCGACGGAAAATGAGAGCAATGCTTTGATGCCTAAAGATTTCTCGTATAATTTTTCGATTCTTATATGAAACTTGTTTTATCAAGTTGGAGAAGATCTTTATGACTTCGACAAATCATCGAGTTTCATTCTGAAGTTTCGCAGAGGTTTTCTAACCGCATGATTGCGATGACAGATGCTATATAGTCCCCGATATTATTTCCCAGATTGTTTGGATCAGTTCTTAGCGTTTAGACGAATCTTAGATTGTCGTTTGCTTTTGGGATGATTTTGACGAGGCATGGGATTGTCCGAATATTTTTCCGCTTATTTTTTCGAGAATTTGCTTGATCCGAGGAAAAATGTTCGATGAAAGAAAACAAATGAGTTTCCTTTGAAGGATTGGGATTATCGATAATCCAGGTCGATTAAAGACCATGGTGAATTGGTGATGACTTGGAGTATGTCTGTTTTACAAAAATTTCTCGGAACGAGTCGGTTTTAAGATGACGTTAGTGTCTCTAGTTCCTTTTTTCTTTGGGAAATGAAATGAGTACGCTCAAATGTGCGAGTTATGCCTTAGTTTCATCGATGATTCAGGGCTGCCTCTTCTTCATTGCTCTCGCGTCTTCTGACTTATTCTCGTACAAATCGGTTTTGACGAAATACCAACAAGAGTTTCAGAGTGAAGAAGGGACTTCAAGATCAGAGTTTATGTTCTCGTTTCTTTGTACTGCTTGTTTTTTTTTAACTTACTAGGTGTGCTTTGTATATTGTTGAAAAATCCATCATACGTTTATGATTAGATGTTTTTGACTTAACGTTGCGAAATTTCGTAAAACCGGATTGCGTTTAGAGAGTTCAAATATCTCGTATAGTTTAGGCAACTTTGGTGTTAAGTCGACCCTTGCCGTTTTAGACGACTGATTCGAACTTATATGAAAAACAAGTCTTTGCGGTTTTTATCGTAAAATCTCAATGGAAACTTCAACCGAGAAGAAGCAAAAATTTTCGCAATCGAGACTCGGGAGAGAAGCTCGAGGATCGGTTCAGCTCGCCATTGGGCGAGCTGGATGAGTCCTCTCAGCTCGCCATACGGCGAGCTGGTGCGGGCAGTTTTGATTCGTCGAATTGACTTGTTTTCGTCGTAAAATCTCAACGGAAAGTCCGATTGAGACGAAACGAAAAGCTGTACGATCGAGACTGGAGAGAAAAGCTTGATGAGTGGTCCATCTAGCCGTACGGAGAGCTGGATGATCTCTCTCAGCTCGCCATACGGCGAGCTGGTGCGGACAGTCTCAATTCGTCTAGTTAACTTGTTTTCGTCGTAAAATATCAACGGAAAGTCCGATTGAGACGAAATGAAAAGCTGTACGATCGAGACTGGAGAGAGAAACTCGATGAGTGGTCCATCTCTCCATACGGAAAGCTGGATGAGCCCTGTCAGCTCGCCGTACGGTGAGTGATATGCTCAAATTAACCTTCAAGCTACTCTCTCAAATAAGAGGTTCAATGTAGTACTTGAGGATCGAATCCACAGAGACCAAATTTTACACTTTATAATTATAGGATCAAAATTAAGCTAAAAATATAAGGGGTTTTAAAATAAAGAAAACGTAAAAGCAAGTAACAAGTTGGTTTGGTTTCAGATTATAAAAGAGCTAGGTTTAGGATGATTCATCGGGATACTTAGGATCATGAACTACACAACTATTCAGGAAAGCAATAAGAGCCAATC
>CAKOAT010089155.1:30056-40750 GCA_932364175.1 Eruca vesicaria subsp. sativa | reverse complement strand
AATAGGAAAAGAAGATATATGGAGGCTGCTGGCGGCTGGGAGAGAAAAATAGGAGAATTAGGGCAAATCCCGAAATATGTTGTATTTCCCTTAAAAATCGCTGCCGCAGGAACAGGCGCTTCAGGCTGCTCCGCTCACTCGGGAACAGTTTGCAGACTGTTCCGCGTGAAAATTCTCAGATTGCACTCTTTTTCTCCAAATGGTCCATCTTCCATCCAAAGCAACTCCATACCTGTAATGACTTAGAAAGGACTAAAAAGACTCGATAAAGACTTAAAAACACTTTAGAAAACATTGTTAGAATATGCTAAAAACACCATATATCAGTGAGCTGATTTGAGTGAACCAGCTCGCCGTACGTACGGCGAGCTGGTGCGGACAGTCTCGATTCGTCGAGTCGTCTTGTTTTCGTCGTAAATTCTCAACGGAAAGTCCTATTGAGACGAAACGAAAAGCTGTACGATCAAAACTGGAGTAGGATCAGGCTTGGTATCCTGAGAGTCGTGTCCAACTCGCCATTGGGCGGGCTGGTTGATATCACTAAAATTACCCTAAGGAGTGAATTACTCTCATCAAAAGAGGTCCAATTGTAGTACTTAGGGATCAAATCCACATAGTCTCTAGGATTACACAAAAGATTATTTAGTCTTTGAAATAAAGCTAGACAACAAGTTTTAAACAGTAACTTAGAAGATGAGCAAGTAATTTCTCGATTGATTAATTGATTAATTGATTTGTTAAGAGGAAAGAAAATAGTTAGACTTAGGTATTTTCTCAGGTATGACAAACATGCAAGTTATAAAGGGTTTTTATTGTCCATAGTTCTGGATTCAGACTTTTAAGGTTTTAATCTAATGGATTAACTTCTATTGGGCCTCGGATCAACAACTATCGTTCGATGACCGTAAGAAAGTATCGATCGATGTTCAATGGAAATATCAATCAATGACTTTTTGCTATATCGGTCGACAAGGTGGTTATCCCGTTGAACGATATCGCTTCCAGCGAGCTCTAGTAACAAGTTTGAAACGGTTCTCTAGTCTTCACTAAATTAACTTAGATTTCAGGTAATTGCCAAGTTCTCACTTGTCCATATTGATCCTAAAATCAAAGATAAGGGTGATCAATCCTTAACATTAGCATTTATGATGACTAGAAGAAGAACTATATTTTACACCCTAGTAATGGTTCATTTTCAATCCATGAGTCAACCTTAATGAGAAACCTATATCTAACAAGAGAGACTACTCAAACATATTCATGAAAGACAAAGTCATAATGGTTTGAATAATGCTTTTAAGTTATAATAGCAAGAGAAACATTAAATAAATAAGTAAAGCAAGGGAGTTCAAGATCTTCTCTGGATTTGTAGTTCAGATATCTCTCTCTACTCCTAAGCTCTTCTCAAAGTATAGCTAGATGCTCCTCCCAAAATTAGGTCTAAAAAGATCTCTCTCGAGAAGCCTGTATAAACTAGTACAAAACCCTCTTAATATAGCCTAACAGGCGGCCATGGACTTAAAGTGTAATTATTAAAACTCTTGTGAAGTAATTAGGGCTTCTAATATTTATTTAATCATTCAGAGGACTTCTGTATCGATCGATGGTGAATGTCTTCAGTCGATCAATACGGGTAATCTTTTATCGGTCGATTGTTCTTAACGTACGTCGGTCAATATCTTTAACATCGTTTTGCTCATATCTTCATAAAGTCTCCATTAGCTCCATAATGGATAGTTTACACCAATGAGTACCTGAACATGTAAAAACTCTAAAAAGACACTAGAAATATCCTTTTGATTCCAAAAACATATATAAATCATGGTTGAAAGTGGGTAAAATCCATGACATATCAACTTCCCTAAAATTATCCTTAAGCAATTAATAGAACATTGGTCTAGAAAAGGTTTGAAAGGCGGAAGCTCCTATAATTCTAAACTTAGAACCATCACCTATTTACTTGTTGCCAGCCACTTCAGATAGAATTCAATCTCAGAAGTACATTACACCATATCCTAACTTAGCAACCAAATTCAACTAGCCAACAACTTAATGATCCTGTTTGTCTATCCCCTCTGCCGGTTTCATTTATGCATAAATTAAAAGTGCAGGCTTTACCTTGGTAATATCGATCAAAAGACACATGGACTCTCGCCCCAGCAGATATCTGAGTAAACATGCAGTCTTATTATGGTTTCTTTTCTCCCTATATCTTCCTTTTCTGAATCCCAAATTTTCTCTCTCTTTTTTCTTTCTTTTATGTCAATCCCAATGAACAACAAATGCCCATCTTATTGATCTTTCTACTTTTGTAGCTTTTTCTGGCAAAGTGTAGGCGAATAGTGGGGTCATGGGTAATGTACCTCTCCCTCGCTTCCACAATGTGTGATCATTCCTTTGAATTAGAATAGTGAGGTCATGGGTAATGTACCTCTACCTCTGCCTCTTAGAAATTCATCTTAATCTTTTATTATTATTTTTTTTAATTGGATGCCAAAGGAAGGAGAGAAGGAAACCAAAATCACTAAGACTTTTACCTTTCAGACCTGAAGGAGGAGTCCGATCCTGTGTATACCAAGCCCCAAGACAAGCAACATATGTCAGGTTAGGTTTGAAATCGGCTTTGGTTCTTCCAAACATTTTCAATGATATCTTCAATATTTGCATTGTTTTACCCATTCATCCATGAGCATTTTCTTCATATAGATTATGATTTAGCCACGTCTAGGTTGCATTTTGCATTCATTGTCCTTATTAGGTGTTGGAATGTGCCATGGAGTGGTTTGAGATGTTTAGGAGCATTGTGATCCAAAAGGGGCTGAAAGATGAGCATGGATGGAGCCTTTAAAGAAATCTTCTGTTTCTTAGATTTTGTGGAGACACCGAAAATTGAGTTAGCTTTCTAATGGAAGTGGTTTCAAGTCGTTTGAAGATGTAATGAAGGTGTTATGACCAATTTACCAGAGGCATATCCATCCTGTTCGGGCATCCTGTAGCGGGGTCATGGCAGCGGGGTCAGGGGGTCGGCCCAGACCACAGCGGACCCCCGAGGCGGAGTCAGGGGGGCCGCTCGGCTATGAAGACACCCCACAGCGGGGTTGTGGCAGCGGGGTTGTGACCCCGCTGTGCGCTTATGTTTGGACGAAAATACTTGCTTTCGAGGACCTTTTTGCAATTTCGTTTTTATGTTTTGAGTTGGAAAAACCTAAGTTTATGTACTCTTTGTAGCCTACCAGGCAGATGATCTTTGTTCTTGAAGAGAAACCATTGAAAAACCTTTGTTTTACTTTTCTATTTCATCATCTACATGATTAAGCTTGAATCTAACATAGGTTTAAGAGTAATCATGATGATTAGTGAGTAAATCACCTTTTGAATTCATGGGTTAGGGATATTAAGGTTGATTAGGTTAGTTCTAGGTTTTTTTAGTGTACATCATTCTTGTTCCTTGCTAGTAGAGTATTCGTAATGCATCTTCTGAGTTAACCACTCAAAAGTTGATCAATAGGCATTTCCCACCCAAAAGGTGTTCAATGAAATGCCTGAGACAACTCTCCTAGACTTTTAGTATACTTTTCCAAAGACATTTGTTGTTAAAGGTGCTAAGATAGCTAATAGACTTGTTAGTAATGATTGCTTTCATATTATTCAACCAAAGACATTTGATGTTTGAGATATGTTAGCAAATGAACATTCATCTAGACATAGAGCTTGTTTATAATTGTGTCTAGGCTTAAGGTTGATAGTTTAATTGATCGCTTGCAATCCTTAGTTAGAAACTTGATCACCCAAGGTCTAATCCCTATACCCGTGAGTTCTCATTTCTCTTAATCTAAGAAGTTATTTTAATTATCGCTTTTCTTATTCTTAGTTATAATTTAAAACCATCAATTATTCGATTGCACTTAGATTAAGCTAGTACTTGCATTCTCAGTGCTTTAAAATCCCTCAGAACTGGTTCGACAATCTCTTATACTACACATTTGTCTTAGGAGCCTTGAAAACTCCTAACATCAAATTGGCGCCATTGCCAAATTCTGAATAGATTTAAACATTGAGATTTAGTCACTTACTTGAGACTAAGTCATTTTTTTCTTTTATTTTGTTACTGATTCTTCATCTTCATCTCTCTTTGGATTTCAGGTGTATGAACTTGAGGAGCAAAGGCACAACAAACCTTGTTCCAAGAGTTCCAGATATCCGGGCGTTTGAAAGAGAGATAGTAAGACAAAGAAAACAAGCAGAACAACAGGTTCAACAACAGAGGTTGGATACTAAAATGGCTAACCCACCGCGCCCAGCTCGCCCCATTGGTACCTATGACCGCCCAAACCTTCATGGCAATAGGTTGGGAATCTGAGCACCAGCTGTGGAAGCCAACAACTTTGAGGTCAAACCAGGACTCCCCAACGTGATTGAGAACAACAAGTGGTTGCCTGTAGAAGACCCATTTGATCACTTGGACAAGTTTGACAGCTATTGTGGGTTGTCAAAAATCAATGGTGTGTCTGAGGATGCCTTCAAGCTCAAGCTATTCCCTTTCTCTTTGGGGGACAAGGCATGTCAGTGGGAGAAGACTCTACCCAGCAACTCTATCACCACCTGGGATGAGTGCAGGAGAGCATTCTTGGAGAAATTTTTCTCAAGTTCAAGAACTGCTAAGTTGAGGAACGAGATCTCCAGCTTTCAACAGAAGAACTTGGAAGGATTCAGCGAAGCATGGGAGAGATTCAAGAGATATCAAGCACAATGCCCACACCATGGTTTCTCCAAAGAGAGCTTGCTGAGTACATTCTACAAAGGTGCTCTTCCTAAGTACAGAGCAAGATTGGATACATCCAGCAATGGGTTCTTCTTGGGAAGGTCTGAAGAGGATGCAGAGGAGCTGGTAGACAACATGGTTAAGAGTGATGCAGTCTACAGCGAAGATCATGACAGAGGTAGTAGAGGTGATGACAAGCAGACAAGGAAGAAACTGAAGGCTCTACAGGATAAGATTGACATCCTCATTGCCGACAAAGCTACACAAGAGCAGCTGAACTTTGTTGGGAACACAAGCCAAGCACCAAACGCTGTGACCAATGAAGTGGATGGAATAGAGGGCCAGGAAGAGTTGTGTTTCATTAACAACAATGGTAGTTGGTACAAGAAGGAACCCAATTTTCACTATAACAACTACCCACAAGGAGGATACCAGCAAAGGAACAACCAGCAAGGCAGCTATCAGCCCCAGCAAAACCCACCTCCTGGCTTCACCAACAAGGGAAACCAACCTTCTCAACAACAAGCTAACACTTCTACATCTACTCCTCAGGAAACCAGCACTGATGCTCTACTGAAACAGATTTTGGAGTCTCAGAGTAGAAGTGAAAAGCATGTTGGTTATGAGCTGAAGAACCTTCACGCCAAGATTGATGGGAGTTACAATGACCTCAACAACAAATTGCGGGCTTTGGAGAACCAGCTTTCTTCTATAACTTCCACCTCTAAGCGCCCAGGGAAAGACCATTGCAATGTTGTCATCTCTGCTGCTACCTCTGAGACTGAATTGAATGATCATGAGAAAGAGGTAGATGAGATTGAAAGACTCTTCTACGAATCTGAACTTGTGCAGGATGAGAGACAAATTGTAGCCAAGGCTGATGCTCAGCTTGTAGAGAAGGTTGAGGAAAAGGTTGTGCAGCTANCTTCTAGACATCTCTACATCACTGATTGATCCACAAGTCCCTCCAAAGTCTCTCCCTAAGCTAGAGTCACAAGGGAAGTTCACACTGTCTTGCTCCCTTGGTAAAATCACCATGAATGATGCTCTTGTGGATAGTGGTGCCAATGTCAATGTGATCTCAATGGAAATGGTGAAGAGTCTTGGTATTGAAAGCATGGAGCAAACACATCTTCTCTCATGTTTGGGGATTCATCTTGTACAACCCCCATTGGCCTCATCAAGGACTTCCCTTTGAAGATTAGAGAATGCACAATCCCTATAGACCTCACAGTCCTCAAGATGGCAACTGAGAAGAGAGTTCCTTTGATCCTTGGCACACGATTCCTCACAACAGTGGGAGAATGTATTGACTTCCCAAACAAGAAGGTCACACTGCTCAATGTGAACAACGCTGTCTCTTACCCAATCCAGTCTCCAATGGATATTGAGTATTGTGGAACAATCACTTGTGAAGACACATCCATTGAGAAGACCCAAGCTGAAGTGGTTGTAACTGAGAAAGAAAATATCGCTGGCGAGTCTTCCCAAGAGTTGTGTGTAGAGTACTTGGAAAATGCTAAAAAGGAGGGGGTGAGTGGAGCAACAAAAGCTGCTCATGGAGCCATTGAATACAAGATCAAGTGCAAGGGAAAGTCTAAGCCATTCTCCAGTGCAAGAGCCATCATCACTCCTCAACTCCAAGATGATCCAACCAATCATCAAGAGCTTCTCTCCCACGTCCTCACCACCACTCTTGAGGATGGGAAGGACCCTCCTTCTCATTAACTAGCAAGGTACTCCACTTATTTCCATTGTATATACCAGTTTTTATTTTGACATTTTAGCTCTCTTTTGGGTATCTCTTTCAACTTAACAACACAGAGACTGTGTGAATTAAGTTTGGGGGAGGTACCAAGTATTTAATCATGTTTTCTTTGATGATTTTGAGTCTCATGCATTGCATTGTACATATTTATTGGCATAGAAAAACAACAAAAATTTGAAAATTTTGAAAACCCAAAAAAATCATGTAGGTTGCATCACTTGCATTTCTAGGAGAGTCTGGAGGATATAGTTTGCATTCATATGCATTGGGAGCAATTATTTTGAAACACTTTGTAAAGAACACTTGTTAAGAGCTCAAAGTGACATCCTAGTTAGACATATCAAGTGTGGAAACCGAAATCCACACTGTCAATTTTCCGTCAAATATGGAAACTTAGGATGAAAACCTAATTTTCCCGAGGTCCTGATCTCTGCGAAAATCACTAAAACAAACGAGTTTAAAAGAATATGGATGAACAATGAAGAATAAAGAGTAAGAATTTGAATGAGAGTTTTTATTGAATTAGAATCGACAACTGTTACAAGAAGAATTGAAGAACTTAGACGTCGAAACGTTCTAAGGATCTGAATTGCTAGTCTAAACGCTAAGTCCTAAACTCCTAAGNCGAAAATCACTAAAACAAACGAGTTTAAAAGAATATGGATGAACAATGAAGAATAAAGAGTAAGAATTTGAATGAGAGTTTTTATTGAATTAGAATCGACAACTGTTACAAGAAGAATTGAAGAACTTAGACGTCGAAACGTTCTAAGGATCTGAATTGCTAGTCTAAACGCTAAGTCCTAAACTCCTAAGCTAACAGCAGTCTTTTCTAGGTCTGATTTTCGTCCCCCCCTTCTGCCCTACGCCTCTGGTTTATATACTCCTTGCCTTGACGGTTCGATCTTTCCATTTTGCCGGATTTGAGTATTTCGGGAATCTTCCATTTTTCTCGATCCTTCCTTTTCTTCCGCGGAAATCTTCTATTTATCTTCAAACTTGCCTTTATTTTCTTTCTGCAAGTAAACCGTCAAACGTTATCAAATCTGCGGGTTAGATTCCGTTGAAATCGCGAGATGGGTTTTTATCGCGTTTTAGGTCCTTCCGGGCCGTTTTGCGATAAGAAACCGTTTTCCGACTTTTACGGGACCGTTTCCTGATCTGACGTCGTTGTTTAATAAATTTCTCGAGTTAATCGCAAAGTTTTACAATTTACTCGACTTTTTATTAAAACCACGTTTTTTACGACTTACTCGGCGTTTTTTTATTAAAAAACGCGTTTTTATGATTTTAACGAGAAATCTCGAATAAATCGTATAGTTTAGGCAATGTTCGGTGTTTCGTTTAACCGTTGCCGTTTTATACAATTTCCCCGAGTTCTTTCCGAGAAAGCGAAGTTTTACGGTTTTTATCGTAAAATTCGAACTGTAAGTCGGATCGAGATGGAACGGGAGACGTTTTAGCCGTAGTTTAGAATGCGATCGTGTCGAAAGACGTAAGTTTTGAATCACGGATGCGGGAAATCGAGGCGCGGGATGTCCGAGAAGTTTTTAGTTCACCCATCGGCGAACTAAGTCGGGCCGGCTTAGTTCGCCGATGGGCGAACTAGTGGGGCGAACTAGTGGAGTGTCCCTAGTTTGCCATGGGCGAACTAGTGGAGTGTCCCTAGTTCGCCCATCGGCGAACTAAGCCGGGTCGGCTTAGTTCGCCCATGGGCGAACTAGTCGTGACTAGTTCGCGTTTTTCGGCTGTTTCGGTTTTTTGCGGTTTCGTAAAACGATTCTCAAATTTTATAAAACGATTCTTCGAGTTTTATAAAACGATTCTTCGAGTTTAATAAAACGATTCTCGAGTTTTATAAAACGATTCTCGAGTTTAATAAAACGATTCTCGAATTTTATAAAACGATTCTCGAGTTTTATAAGACGATTCTCGAGTTTTATAAAACGCTTCTCGAGTTTTATAAGACGATTCTCGAGTTTTATAAAACGATTCTTGAGTTTTATAAAACGATTCTCGAGTTTTATAAAATGATTCTCGAGTTTTATAAAACGATTCTCGAGTTTTATAAAACGATTCTCGAGTTTTATAAAACGATTCTCGAGTTTTATAAAACGATTCTCGATAAAACGATTCTCGAGTTTTATAAAACGATTCTCGAGTTTTATAAAACGATTCTCGATAAAAAGATTCTCGAGTTTTATAAAACGATTCTCGAGTTTTATAAAACGATTCTCGAGTTTTATAAAACGATTCTCGAGTTTTATAAAACGATTCTCGAGTTTTATAAAACGATTCTCGAGTTTTATAAAACAATTCTCGAGTTTTATAAAACGATTCTGAGTTTTATAAAATCACTTTTGCGGAAAGTAATGATCTCCCTTTTACAGAAGCTATCGCAGACGTTGATTTCGAGAGTACGGTTTTTGACACCAACAGTTAGCCCCCCAGTCCGTAATTTCTTGAGGAAATTTTGCGGTCGGATGAAGTTAAGTTTTAATCGGAATCTACGGCTGAGATTCATCTTATTGCGAGGGAGAGCTCTCCTTTTTCTATAAGTATTGGATCATTACTTCTCATATCTTCCATCTTTCAAGTTTCTCTCCAACTTCTCTCTAGAAAAATTCTTAAGATATCTTCTTCCCAAGGTGATCAGCAAAACCGTGAGATCCCATCCAGTGACAATCCTCCGGCATATCCGCAGGATGCTCGGCTTTCCGAGTTTCTCTTGTTTCAAGACGAGATGGATCGTAGCGACGCTGAGGAAGATGCCGTGTCGAGCGACGTACCCCCAGTGGATTCGTCCGCCCTTGCAAGAGAAGTCAAGGCCATTTTGGACGAAACGGCGGATGCGGTAGTGGGCTCCTCGGCGGGTATTGCCACTGAACCGTTGAGTGCGCCTCTCCTTGTGGCCAAAAACGTCACTGTTTCCGCTGAGATCGGACCAGCCGTAGCCCCCACCATGACAGAATCAGTCGTGTCTCCAGCTGTGATCAAACCGGTCGTGGCTCCTACCGCCGTTAAATCAGTTACAACTCCTGCCGCAGTTGAAACGGTTGCAGCTCCCACTGCGGTTGATCCAGTTACGATTCTGGGACCTCCTGCTCCGGTCAAGAGGGTGATTGTCTTGGGACTTCCGGCGCTTAGCGCGACGCTGCCTGCTTCAGCGAAAGGCCGCAAGAGAACTCGTCCGAACCCAGATGCTCCTGCGAGAAAGAGAGCTGTGAAGGGTTCCGAGACCGGGGCTTCGTCTAGCAAGACACCGAGCATGATGTCGATGTCGCAGCAACGCACCAAGGTACGGGTTCGCAATCATACGTTTTTAAAGATTATGTTCGCAGCTGACCGTCTTTCTTGGTTTTTTTTTTTTTTTTTTTTTTGTTTCATTGATCGATGGGATGATCAAAGAGTGCGGCTCCGAAGTTGAGCGTTTAGCCAAAGAGTTAGCCGAGTCGCAGGCGAGGTCGGCTCAGCTCGAAGGGAAACTGAAATCGATAGAAGAAGTGCATTCTGCGGAAGTGTCTCGACTCGAAGCTCGGATTAGCGACCTGGATCGTGACCTTGGAAGGACCGCGGTTTCACTGATCAGAGCGAAGGATGAGAAGAAGTCCAAGGCTTCGGAGCTGCGCAGACTTCAGCGCAAGATGATGAGTTTTGAGGAATCAGCTGGGTGTGTGACGGAAAGGTCTATTCCTGTCGAGGGGAGTGATTCCGATCCGATTCTCGCGGCTGAAGACGTACCTCAGCTTGACGCGGATAAGGGTGACGACCTAGAGGTTGCTATCAAGGATGAAGGTAATGCGATGGATGAAGATGAGGCTCCGTATGCGGAGAATGTTTGAAGTTTTAGTCTCTTACGAGACTTTTTAAAATTAGATTTTTATGTATTTGGCCGAGTGCTGCTTTTGTACGCGTTTGGGACTGGCCTTCTATGGCTTCGAATCCCCTGTTGCTTCGGCAACTTTTTATTTTCGTAATGGATGATCGGTTTTATTTGAACCTTCTGATTTGAGTTGATATTGTGGGAGGTCTGCGAGTTGTCGTCTCGCATTCCGTTCCCTTAGTAGATCGCCTTATTCGTTTGCTCGTTTTAGGATGTTTAGTAAATCGAGTGAGCGTTTAGATATAGACGAAGAGACATGCCTTTAGGATCTCGATTCATGC
>CAKOAT010089155.1:8081-22088 GCA_932364175.1 Eruca vesicaria subsp. sativa | reverse complement strand
GTAGAGTATTCGTAATGCATCTTCTGAGTTAACCACTCAAAAGTTGATCAATAGGCATTTCCCACCCAAAAGGTGTTCGATGAAATGCCTGAGACAACTCTCCTAGACTTTTAGTATACTTTGCCAAAGACATTTGTTGTTAAAGGTGCTAAGATAGCTAATAGACTTGTTAGTAATGATTGCTTTCATATTATTCAACAAAAGACATTTGATGTTTGAGATATGTTAGCAAATGAACATTCATCTAGACATAGAGCTTGTTTATAATTGTGTCTAGGCTTAAGGTTGATAGTTTAATTGATCGCTTGCAATCCTTAGTTCGAAACTTGATCACCCAAGGTCTAATCCCTATACCCATGAGTTCTCATTTCTCTTAATCAAAGAAGTTATTTTAGTTATCGCTTTTCTTATTCTTAGTTATAGTTTAAAACCATCAATTATTCGATTGCACTTAGATTAAGCTAGTACTTGCATTCTCAGTGCTTTAAAATCCCTCAGAACTGGTTCGACAATCTCTTATACTACACATTTGTCTTATGAGCCTTGAAAACTCCTAACATCATTCAACAAGTGTTGTCATAGCTGACAGGTGATCCGCTTTAGCATCTCTAGTATCTTCTGTAACTGACAAATCTAAGAGTGGTGCTAAGAAGTGGTTAGGTAACAAGTCTGAATATGATCATTGCTCCCTTCTTAGTAAAACACATTTTTTTTTTTTTAAATAACTGAGAAATGAAAATGAAATGAAAATGAAATGAAACCCCCCCAGACTTAAACAACTCTGTCCCCAGTGTTATTTTGTCGAAGAGGAATACTAAATTTTTGATGTAGCAAATATATTCACGTTAGTAGGAAAACCATACCTCTACCCTTTACATATCGATTGATATGTCTATTAAGACATCGAGCGATGTAAAGTTAGCTTTATCGATCGACATAAAGCGGTGTACGTCGATCGATATAGAGTGCCTTCACCTATTGTGATGTCAATCCATGGAACTCAGCATCTATTAGACATTCTCAACACACACGAATAGTAAGATAATAATAATAACATGCATAGTTATAAAAGAGTACAAATATAAATCCTACAAGTCTGAAAATAAGAGTAAAAACATAATAGTACAAGAAAAGGGATAGAAATGGGCAAGTGAATCAGTCCTCACTCCCCTCATCATCATCTCCATCATCCTGACGGTACTGGTGAGATGGACCTGCTGCCGATGGGTCACTGGATGAAGTACTCGCTCTGCTCGAGCAGCGGCATCTCGAGACACGGGATCAGATGGCCTGAAGAGTATCCAAGACTCCTCTCCTGAAAACCCTCTCATCTCTTGTCTCTATCCCTAAGAGATTTGGGAACTCGGTAAGGGGTGCTACTGGTGTAGCCCGAGAGGTACCGGCACTGCGGACTCCTGTATCTCGGCGGCGTGATGCGGATGGGTTGCGGACTAGGCGTGCGTCTGGCTGGAACCTAAGCATGTCGATATCCATCGCGAAGTCAGTCGTCTCCGGGTGAGGCAGAGGGAACCTGTGTGTACCATCTACAGTCCTGAAAGTCCAGGAAAACTGCCTGTCCAACCAACAGCTGTTACGCAGATGAGCTGCGTCCATGTAAGCATGAGAAGTGTCTGCGCTGCCCTCGTCAAAACGGATCCCGAGGTGCTGGAAGATCGGTGTCAGAAGACTCCCTACGCTCTCCTTCTTCGCGGATGTACCAGAGAAGGACTTTGTCTTCAAGCTGACTAGATGCTCAGCGAAGACGGCACCCAGGTTAGGTGTGTTCAGCTCGCGGTCCGGGTCCAAGAAGGTCAGGTCTACCAGTCCGTCAAGTGCATGGTAGAGAAGTGTAAGCTCGTGGATCCTCACCTTGTTCGGCTCCATCTTGCAAAGTAGAGTGGAGGCAAGGATCCGCATGAAGTACCGGAGAGTGCGGTGGCGGATGTCGGTCTGAATCACCGTGGCTGAGCTCCAGGGACATGTGCCAAAGATCTCCCAGAACTCCTTAACTCTCGGGAAGATGGAGAGATTACTGCGTGTGGCCGTGGAGTGCTCAAAGCCGCAAATCGTGCAGAGGTTGGGGACAGAGACGTAGTACCGGATGCTCCTAGCGAAGAAAGAGAGAACGCCATCACAAGCAACACTCGATGGTTGGTTCCTGTACTTGAAGCGAACAATGGCCATGAACTGCCGGACGAGTGAAGGGTAGAGGTCGTAGGGTTGGGCGCCCATGGTCCCAAATCCTTGTTGAACAAGCATCTCTCCAAGGTCACCATCGATCACTAAACGCCAGATAGTGGCAGGGTCGATGAATCGCGTGGGTGCAATCTCAACATTAAGCCATGCATTGTCGAACAGGCTGTCAAAGGTGTCCCACTCGTTACTCACTTGACGGTGCAGGCATTGTTGCTCTTCGCTGTATCCCGCGGGTTGGTAATATCCCGGTAGATCCGAATGGGCTTCCCATCCTCACGTGGCCAAGGTTCGCGCTCATCTTCCCTGTTCGAGGAAGAGGAAGATGATGGAGGGTTTCCCCTGGAGGTTCCAGGTACATGGAGTCTCCTCTTTGTTCTCCTCTCTCGTTGGGTTTCGCTAGATACCATCTGCAAGAAGAGAGAAAACGAGAGTGTCATCAGATCGTTCATTAGGTCGATATCGATCGATGTAAACTGATGTATATCGATTGATTTCGTATCCATTTTAATCCAACCAGATGTGCTTATCGATCGACAAGGCATGATCGATATCGATCGATATCGAGTTCCGTTTTTAAGTAAGAATTTCGAGTTAATCGTCTTGTTTGGCTATTTTTGATGTTTCGTTTAACCGTTGCCATTTTTTACGATTTACTCGAGGTTTTACTAAAAAGGCGCCTTTGCGATATTTTATAAAAAAATCTCGAGTTAATCGTATAATTGGGAAATGTTCGGCATTTCTTTTGGCCGTTGCCGTTTTATATAATTTACTCGAGTTCTTTCGAGAAAACAAGACTTTACGGATTTTAATGTAAAACTTGATCGAAAAGACGGATCGAGATGAAACAGGAGACGTTCCGATCATGGTTCAGAGCACGATTAGAGTCGAAGGACGTACGCTTCGTGTCCGGAGTGCGGGGAGCAGGGCTCGGCTTGGTCCAGCTCTCCGTACGGCGATGTGATGTGTGTGAACCAGTTTCCGATTACGGCTGATGCGGTTTTTCGCTTAACTTGGGCAATCGTGTATTCAGAGATTGTTTCGTTCATTTTTCTGAGATGACAATTTCCAAGTTTCGTGCGGATTTTCTTTTGTTCGTGAAATCCTTAGAATTTTATTAAACAACTTCTCGTGTTTTATAAAACGTATTCTTATTTTTACAGAGACTTTTAGCCATTGATTCCGTCGTGGCCGATTTTGACACCAACACAGATCGGAAAAACGTTTCTCCATCACTGCAGCATACTTGTTGCAGGTCTCGATAGCCTGTCGACAGATGAGGTGTTAAAAGAAAGAAAGAATGAAACACGAAATCAAAACAAACCGCTCACCTTGGCATTTGGAACCGCCATACAAACGTACTCTTCTCTAGTACGCATATCAGCCAACAAAGGTAGGTCGCAACCAGCTGACCTAATTCCTTGACATATCTGCGCAAGGTGTTCAGGGAAGCTTCCTCCCACGTCAGCTCGAGGCGCCGGAGGGACAAACGCAGGTCGTTTGGAACCAACCCTCGATTGACCGCCTCCAGATGTCCTTCCATCAGAAGAAATCTCAGAAGCAGACTAGTCTAAACTCGCAGAAATTATCTTTTCTATATAATGACAACGAGCTTGGTCGGCAGCAGTGCGACTACTACCAGGGCGATTGCCCACAGACTCTGTCTTCAGCCCCCGGAAGAGCCATGGCCAGCGATCGAGCAGGGATTCCAGAAAGTCGAACATTCGACCTCGAACGAAGTACAGGACCACGAGGTGACTTACGAACCCTTTCCGATGTCTCGACCTTAGGAGCAGCATCGGAACCATCAGGAGAAGGACTCCTCCTCCTTACTCCTACAGGTAGACGAAATGTACAAAAAATACACACGGTTAAGCAAGGAAAAGCAATTTTTAGCACTTATAGGATTCCAAGAAAGAGATAACTCACTGAGACGAGCACCGAGTGGACGAACCGGATTCGCTAAACCAACAGGTTCAGCTTGAATTTGTCCCGGAGGAAGGGCAAGAGCAGCCTTAATACATTGCACGGTGAAGGTTGACCAGCGAGTTTTACCTCGATGTAGAGTCTCTACCAAACCCCGAAGCTCGAGTGTCATCGGAGCGCTCCCAAAAATCTCTACATTTACGAAGAATAAAACAAAGGCTTAAAAAGAAAGTAAAGTAAACGCAAGAGTTAACTCAATGTAAATAAGAACGAACCTATATCTCCTGACCAATCGCGAGGGAGTCGATTAAAGTCGAAGTCTCCGACAAAAGCCAAGTTTATCTTGAAAACAAAGAATTTCTCCCTCCATCTTTCATCTCGGCCAGGAATACCTTCAATGACAGTGCAACCAACGCGAGGAAAAAAAGGTAGGTTCCGGGAAAACGAGTGTATGCTTGACCGTGCAAAGTTGTTTTAATTCCTCTAAACCGAACCTGAGACCTTCTTCTTGATCCCAAATCCATAAACCTAAAAAATAGCAAAGGAATTTGGGGCACACACGAGTAAAAGCCATCCCCATCTCGGCAAAATCTTCAAGGAGAAAGGGAGGAAGCGGGAACGACAGACCGCAGTCCTTAAAGTGCGTCACTTAGCACCACAGTACCCGTCATGAACGTTCTCGGGATTTTCGCTGCCCTCCACGACGCTGATTTCCACATCGTAGAACATTCTCCACAGCTCGTGGATACTGTCAAGATGCCTTCCTTCGACAATAGTAGGGAGATAAGGAGAGAACCGAACATTTTCCATCAAGAGATTGGAAATGAGAAACCGCGAAGCAAGAGAAGAGAAAGAGATTCAAAGAAATCGCAAGAGAGTAGGTACTTTCAACCAAGAAGATGAACTATTTAATGAGGATCTAAAAACGGTTCCTAAAGTGGATGACGTCGACGAACAATCTCAGCCACACGATGTAAAAAGTGGCCGACAAGGACGATACACGTGGCACCGCTTTCTCCGAGATGGGCGATGACAAATGGTTAGATAAAGAATTTCGCTTCTTCAGTTTCTCCAAACTGAAAAGGCTGGGAGGCAAATGTTGGACCAAAAATGGGACCTATTAATTCCGAGCTCGTCAGAAAAGCAAAAACGTGAGTTCAGAGAAGTACAATGAGGAGCGCAGTTGAGTCTTATGTCCATAACAAGGCCCAGGCCCAAGTTTTATCATCACACCATGAGCAGCGGACTTGCGAAGTGGAAGATAAGATTCCGGAGATCGCGGAGACAATTAGAGGACGAAGAGACTATAAAAAGAGAGCTAGAATGACATTCAAAGGACACCAGAAATACCCTAGAGCTATTCACTGATCACATCGACCTCATTTCTTTAGATTTCTAGTTCGCTTTCTTACACTCTTTGTTATTGTTTCCGATCTTGTTCATTACTTTGTAAACGAATTCTACATTCAATAAAAGTCCACCTTTGTCAACCGATGTCCGATTATATCGTTGTGTTTAAGAGCATTGTTGCCCACATCCTTTGTCTTCCCTTGATTGAACTCTCAATCCCTACAAAATACTTAGTGTGGATTTTAGGATCTACACCTACTATTAGTCTTGGACATTTACTTTGGAAGCGTTTAATTTGATTCATTGTTAATAGTAGAAGCAGTTGGTGTATAGTTGGTGACTTTAATGAGATTCTAAATAACTCTTAGAAGTTTGGAGGTCCTAGAAGATGTAATACCACTTTTCAGGTCTTCTCTAAAATGTTAGAAATTTGTGGTATGTTGGAGCTTCCAAGCTCAGGAAATAGTTTCACTTGGAGAGGTAGAAGAGCTAATCTTTGGATCCAGAGCAAACTTGATTAATATTTTGGAAATAAAGATTGGTTTAATCAATTTCCATCTGCTAACCAAGCTTTTCTAGATAAAAGAGGGTCTGATCATCGACATGTCATGACTAAACTGATATTGTCTCAAGATTCTTATAGAGATTTTTTCAGGTTTGATAAAAGGTTGCTTCGCAAACCTTTGGTCATGGAAGCCATTACTCAAGCCTATAATATGAATTCTCCAAGAGTCAATAATTGTGTAGTTGCTCATCTTCACCTTTGTAAGAAAGCGTTAAGTAGGTGGAAAAAAAGATAATCAAGCAAACTCTTTGGAACTGATAACAAAGCTTCATGTAGATCTTGAACCAGATGAACCCTTGATGAACCCTAATTTTTTTCAGAATGGATAATCTTAAGAGATCCCTTAATGTAGGAACCTAATCTATTAAATTCTAGAAGTTTTCCTTTTTATTTGTGTTGGGGTCAAAATCGGTACGACGGAATTAATAGCCAAAACTCCCCGCGAAAATACAAAAAGAACAGTTTTATAAAACCCGAGGAATAGTTTTATAAAACTCAAAGTCATTTATAGAACTCGCACACCGTTTTATAAAACTCGAAAGATCGTTTTATAAAACTTGAAGATCGTTTTATAAAACTCGAAGGTCTTTTTATAAAACTCGAGAATCGTTTTATAAAACTCAAAGATCGTTTTATAAAACTCGAATATCGTTTCATAAAACTCGAGAATCGTTTTATAAAACTCAAGAATCGTCTTATAAAACTCGAAGATCGTTTTATAAAACTCGAGAAGTCGTTTTATAAAACTTAAGGATCGTTTTATAAACCTCGAAGATCGTTTTATAAAACTCGAGAATCGTTTTATAAAACTCGAAAATCGTTTTATAAAACTCGAGAATCGTTTTATAAAACTCGAGAAATCGTTTTATAAAACCCGAAGATCGTTTTATAAAACTCGAAGATCGTTTTATAAAACTCGAAGATCGTTTTATAAAACTCGAAGGTCGTTTATGAAATCCGAAGATCATTTTATAAAACTCGAGAATCGTTTTACGAAACCGCAAAAAACCGAAAAAGCCGTAAAACGCGAACTAGTCGCAACTAGTTCGTGTGGGAGTCGATTTCACCCTACTGTCAAATAAATCGTAAATAAGGAAACTTCGGGAAAACCCTAAGTTTCCAGAGGAACCAGCTATCTGCGAGAACCGCACAACAAAGATTAAGATGACGAAAACACTTAGAATTAAAACGAAAATAAGCGAGATTGAAAGCAAGAAGGTTCTTATTCCGAATCTGCGTTCAACTGGTACAAAGAGAGTAGCCGAAAACGTAAGAGCTAAAAAACCCTAATTGAGACGCAGCTCGCTAACAGAAAAACGGAAAGATTCCTAAATGCTAGTTTTGGTGGTGAGAGCTCTGAATTTCGTGTGTGTGCTTCTGCCCTAGACCTCCTCTTTATATACTCCTTGTCTCGGCTATCCGATCTTTCCATTTCGCCCAGATTTGACTAAATTGGGAATTTTCCATTCTTCTCGATCCTTCCTTTTCTTCCGCGGAAATCTTCTATTTCTCTTCAAACCTTCCTTTTATCTTTAAACTTGACTTTTATTTTCCTTCTGCGAGTAAACCGTCAAAACGTTATCAAATCTGCGGGTTAGATTCCGTTGAAATCGCGAGATGGGTTTTTATTGTGTTTTAGGTCCATCCGGGCCGTTTTGCGATAAAAACCGTTTTCCGACTTTTACGGGGTCGTTTCCTGATCTGACGTCGTTTTTAATAAATTTCTCGAGTTAATCTCAAAGTTTTACGATTTACCCGACTTTTTATTAAAAAACACGTTTTTTACGACTTACTCGGCGTTTTTTATTAAAAGCGCGTTTTTTACGATTTCAACGAGAAATCTCGAATAAATCGTATAGTTTAGACAATGTTCGGTGTTTCGTTTAACCGTTGCCGTTTTATACGATTTCCTCGAGTTCTTTCCGAGAAAACGAAGTTTTACGGTTTTTATCGTAAAACTCGAACGGTAAGTCGGATCGAGATGGAACGGGAAATATTTCGGCCGTGGTTCAGAATGCGACCTTGTCGAAAGACTTAAGTTTCAAATCGGGAATGCGGGAAATCGAGACGCGGAGTGTCCGAGAAGTCTCTAGTTCGCCCATCGGAAAACTAAGCCGGGCCCGGCTTAGTTCGCCGATGGGGGAACTAGTTGATTACTCCCTAGTTCGCCCATCGGCAAATTAAGCCGGGCCCGGCTTAGTTCGCCCATCGGCAAACTAAGCCGGGCCCGGCTTAGTTCGCCGATGGGCGAACTAGAGAGTGCTTCTTAGTTCGCCCATCGGCGAACTAGTTGCGACTAGTTCGCGTTTTACGGCTTTTTTCGGTTTTTTGTGGTTTTGTAAAACGATTCTCGAGTTTTATAAAACGATTTCTCGAGTTTTATAAAACGATTTCTCGAGTTTTATAAAACGATTTCTCGAGTTTTATCAAACGATTTCTCGAGTTTTATAAAACGGTTCTCGAGTTTTATAAAATGATTCTCGAGTTTTATAAAACGATCTCTCGAGTTTTATAAAACGATTTCTCGATTTTTATAGAACGAATTCTCGAGTTTTATAAAACGATTCTCGAGTTTTATAAAACGATTTCTCGAGTTTTATAAAACGAATTCTCGAGTTTTATAAAACGATTCTCGAGTTTTATAAAACGATTCTCGAGTTTTATGAAACGATTCTCGAGTTTTATAAAACGATTTCTCGAGTTTTATAAAAGATTTCTCGAGTTTTATAAAACGATTCTCGAGTTTTATAAAACGATTTCTCGAGTTTTATAAAACGATCTCTCGAGTTTTATAAAACGATTTCTCGAGTTTTATAAAACGATCTCTCGAGTTTTATAAAACGATTTCTCGAGTTTTATAAAACGATTTCTCGAGTTTTATAAAACGATTCTCGAGCTTTATAAAACTGTTCTTTTTATATTCTTGCGGAGAGTTTTGGCTATTAATTCCGTCGTACCGATTTTGACCCCAACAGTTAGCCCCCCAGCTCGTAAGAATCGTGAGATTTTTGCGAGTGGATTGAGCTTGTTTGGCGAGTTTGGTGGAATTAGGCGGAACTTTAATGGCCAAAAGTCCAAAGGTGAATAGTAAAATTCTTCCTTATAAGTATATGGAGTAAAATTTTGAATTCTTTACTCCATCTTTTACAACTTATTCAAAAAAATTTTCTCTCCACTTTCTCTGAAGATCTTCAAACATGTTTTCAGGAAGAAAAACTCGTTCCTCGACTAATTCAAATTTTCACAATTCTGAAGGAACGAGTTCGCAGCCTCCAGCCTTGGATCCGAAAGAAGAGTATTCGTCCCCGTTGGCCGTCCGGCGGATATCGAGGCTTTTTGGGCGATTGGAGACAAGTCGGGGTCCGCTAGGCCTGGGACTTGGGTTCCAGTTTTGTTGGACGTCGATCAGATTTCCGGACGTTCGAGTTAAACGCTTTTAAACAGCGTTGATTTCATGCGTGAATTCTGCCGAGTCCCAGAGACCGTTGAGTTCCGTTCTCCACTTTCCGGGGGGAGCGACGAGGATGCGCCCGACGGCTTCTTCACGTGTTATAACATTTTCCTGCAACAATGCCACTTGTGGTTTCCGATTCCGGAAGTCATTATGCATTTCCTTCACAGGCTAGGACCGTCGATTAGTCAGTTGAATCCTTCAAGTTTAAAGCAACTCGTCGGTCTTTTGACGCTGAGTTACGAGCAGGGAATCACCCTTACCGTCGATCACCTCGAGGGTTTGTTAAAACCTACAGGACAATCGCGGAGGATCACTCGAAACCCTCGCGTTGAAGTCGTTACGGGCTGCTCGACGCCTTCTACCTCTTGGAAGAAGAATTTTTTCTATGTTCGTATCGACGGAGCGTCGGTCGAGGAAGGCGGCATTCCGTTCTTTACGACTATGTGGGGTCGGAGAGGTATATGACTCGAATTCGGACGAACCCCTATTATTATTATTATTATTATTTTTAAAATGGCTTCCTGTTTTTCGCAGTGACCAATCCTCTGCCTCCGTATCCTGCGGATCTTCCGGACATCACTACTTCTCTAAAGCGTGCTGAAGTTGGTTGGTGTAGTTTTTCTCTGCAACGCGTCCGTCAGGCGGTTGCCTTCTTCCGATCTCGACGTTTTGCGGATTCTCCAATTTACGAGGAGGATCCGTCTATCGGAGAGTTCATTCCGCATGTTCCCTCGATGGGGAGTGGAAAATCTCGCTTCCGAAGGGATAAAAATCCGATAATTGAAGACGGTGACTTTGAGCGCGCGACTTCTCCTGATAATATCCTCAAGGATTTTCTTGATAGTTGTTGGGCCCGAATTTAGCCCGTTAGCTGAGTTAATTGGTTGAATAGTTGAAGTCATTTACGGGACATTATAGGCCCGTTAGGAAGCCTTTCCTCAAACAAGAATCAAATGAAGTCGTTACCTATCGATAAAAACAGGTCACAAATAAAAGGCTCAGGACCTCATTTACAAACAGCTAACGAGAAACAACTCAAGGAGAACGTGCAAGACTTAGTCAAGAGGAAGCTGTTGCAAATCCCGCAACTCATGGAGATAATCTCGGAGGCTTCGCTGGGAGAATTTGGACGTGACCTAGAGCTATTTAAAGAAGAGAGGAGATCAGAGATAGAGGAGGCGATTCAATCAACATAAAAAGACTCTAATACACTTGGTTCTTAGTCATCTCTATCAATCACTGTTCTTTCTATTAGATCATCAAGATCAACCTTGTAAACTCTTTTTATCATCAAAATCAATATAAACAAGCGTATTCATTCGTACAAGTTCCAACAGGATTCAGCCCACGATTATCTTTTCCCAATCTAAACCTAACCTAAACTAGAGAGTGAGTTTTACCCCTCACATTTTGGCGCCGTCTGTGGGGACGAGATAATTGAATCCTTCACTCCGTAACTTGAGAATGGATCCATCCAACCAGGCAACGAGCCCATCCATCCCGGATCCCGTGATCCAGATCGACGGATCACCGAACAGGAGAGACCCGGACCCTCAGGATCCGGAACCTCGATCCGCCGATCACCGATCCGAGCAACAGCCTCCGGCTAATGCTCAACCGAGCCGAACTGGGATAGCTAATCCAAGGTCTTCCAGTGGAAACAACACCGGGGCTACGCTCCCTGAAAACCCTCAACGTCAACACGCTCCGCATCATTCGGAAGCTCAGCTATCCGAAATGCGCCGAATATGGTGCAATTGGTAGAAAGAGCTCAAGATAATGAGGGTACCTTGCAACAGCTAACTGCCCGGCAACAACGGTTCGAAGAGGTGACTAGATCTCTAACCGAGACAACTCATCCATCGCAACGTCAAGGCTCAGGAACCGCCTTTCGAGATCGACTCACCGAACCCACGTTCCCTCGCGGACGCTTAGATTTTTCCCCCAACAGCATTGCTCATAATGGGCAAGAGCCTGTTCTCCGGACACCCCCTACCGGGACAACCCCAGTATTTAGTCCGCCTATAACTAGCGCTATGGGAAGTAACATAGCGACGACTAGCTCAGCACCCAATAGGGTTCACGAACACAGCACCCGATTGCCACCTCCGCCACCTATTTTTAGGTCCGGAGAAGGAATGTCTCCCCCTCCTAGGGGCAGGGAACCGACTTCAGCTTACCAAAATGGAAGCGCGACCCCTAATCGAGACAACCCGAGGACGGAAGCTGATCCCACAGCTCACCCCTCCGGGTCACGTCCCTCAAAGTGGCTCTAGAGCTAACGAGCGATTTAGTCCACCTAACGCTTGGGACAACGGCAGCACTCGACTTCATCAAGAATCTTCTCATCAGATTCCTCGCGAAGACCCAACTGTCTTTCCTCTAGAAGGACCTGAGGCTATTCGCCGATACATGGAGCAAACTCACGCAGCCCTCCAGAAGCTGAACGCTCAAGTGCATAAAGCAACAAGCTCAGCTCCCGAAATCGAGAGCTTGATTGAGGAAACCCGTGGAACCCCATTCACAGACAAAATCGCTAGCTCTTACATAAGAGATACCCGAAAAATTAGGATTCCCGAATATGACGGGACCTCAGACCCCAAGGCTCATTTGAGAGCCTTCCGCTTAGCTATAGTGAAAGCTCATTTCACAAAAGAAGAATGCGAAGCAGGTTACTGTAGGACCTTTGCTGAGAACCTGGTCGGAACAGCTCTCGAATGGTTTTTGAGCCTCGAGCCAAACTCAATCGATAACTTCGATCAGCTCACTAACGCCTTCATGAAACAATACTCGACCCATATCCTTAAACAAGCCTCCGAGGCTGACCTCTGGAAGATCAGGCAAGGAATGGGGGATTCGCTACGAATCTACATCGAGAAGTTCAGAGCAGTAAGAACTAAGCTCTCGAACCCCAATGATCAAGTGGCCATCGAAGCCCTTAGAAGAGGTCTCTGGTATAAATCAAAATTCTTGTCCGAGCTAACACTTAACCCTCCTCCAACTATCGATGATGCTCTTCACAAAGCATCGAGATATATTACCTTGGAGGAAGAAACAGCTGCACTGGATAAAATCCATAAGAAATCCCAGAATCATCCGAAAGGTGAAACCTCGGAAACGAAAGGACCCTCTAGAAAAGGCAGCTCCCGAAGCCATCAGACCCAGGGAGAACACGCGTATGCTGTCGACGAAGTCCAACAGGAAAAACCTGTTGCTGCGACAAGCAAAACCCCCTGGACTAAAGGCTACGATGAGAACAAACACTGCTCTTATCACGACCGAAAAGGGCACTCAACCGAGGAGTGCTGGGACCTCCAACGACAATTGGCAGCCAAATTCGTAGCTGGCGAACTAAAGGACGTGGAACTAAAAAAGCCACCTCCTTACCAGAAAAGAGGTCCCAGAGATACCTCTCCAAAACGTGAAAGATCTCCTGAAAAGGAAACAGATTCGCCACTGCCGGCTCCCAAGAAAAGAGTTGACATGATTCTTGGGAAATTCCCCCAAGGGAAGAGTCTACAAATCGAGACCCTCTTAAGCAAACCCCCACCTCAGTTGAGCCCTAGCTCAAGAGTGGATTATATGCTCGGAGGCTCCGATATATGTCAAGACTCAGTTAACTTGATCAAGAGCCATGTGCGAAAGGCTGTTTCTAGAGCTCAATCTAAGCCTCCCAATCCCGAAACCAATACTAAGATCTCTTTCTGGGAGAGCGAGACGTCAGACCTCGACAGGCCTCACGATGACGCCTTAATCGTCACCCTGAACATAGCAGGGTACGAGGTGCCTAAGCTGATGGTTGATACCGGAAGCTCGGTCGATCTCATCTTCTATAATGCCCTGAAAGGGATGGAAATAGATGACTACGAAATTATCAGTCAGAAAGCTAACCTTGTAGGTTTCTCTGGAGAAACAGTTACCTCCTTAGGAACCATCAAACTCCCAGTCATAGCTGGGGGAATCATGAAAATGACCAACTTCGTGGTCATCGAAAGGACCTCTCCATTTCATGCGATCCTAGGAAGACCCTGGATCCATAAGATGAAGGCAGTAGCTTCCACTTATCACCAATGCGTGAAATTTCCAACACCTGACGGAATAACCACCGTACGAAGTAGCCAGAAGATCTCCAGGATCTGTTACTTGGGAGGATTCGGAATCCTCAAGGAATCACCTCAATAGCAATTACAGATCCAGGAAGGTCGAGAGATGCAACAAAATATTCGAGGTCCCCCTAGGAACCTAACCGAACGAGTTAGCATCGACGACTCTGATCCCGAGAAACAAGTAAATATCGGATCAGAACTACCTCTCGAAACGAAAAAAAGAATTAATCGACTTCCTGAAAAGCAACGTCAAAACATTTGCATGGACTACCAGCGACATGAGAGGTATAGACCCAAACGTCACCACTCACAAGCTCAACGTAGATCCTACTTTCAAACCGATCAAACAAAAACGCCGTAAGCTAGGCCTCGAAAAAGCCCAAGCTGTCAACGACGAAGTAGATCGACTCACG
>CAKOAT010089044.1:86344-99569 GCA_932364175.1 Eruca vesicaria subsp. sativa | reverse complement strand
ATTGCTTTATATCGTCCACGTCATCAAGAATGATCAACACTTTCAAGTCGCATAGTCTCTCTTTTATTACTCCTAAATGGGATATCCTAATACCATCTTGGTTCAAAATATTTGAAAGAAGTTTTTCTTGTAAACGTAACTTCAAACCATACTCATCAAGACCACTGTGATAGTGTTCTCTAAGATTCTCCAGAAAACAAGTAAGCTGAAACCTATCAGAGAGTATACTTTTCAAAGCTCTAGCAATAGTAGTCTTACCAATGCCTGCAGGACCAGAGATTCCAACAATCTTAACTCCATCATAATCTAGATCTAGCAAAGCCTCCATTTTCCTCAAATGAGCTTCTAGTCCCACCATCCCAACAAAATCACTACACGGTGTAGCATTTAGTTTGTCTGAAACATCTCGTGCAATCTTCTCGATCATGTTTGCTTTCATTATCCCTACCAAAAAAAAAACAGAACGCACTGTTTTCATCAAGCAGCCATAAGCAACAAACAAAATGTAAAAAAAAAAAAAACATTTCTCTGTATCCAGAGTCGGGCCGGTCCTGGTCAAAGCCGAATGAAACATTGGTCTCAACTCCTGAAAGTCTGGTATAGTGTGTATCTGTGTGTATGAGAAAAAAAAATTAAACAAAACTAATAACAAACCAGTTGAGAAAGTGTTCTCCGGCTATGTTGCCCACATCATTCAAAGCTTGGCTCCATCTCCGCGTAACCTCCTCTGTTTTACGACAACAAGTCTTCTTGAAAGAGTTCCCAAACTCTCCTGACTGTTTCCGGACATCACTTGGATCTACTCCGTAGAATATCGTCATCACTATTTGTCCAATGTCCTTTTTGCATTTCAAAATCTCCACCAATTCGTTTAAGCACCAGCCAGAAGAAGGGTAGTTCTTGGATAGCACGACTATGGAGATCCTCGATTCCTTGATGGCTCGTGTGAGAGCAGGGGCGATGGTGTGGCTTCTCTCGATCCCTTGATCATCGAACATTGTAATCCCATTGAAGTTAAACTGTTTGCGTAGATGACTGAGAAATGTTTTACGAATATCAGGTCCATGGAAGCTCGTGAAGACACCGTATCTCCACGTACGAGGCGAAGAAGAAGAAGAAGCCATGATTCAAATTATAGAATCAGAGATGAGTTTGGACTTCGAAGATAAAAAAAGGAAAGGAAAGTTTTTCAACCTTCTTACTTTTGAATATTTCTTAGAGAGGAAGATCAAATGGGTTGACTGACTTCACTAGACTCCCTCAATTTTTTAATCTCTCTCTCAATCTCCCCAAACTTTTATTCTCGTCTCTAAGCCCCCTAATCTTAACAAATTCATCATTTTTTTTTGGTAGGAATTTGGGAGAAGAAACCTCCTAATATTTATTAAAGAACAAGAATCAAACTACAAACGAGTATGTCGTGGCCGTAATGGTCCATCAACATCTTCTCTCAATCTAGTAGCGACCTCTAATGGTGCATCGTCAAGTCTATGAAACCAAACGATAAAGAAAAAGCCAGGTTAGCCAAATCATCAGCTAAGTGATTTGCTTCCCTGTAAACATGAACTATCCGGACCAACCAGTCCCTCAATAATAAGCCATGGCACAGACGCACCAGAAAAGACAGCGGATGAGTATCACCAATCCCTATCGTCAAAAACTCCACCACCATTTTATAATCCACTTCCAACTCCAACCTTCTTATACTTTTTTCCCAAGCAATTACCAATCCATAGTAGACTCTCCAGAGTTCTGCCAACGGAGCAGAGCATCTCCCAATATTGAAAACGTATCCACCATACCACTCACCATCACCGTTACGTAATACACCTCCTGCCGAAACCGGCCCGGGGTTCCCATGCGATGCTCCATCTGTATTAAGCTTCATCCATCCCAACGAAGGAGGTGTCCATCCTACCATTATCTCGACTCTACTCCCAATACTTGTAGCCCCCTGCTCAACCTCCTTTGCTAACATCACTTCTTTGGCCAAGTCTCTTAAACCACCTAAAGTACTTAAATCTGATTAATTTCACATATTCAATATTTTATTTAATAACACTTGAGTAACTAAAACGCATCCAGAAATTCACGTTTACCAATATGTAATCTGATGAAACCAAATCCATTCCTTACCAAGATCAAATATGTATTGGTTGTTTGTTGTAACATAGTTGTATGTTCAGTGTATTAGATGGTGGTAATACAGAAATAATCAAACCAGAGACAAAGAATCACATATCAGAAACAGCCCCAACGGTAAGCTCCTCTCACATTTTTCATGTTAAACATTTGCCTCTCGTGTCCGCTACTTCTGTCGACTCCGCCCCAATGTCTTAACTGAAGACGGAGATGACCGGAAAACGGATCAGGAAACCTAAACGTGAAAGCTTCAATGCTACTACTCCAGTGAGAATTTCTAGTGGATCTCAGAAAGCTTAATTATATTTATACAGAAGTAATTAAGTTTAAATCATTTACACTGACACACAGAAAATCACACTTATATCATCTTCTTCAGTTCTTGCAACTATCTATTTTACCTTCTCTACAAAAGAACATCATCAGCACCGTCTTCAAAATCTGTTACTCCAAGCATCGCAAGAGCAAGATGACTCTTCATCTCAGATTTTGTCCGTTGCAACTGCGGATAACATTCCATTAAACTCGAAAGATTTGACTTCGTCCTGCTTGAAAACGTCCTTAGCTCTATTCTCCTGCTTTCACCTCCTTTCAAAATCGAAACAATCTCTTTCATTCCAGGTCTACGTGACTCCTCATCCATTACACATGCTCTTGCTGCTTGGATCATACGTTCCATTGAAACTGAGTTCTTTCTAGTACATGTCAGCCTTGGATCCAGCAACTCCTCTATACCCCCCATCCCCCTATGCAACAACGGTTTCGCCTGCCAAAAACCCCAATTATTAGACACGTTTAACTACACTTGACCCTTCCTGTATTAGACAAGGACCCTGGTCATTGTGCAGAACCGGTCCTGAGCATAAGCGAGTTAAAAGACCGCTTAGGACATCATTATTTTAAATTATAATTTTAGTTTTATATAAGATATAATAAAAAAAAATTATATGAATAATAAAAGTAAAAAGTTTTAAGTGAACTTAGGGCATCCAGAGAAAAATGAAAATGTTGGACCAGCACTGTATTTGTGTCAGAAGTCCCGGTTCGAGTGACGTTGGAACGACATTAATATTACAGAGACTTTGGTTAACCGTGAACAGTTGAACCAAAATTTGTAGCTCAACCAAGCTTGACTGAAACCTGAATTTAGCAGGCTATGTCACAAATTATATGGCATTTGGTTGGAAATTAGGATGGTAATTTACCATATTTAGAAAAAAGTTAGTGGGGAAGCTTGTGGAATTTAAGTTGCTACAAGTCAAATAGGGTTGGTTTAGTAGTAGTTATCAGAAAAGTAAAAGATAAGAAGACACTTACCCAAACTATTAAATTTTCTTCACCAGGTGGTCTTCTTACTTCAATAGGCTTTCGACCCGTTATTAGCTCAAGCAACACGACTCCAAACGCGTACACATCTGTCTTGTCTGATATCTTGCCGTGTTGAAAATACTCTGGAGCTAGATAACTACAACAAGTTTCCCAAAATATTTTTATTTCTATATATAGTACTGACTTTAATGGGATTAAAAATGGTTTTTCAAGTTAGATACCCGAAAGTTCCTTTCACGGTCTTACACAGGAAAGGAACCGAAGGAGCTGCTGTCCAAGTTGCCAACCCAAAATCACACAACTGAAAGAACCCAAATATAGAAATTAGGGTTAAACAGAACACTGATGAATGGCCCAAAAGGAGTGGTTTAAGTTCTCTTTACCTTTGGGTTTTTGTTTGAGGAAAGAAGAATGTTGGAGGGTTTGATGTCTCTATGCACAACGCATTGCTCAGTGCCGTTATGTAAATAGGATATGGCATCTGCAATGCCTAAGGCGATCTTGTACCTTGTTGACCAAGGCAAACAAAAGGGAACCTTAACACCTCTCTTCTTCTTTTTCTTATCTAAATTTCGAAGAGGAGCAAAAAAAAAAAACCATCAATCTCTAACACAGACGGAGGAAAGAGTGAAAATCAACTCAAGAGTAGTTACCGTGTAAATAGTGTTCGAGGCTGCCACCAGAGACATACTTGTACACCAAGAAAAGTCCTTGTTCAGGATCTATACAAAACCCTAGAAGAGGCACTATGTTAGGGCACTGAAGAGAGCTTGCAATCATCAACTCTCTGCAAAACGACTTTGGAGATTCTGTATCTTCTTTGTCAAGTCTTTTGATAGCCAAGGCTTTTCGCCAAATTCCCATTCTGCCCCTATATACACAGCTACAAGCTCCTCTTCCCAACACTCTCCCTAACCAAAATTACAACAGAGGATCACAAAACTCATTTGTTTCGTGTGGAACAAATAAGACTATTTTTGGAGTTTAGGGTTTACCTTTTGAGAAATTACGAGTGGCGGTGACAAGTTCGCTGTAGCTAAACCGGATCAAGGTATTGGCCACTGGAGAAATACTCTTCTCAAGTGAAAGAGCAGTCGACCAATTCATCTCAACCGTCGGTTTATCTGTCTCCTTAACCTCATTCACCAGAAGAACGGTCGCTGATCCTTCAGACACCTGAAAATTCCGACAAGACGATGATGGTTCCTCTCTTCTCATCTTCTCAAGCTCCACCTGTGAGCAAAGACTAAACCTAAATGACGACTGTCCTGAATACGGGTCTGAGTCCATAAGCTTTGGTCCTGTTTCCTCCAAAAGCCAAGCTTTGTTGTGCTCATGAGAGATCTCTCTGGTTCGATCAGAGAAAAAACAAGCGAAACCCAAATCAAGAATCATTTCTTTTTTTTTCTTCTTTTCAAAATGGTATTACTAAAGAGATCTGAAGAAGATCACAAATCAAATACACAGAAAACAAGAACAAAAAGAAAAAGAGAGGAAGAAAGAAAGTGACAAGTTTTCTCTTTTGATTTTTGGAAAGTGAAAAGATGATTCTTTAAAGCTTTTGCTTATAGCACTTTTCAGCATTTATAAAATGAAAGAAAAGTTTCAAGAAGAAAGATGAATTAAATCGTCAGTGTGTTGTTTGATGTTGGTGTGATGTTGGAGCAAAGAAAAAGAGTGGAGGGGGGGGAAGATAATTGCGAATATATTAATTATTTTGAATAATTGTTAGGATTACAGTTGGAAGATGATAATTGGGTATTAATTAATTGTTTGAATATAATTGTTATAGCGATGAGTTCTTATTGATTTAGAAAGATTAGTTGGTAAAGGTGCTGTTAATTGCTCAAAGAGGGACAAGACCAGAGCCCACGACCACGAGATGATGAGGGTCATAATAATTTATGGGAAAACTAGACTAATTAGTTCTGAGTCATTTTCTTTCTTTCTCAAATATAAATTAGCAAAAAGTTACAATCAAACCAAATGCTTAAATGTTTTTGATTCATTATCCTCTACCCTTATGTTTTCTTCTCTCTTTCTTGGTGGGATTTTTTTTTTTTTTATAAAACTTTCTTGGTGGGATTAGAGTTTAAAGTTACTAAAATAAACCATTTTTTTAAACACATCGATAAAAAATTTTCAAAAAATCATTGTAAATTCTAAGTAAATACTATAAGCATATATAATAAGAATGTTTAAATTGCACTTTGATAAAAAATTACATCCAAGTTCATAACACTCGATTCTCGATGGTTTCAATAATCTCTTGCTGGAGTCCAAATAATTGATCCTCAGTGGCATCACAAAAAAGCATATGACTATACAATTACTAGTGATAACATTCAATATACCACTCACATGTGCAACACAATATAAAAACAGCTTTGTCAAGCTATAAGATCCATTTTTGCAATCTATTAATCTGTTTTTATTTTCATATTTATTTATTTTTGACTCACTTAAATATTTCCAAATACTTAGTTATATTTCTATGAATTTCTAATCCCAATAATCACTTATGGTCCAAAGATACATGTGGCATGAAAGTAACATACGGCCTAAAACCACTTGATCCGAAGGTCAGTCATGGTCATCAACAAAGCTCGACCAGAAGGTCCCTCGTTTTCCTTATGGTCCTCGACCAAGCTCGACCTGAATGTCTCTAATGGGCATTGACCAAACTCGACCCCAAGCTATTGTTATTCAGATAAATAACTTACCCAATCTTCTAGTATCATAGTACCATACACAAAACAAATCGTCAAAAGTATTGGCTTCAAGTTGAACTAAGTTGATGAAGTTCAGAATTATTGTACCAACTCAGGGGAGACCAACTGAGATGTAGATAAGTGTTCAGTTTTATGTGGATAAGGAAATTTCTTTGACAGTAAGGATTCAGATAATATGTATTGTGAAGCGCCATTTTAATTGGAATGTTGCCATGATGACCTCCAAAATCTTTATTCTAACTGCAGCAACTTGAAACATGGATTCAAGATTTTCTCTCAAACTCCAAATACGGAGACTATGAGCTTTTACAACTTTTACATTTCGATACATAGTGTCTTCATCTCGCAAATCAGCGAATCGACACAACAATCGTGAAGAAGGTATCCAACTTAATAATGGACTACTAATGCATAGCAAGGATATTGAGAAGACACAACTTTTTTCTAGAGGTTCGGGATCCGAAAGTCTATAGATCTTCTAAGGTGAAATCCAAACCAATTTTAAATTAGTTCTCCTTATATGAGAGCAGATCTCTCCCAATGAGAACCAAAAATATGACACATTAGATCTTTACTAGGTAATTCAAGAGTTTTAGCCACTATGTCGATTTCTTGTTGGTTATTTAGAAGATACAATTGCAACCAGTGGAAGTATACAAGCTACTGAATAAGGGACAAATAAGAAAACTGAGGATACAATCAAGCAAAAAATCTATTAAAAGTCTAAACCATAAAAGATATCATGAAGTTTTTAAAACTATTTTACGATACTTCTTGATAAACTAAGAATAGCTCCAAAGTTGTGGACAATCTTAGTAATGAGCTTAGCTGTAATCATGTTTAATTATTACCTATTAAAAAGAATTAAGATCCAATCTCAATATTTTGAAAAGTTATAGTGAGGATGAACAAGGGCCACATAATAGTAGTGTACAATTTCTTGTTGGCAAAATAAATAAATAGTGTACAATTTTCCTAGCTTTTAAAATTATTACTTTCCTTTTTAAACTTTTTTCTGCTTTGTCATCGTATAATTATATTTGTCGGTTTGGTGAGATATTTTGTTACACAGCGTTCGGAGAAAAGAGAGAGCATTTGGTGGAATCAAAAAGAAATGGCGGATCAGCTAACGGAAGAACAGATCTCCGAGTTCAAGGAAGCTTTCAGCCTCTTCGACAAGGATGGCGATGGTTTGTATCTCGCTTTTCGGATCGATGCTTTAATCGTCCGCAGATTCATATCTTATTTACTCTGATTCGTGTGATCGCTTCTTCATTGGTTATTTTACCGATTGTTTGGTTCTCATCTGTGATTTGATTTTGATGTCGTGTTTGGGCTTAGATTTGGTTGATGATGTTGTATCTTTCTTGATTGTTCCTATCATGATGATTCTTCGAAGCTGCGTTGTGTTGATTGCGGATCCTTGGCTTAGTAAATATATGATCTCTCTTTTGGTTTCTCACTAGGAAGAATACTCAATATTACTGCGATTCAACAGTTCCTTTGTAACCAAATTCAGGTGGTCTTTGTTTGTATTTTGCATCAACATTCAATACTATTCAAAAATCATGTTTTCTGCTTTATTTTCTCTCAATCAAAGCTCAAAAATTGTCCTTCTTTTTCTTGTTCAAGATATGTCGCCACATGTTTAACTTCTGATATATGGTTAAGTTTCTTTATAGAAGCTAACCATCATGTGTGAATAATGAAATTACGTTAGAGATTGCGATTCAACACTTGCTTGTAACCAATTTCAGGTTTTCTTTGAGTGTTGTTTGCAGAAATCATGTTTCCTGCTTCTTTACTTCGACTCTTTCTCTGATCCTCTCTTAATTTTTTTCTTCTTTAGCACTTTAAAGAGGTATGTTGTCACAGGTTTAAGTTCTCAGTTAGTGTTTAGCTTCCTAAAAGAAGTTAACAGCCATTGTGTGTTTTGCAAATGATGAAAAGATTCTCAAATTCTACTTCTTTCTGGCATCTTTTAATAGTTTTTGGCTGTTTTGTTGGCTTCTGTAACTCAAAAGAGAATCATTTGACACATATTTATGACAAGGCCTTGTTTGATTCATGTTTTATATACATTTATCACCAGACTTAGTTTTCAATTATGTTGCATATGTTTTAACTGATTCTGTTATGGAATCTACTTGATTGTCTCAATATTGTCTGACTGATGGGAACAGGTTGCATCACTACCAAGGAGCTGGGAACAGTGATGAGGTCTCTAGGACAGAACCCAACAGAAGCTGAGCTCCAGGACATGATCAACGAAGTAGACGCTGATGGAAACGGCACCATTGACTTCCCTGAGTTCCTAAACCTCATGGCTAAAAAGATGAAAGACACTGACTCCGAGGAAGAGCTCAAAGAAGCTTTCAGGGTGTTCGACAAAGACCAGAACGGATTCATATCCGCTGCTGAGCTCCGCCATGTCATGACGAATCTAGGTGAGAAGCTGACTGATGAAGAAGTTGAGGAGATGGTCCGTGAAGCTGATGTTGATGGAGATGGTCAGATTAACTACGAGGAGTTTGTCAAGATTATGATGGCTAAGTGATACATATGGTAAGGTAACGTAAGAAGAAGCTAAGAAGAAAGGTGTGATATAACCTTTAACTATCTAGAAAAAAAAATGATTCGATCTTTTGATTGAGTTTAGTAGCTTTTTTTTTAAATGTTTTCACAGACTTTGTTGGTTAACGAATATCTTTTCATTTTGTGGGTTTTTTCTTGGTCGATGTTTTTTAGATATTGGTAGGTAGTATCGCCAAAAAGCTTTCTGCGGGACGAGGGCCAATTACACGAACTACGACACACACACAAACTAATTCACCATGCCAATAAACACACAAACTGATTTGCAGATTTTGCGATGTCATCACATAATAACATACAATAAGCGTCGAATGGTCAATAAAAGCAGTATTTAAGAAAGTTGGAGCGTTACAAAAGGATGGAGTAAATTGATAGTGTCGTAATATGATTCGGAAAGAAATTTATCACATTAGTGATCCTTTATCATCGGTCATATCTATTTAGTTTGTATGAAAAATACTGTTAGGATAGCTAGTATTCAAAGAGCATATTAGCAAATATCAAACATAGGTTTGGTGATAAAAAGATCGCCTGGGAAAGCCTCCAAGCAATACACGAATTATCACAAGTTCTTTTTTGTAACTCAAAAAAACATTGTTTAAACTCAAAGTAATCTCGAGTGTAACAACAAGATTCGACGGACTTGAGATTATGGGATTCCTCATGATTGATGTAGAGCCATAAGGCAAAAGATTATCTCACTTGTAAAGTTTTGTATTTTGAAGATTTAAACTAAAAATAAATAATGATATTTTTCTTTAAAATTTTCAAATAGCTCATATAATGTGGTATTTTAATCATTAATTTTAACCTTTTTTTTCTTTTAGATCTTTTTACTGAAAAAATTCATCTCTGATAAATTGATATATTATTTTTATAGACTGATTAATTTAATAATCTTAAATTTCAGATAATATTTCTAAAATTTAATCTAATAAAGGAGAATTTAAAAATGAAATCGCTTCAAATCACTAATCCAAATGCCCATAACATATGTTATCAAAGAGTAATACTGATTTTTATAATTTTTAAAATGTTGTGAATAATGAGAAAATAAAGATGATAATTGTGTTATATTATTCCAATGGTAATCATAGATATATATATAGGAATACAAGATTTGGAGGATAAACAAAGATTGAGATGCAAGAATATCCCATATCTTGATTTACTTATAATGTATATCAATATTTATTTATTAATAACAAAAAAAACATATTACACTCAAATAAAATTAAAAAGATAGATAAAAATCTAATATATTACTATTCTGTGGACGATTATTTACTATAATTAAAATAACAAATGACTTAAACACAAGAGTGACTTATCAAGAGTTTAATAGGAAAATACTCGAACAGAATTATGTATCCTAAAATTCAAACTATAAAATATCATATTAACAGAAAAACTAGAATAAAAATCCTTAGAAGATTTAAATACATATATCAATTAAGATTTAATACCAAAAATTTTGTAGAATCTAAACAAATCTTGGAAACTAACTAATAAAATATTCAGTTAACATAAAAGATCTAATATATACATCATTATCTTTATCTAATGTCAAAAAATCATTATCTTTATCTGAGATATATTACTATAATCAGAACTTTTTTTATGAACAAAATCAGAACTTTACATATTCAAAAATAGAATGATATCAAGAAAAATGTCATATAATCTAAAAAGAATCATGTATACAAAAAAAACAAAGATATCCTGTTGACATAAAATCACAATCGTACCAATAAATAAGTAAATTAACAATTATTTTCAGTATGACTTTAACAAAAATATTTTTAAAATCATATTAAAAATCAGAATTAATATTCTGTACTCTATCTCACGCAATCTTTTTTTCAAAACCGCGTTATATCATTCTCACTTCCCTATATATACGAAACCAACTCCTTCTACTCTCTCAGTTTTTCTCTCTCTACAATCTCTCCTCTCTCTTTCCTCTCTGTTGCAGCAATGTCGAAGAGCGGCGCTAGAAACTGCTTAGGATCAATGGAAGACATCCGAGCAGTATTCCAACGGTTCGACAAAAACGGAGACGGAAAAATCTCAATCGACGAGCTCAAAGACGTGATCGGAGCTCTCAGTCCCAATGCATCGCCGGAAGAGACGACGCTGATGATGAAAGAGTTCGATCTCGACGGTAACGGATACATCGACATGGACGAGTTCGTCGCTCTCTTCCAGATCGAAGACGGCGGCGGCGATATTCAAAATCTCAAGGAGGCGTTTGATCTGTACGATTTGGACGGTAACGGACGGATCTCCGTGAACGAGCTTCACTCGGTGATGAAGAATCTCGGCGAGAAGTGTTCGCTTGAGGAATGTAAGAGGATCATTAGCAAAGTTGATGCTGACGGTGACGGTTGTGTTAACTTTGAGGAGTTTAAGAAGATGATGATGAACGGTCGAGCTTGATTTAACGGCGAGGAATCGTTTCTTTGTTTTTGTATATAGATGCGATTTTAGGTTTTATCGATTAAACTGGATTAATCTTTTTTTTTTTCCTTTGCTTTTTTTAGTTATGGATTAATTAAGGTGTAGGGATTTTAATTTCTTAATTGAAAGGTTTAATCGATTTTTTTAATAATTATTTAGTAATGTGGTTTTTAATTATAAAGATGGTTTGATCATGTGCATCTTGTGTTGTGTGGATCGGTTAAAGATACAGTTATATACTTCACGATCCCATGTGATCTTGTTAACTATTTCTCCGGGTATCTCGCTGGCGCATTAATAATACGTTACTACCTCACAGTACGATCTTCTCTGCTATAGATTTTAAACAAACTAATAATTTCATCAATATTAAAGTGTGATTATAAACTCATTACTCGATTTTGATCCGAGTTTTAAAAGTTTCAAATTATTTTCTTATATTTTTCAAAAAAAAATTATAAATTTATTTCATAATTTGTTTTTAATTTCGATATATAAATTATATTTCAGATTGTGCTGATAGTTTTGATTTTCTAAATACTCTCAAATCTACTAAATAATATGGTATACATGAACATTGCAAATAGATGAGTAAGTGATTAAATTACTACCAATATTAATCAACAACTATGTGTTAATTCATATTTATCTTATATGATTGTGATTGGTTCAACTTATCTTATACTTATCCCCTATATATTAATTGAGAAACATTTGAAAAGATGTAACCTCAAGTTTGTATTAATTAAAAAGTAACCTTGCTTAGTTGTCAATCAATTAGCATACCAATTAAACTGACGTGGCAGCTTTAGGTTCAATTGAAATTTGCTAGGGAAAAATAATTAGAGACGCATATAACGCATGTAACATAGTTTATATATTTNGCAGCTTTAGGTTCAATTGAAATTTGCTAGGGAAAAATAATTAGAGACGCATATAACGCATGTAACATAGTTTATATATTTATATATATCGCACGCATGTAATGGAAGAAAAGGAAAATATACGATTTGATAACGATTTGCATATATTAACTATAATAACTTCATTCCTTTTAATTTATGGAAGTGTATATGTAAAATGTAAATTACTTTGTGACCAAGTACATACTTAATGGTAAAGGCAAGTGTATATGTAAAATGTAAAACTTAATATGTTAACTTGGGAATTTATGTTAAACTTTCGATTTTTTCGTATAAGTTATATTTTGAATTTTTAAAAACGAGAATAAAGAACTAAACTATTAAAATTATTATGTTAAAAATTAATGATCAATAGTTTAACATTTTTATTATAAAAAGATATACATGATTTTAAAACCATATAAGTAAGTATCATTCAATAATAAAACAAATATATAGACAGATTCAACTATATACCATATAAGATTACATAAATATTTTAATTTCAAAATTTTCAATAAATTTTCAAGAACATTTATAAATTACAAACTTATTAAATTTTTCACATTGAAAATTTTTGTTATCAATGATTTAAATATCTTAGTTCTTTTTTAATTTTATATTTTTAAAAGATATTAACAATCGATAATATGGTTAGTTTTGGTATATACCTTACAAACCGAATGAATGTGATTTTATAAAAACCATAGGATTTGGATATGGTTGATTTATAACCGATTAAACTGAAACATGTAAATATGTATATATTTATAACGACACATGAATATCTATTTGTTACATGAGTTGAACTATAATTATATTTTGTAAATAGCTAACAATTTATTACAACTGAGACTTCTTATTTGATCTTTTGCTTTTTTAACAGTAACTAAATTGAAGTAAATATTATAAATTTGATGGACAACAATTAGTTGAAATTCTTTACAATTTTTTTTATCTTTAAACAAACAGAGTTGTGTTCAATCAAATACATATTGGTTTGATGAACACTAAATATGGAAGAATATAAAAACTTTTCTTTCATGCTTCTGTTTTTTTTTTTTT
>CAKOAT010089044.1:54625-86114 GCA_932364175.1 Eruca vesicaria subsp. sativa | reverse complement strand
AAATCCCTTTCTGGATATTCCTCAATGCCCCGGCTATTCACGGAACGTGAAAAGCGAATGAATAATCATCTGCTTCCGGAAGAAAGCGAAGAATTTTTTTGGAATCTTACAAGAGCCATTCGTTCTTTTTTCTCTGACAGATGGTCAGAACTTCATCTGGGTTCGAATAAATTACTTCTTTTCAATTTTAATGAAAAAATAATAATGAATAAACAGATCACCTTAAAAAAACAAGGTTTTCTACCATCAAACGAAAATAAATTCCTTTCAAACCTTTCCATCTGAAGTTGATTCTATAGGTGCAGTTGCAGTTCTAGCTCTTTCTTTAGTTGCTGGAGATGTAATACGACTAGCATCAAGCCTTCCTTCTTCAGTAATAGTTCCAGTGGAGGAAGAAGAAGAGCAGATCGCTTCATCCCGCGCAAGGCGCGGGTCTTATCCTAGTACTTAATAAATGTTATGCATATTGATAGACAATCCATTAAAACTGTAATTAAAAAATATTGACCATTATTCAATTAGTCATTAATAATATATTGATACAGTATTTTATTTAGTTCGAAAATAATATTGTATTTAAATTTATTTATTATACTAAATACTAATATATCAAGTTATTGAAATGTACATAATTTGCAATATAATATGTAGGAATAATGTTAGTTTTAAAGTTGTTGCTCTGTTTTAATAATATTAGATTCTCGAAAATGGATATGTACGATTTGGTAAGATTGGATCCTAAAGAATACGCTGATGTTCAAATCATTCACGATTAAACAAATAATTTTTAAGGTAGTACTAAAAAAATTAAACAGAAGATAAAAAGTTTCCAAATATTAAAATAAGTGGACATCATTATAAAGTTTTTTAGATATTAAAGTTTTTGTATAGAAAAAGATCTTGTTGATAACAACTTTTTTGAATGAATATATAGTTTGCAATGAAATCTTAAATATGCTTTATATAGATGTACGACTGGAAATTTTTTATTTATTTATATGTTTTCCAATTTTTCTTTAGTTGTTAAATGAAAAAAAATTACCATATCTAGTTACGTTTTTGTATATTTTGTTTGCAAGCTAGAAATAGCTTTATTTTCAGAATAAACCGATCATCAATAAAATATATGCTAAAATCTGGTATACAACATCACTACAATGTATAGATTATAGAATAATAACATTCTTGATTTATAAAGTTAATATAAATTTTGTTGGCATCGATTTGTCTAGTGTATGAATTCAAAATATGAACATGTCGATTTAGTATGGTGGTTTAGTTAATTTTTTAGATGGTTAATAAAAATGTCATTAAATATTTTTGTGTAGAATATTTTAATACATAAAATAGAAAGTTGATAAAAATAATTAGGGGGATATGATTACGAAAATCTGTTGCATTAATCACTCAATATTAAGTTGTTAATACTACATTAATGGGAATATTCCTTTGCTTAGTTCAAATAAATAATATAAAAATTAAACTAAATGTTAGAGGCATACATCGTAAATAACTTAAAAATTAATCGCAGAATTTTAATAGAAATTATGTTCTAATAGAATAGATAAAACATTTTAAAAAGTTACTGATAAAATATATATCCATACGAAAATAGTTTTGGGTATTAAAAAATACTCTTGAAAAAGTTAAAGAAGACAATTGTAAAAAATACACCCTTCAAAATTCAAAACTAAAATTATGAACTAAAAGAAATAAAAACATTTCTGGTGAGTGCAAATTTATAACGACACTCTTTCTTTTTAAAAATATTTATGTTGAGGTCGAACTTCTGACAATACTCTATTATATCTTTAAATATGTTTAAGTATGAAATTAATATATTAATGATTTAAAGTTTTATTAGTAAAAAAATTAATTCTAAAATGGATTAATGAAAATGATTAATTTAGAAATGGATTAATGAAAATGATTAATTTAGTGGCGTTGAACTATATTTTACTAAAAACAATATCTAGAATTAATGAAAAAGGTTCACGTGTATGCATGGGCTTAATTAAGCTACCAAACTACTCAGCACGAGGCCCATAATATATGTGAGCCGGGCCTGACAACCATAAACTCAGATACACATAAGCAATATGAGTTGCTAACCGTACCAGAACGTGGCAGGTTTTTTTTTTGTCACAACAACATGGCAGGTAGAAGAGCATCTGCATCAGTGTATCCTTGGGATTCATGTTTTTAATTTTTATTATTATTTTTTTTACTGTTGATTTTAAAATAAAAATAAATAATAATAATCAAATAAATCGTTGGTCGACACTTGTCGTGAACAGTGTTGAACTCGTTGGAAAGAGATTCACTAGGAAGAGTTCGGAAGAGATGGGATTCAACATTATTCATTATTTTAATATTTTTTTTTGGAAATATGTGTGAATTCCATGAGGATTCACTAATACAGATGCTCTAAGAGACGGGTTTCATTGGACTATTTCTTCGTTTGCAGGTGGTTACTTCTAACATGGTTTTATTTAGAAAAGTTTTTAATATAATTCAATTTTATATTCCTTTTATAAAACATGGCTGATGGCAAAAACAAAATATGGCAAACATGGCTGATGTCAAAAACAGAACATATTAACATGCCTAAAATGACAACTAAAATAAAATGGACAGAATATTAGTTTAAAAAGTAATAATGACAACTAGTTGCAATAAGCTTAATTGATTAAAGATAATTATCTAATTGTTTATTATGAACATTAATGTAAACGCAACATGTAAAACAAAATCTTTAAATACTATTATAAAGATAAGAAGCACGTATAAACAAAAATATGTGATTGATGTTGAAAAACATATGTTTTTAATTGAAAGATGATCATAAATAATGCCGTATAATTATAATATTTCTCAGATATATATTAGTTCTATGCTAACGTTTTCAAAACCTAGTTCGTTGCTAACGTTGCATGAAATATGGATCATACTTACATTGTTGGCTCTGCTGAATTTTTTTAATTCATAATTTTGGCTTATACTGGTGATATTTTCCGAATATCCTTTTACCAAAAAAATTGAATAACTGATGGTAGTGAGAAATGGATTTACCTATACTGTGAAATTAATAACTTTAATATTTTGGACCAAATTAACTTTATTTTTAAGTGAAGATTTTTTTTGCTTAATATTTTTACGTGAAGATGTCAAAAAGAAAAGAATTTAACGGTAACAATTTAACATTTTTACCAAACAAAACAAACAAACAAACAGAGTTTAATGGTGACTTACAAAAATAGGCCACAACAGCTACACCAAAACCACTCCGCTGAGAGAGACTGTTACCAAAACGTCCAAGAAGATGTGGTATGTGTGACTGTGTCAATGAGAATGGACAGCGAACGGAGATTGCAATAATATGAAGACAGTTCATTAATTATTATTGTCTCGATTTAGCACGTCGACCTCTTCAGACGTCAATTGGTGTTACCTTTCTGTCACTCTCAACATATATAGAAAAATAAAATCAAAACTATAATCTTATTGAAAACTTTGTGTCAGTTATATAGATTTTCAACTTCCGAGAAGAATATGATTACAGGGTATATGCACAAAATAATTTTATTATTTTCGCTGATTAAATATATGTTCTAATTTATGACATCTGCAACGCTGAGTTTTCACGAATCCTTGACGCTTTAACCTAGGAGGATTTTAATAGAAAAACATTAAAAGGTTGAGATTGGTAAGGATTAGTCCTTAGATAAGGTGTTTAAGGACTGAGTCCTTAGTGACGTGGCAAATTAATTGGGTCTGTCGTGGATGATCCAGAGAAGAATCACGAAACCGAGCTCGAGAATGGCTCCACGAACGAAGGGAAAGACGACGATGGAAGTTGGAGGCGATGGCGTTGCCATCATAACAGTCATCAACCCTCTCGTCAATCCGTTATCATTCGACAGTACTCGTCTATCTTCTCTATTTGATCTTAAATGAATTTACCTTTCCAGATTCTAGGTCAATTTCAATATTGATTCTCACCAAACTCTGTTATGGCTCCTTGATTGAATTTTTGATCTGTTTGTGTGAAAATTGGGACTACTACTAGTTTAATCTCATGCTCGTTTAGTATAGTGAGTAGCTTATAATCTCAAGAAACCTCGTTTTTTTAGCATTCCGAAGCAATTAACATGTGTTGGTTACTCTGTTTTTTGTATAATTGTGTACAGTGCTAGACAACCTCAAGAGTAATTACGAGGAAGCTTTGAGAAGGAATGATGTGAAAGCTATTGTTATTATTGGTACGTCTTGAGATCACTCTCTTCCAAGGCAAAAACATAAGACATTTATGTGGCTTTTGTGTGTGTGTGTGTTTTTTTTACTGCAGGGGCAAAGGGGAAATTCTCTGGTGGATTTGATATATCTGGTTTTATTCAGAAAGGGACAAGTATGTTTCTTTGTCTTGGTGTCTTTGTTTGATTGTGTTGGTGTTATGTATTAATGTTTGTATTGATTTTCTTAGGGAAAGAGCAAAAGGTTGGATACTTATCAATTGACATCCTAACTGATTTGTCTTGCTGGCTGGAATTGTCCCACATTGCAGTGTTCGTATAATGTGTTTGAAAGCTGATCTCAGTGACTGTTCTTTTGCATTCTTCAGGTGTTCCTCTGCCAATGATTGGGTTTGTTATGTAATTGAAGCAATGGGTTCTCCGGTTTGTCTTTTGTAAGACATGTGGTATGCTTCTTTGTGCTTTTGACTCTGCACATGAGAATGTTGAGCCTTTGGTTCCACCGGAAGGGTTTGTTCCTGGAGATAGAGTTTGGTTTGGTGGTGAAGAAGATCTTGAGCATCTTCCTGAGCCTGCACCTGCTAACAAGGTCTTACTCTAATTCATTTCAGTAACAAAGGTCTCTCTTAGGTGTTAGTGATTTGTCTTTGTTGTTGCAGGTTCAGAAGAAGAAGATGTGGGACTTACTCTCTGCCACACTCTCACGCTCAAACACAACACAGAAGCATGGAACTTGTTACAGGAAAGCATCATCCTTTTGTTTACAAGGTACAAAGTCACAGATTCAAATGCATATATATACCTAAGGATTCTATAATAGAAACACCATTGGAGATACATTTCTTATTAGGGTCCTTAACTATTCCCCAAAAAATAAAAAGTATTAATCTAATCCTAAGGACTCCAATGGTGGGTAACACCAATTATAATAAAGACAAATCCGCGATCACTTTCTCTCACCGCGCTCCGCAACACCTCAAGGATTCGATCAAGGACATTCTTCAGATCAGTAAAGAAGGGGGCGTAGGAAAATACCTTGGGCTCCCTGAGCACTTCGGACGAAGGAAGCGCGACCTATTCTCCTCCATTGTAGAGCGCATACAGCAGAAGGCCCGTAGTTGGTCAACTAAGATGTTATCCTCAGCCGGAAAACTCGTTATGCTGCAGAGTGTCTTGGCGTCCATCCCTTCCTACTCCATGTCTTGTTTTAAGCTCCCTGCTTCATTGTGCAAGCGCATCCAGTCTGTCATCACAAGGTACTGGTGGGATAACACGGAAGGTGTGAAGAAGATGGCGTGGATCTCCTGGGATCGCATGGCCAAACCAAAATCCGTGGGAGGACTCGGACTACGCGATTTCGAGAAGTTTAATGACGCCCTTCTTGCCAAGATTGGATGGAGATTAATCCAAAATCCTCACTGTTTACTTGGCAAGATACTAAAAGGGAAGTATTTTGCTGGAGAAAGCTTCCTAACCGCGGGTGAGACGTCAGTGATGTCACATGGATGGCGAGGAGTATTGATCGGCCGGGATCTGCTTCTGATGAACCTAGGCTGGGTGCTTGGTAATGGGACCTCGATTAATGTCTGGCGTAACCCTTGGTTAAGCTTAACCACGCAGGAATGCCCAATGGGGCCTCCTTCTGAACTCACCATGACATTGACTGTTGCAGACCTGATGCAGGGAAACTCGGGCTGCTGGAACAGAGAATTGATTCATCAACTGCTCCCAGAGTATGAGGAGAAGATCTTATCCCTAAAGCCAAGTGTCACCGGGGCTCCGGATAAACTGATTTGGCTGGGAACTAAAACAGGGGAGTATACTGTCAAATCAGGCTACTTCACGGCCTTAGAGGAATTCGATGGTGAGGCCTTGGTAGAGGCAAATTTCAACTGGAAGAAGACAGTGTGGAACCTAGAGTGTGCGCCGAAGTTGAAGCACTTTGCTTGGAGAACTTTAAAGAAGGCCCTGCCGGTAGGGGAGAGATTAGTTGAAAGACACATTGATGCTGATCCAAAGTGCAAGCGATGTGGTAATAGTGAATCTATCATTCATCTTCTTTTCCAATGTCAGTTTGCGCAAAAGGTTTGGTGCCTTGCCCCTTTTGAGACTGAGATTGATTATAGAGGAATCATAGATTTGCTAGCGTCTTGGCCTGAACTCTGTAGTCAAAAATGCTTACCCCCTTCGGGTGTCGTATCTACTTCGCTACCCCTTTGGATAATGTGGTCACTATGGAAAGCAAGAAATAAATTTGTTTTTGAAGGGTGCAGTGCATCCCCGGAAGACACACTAGCGACATCCATCAGAATGGCACGAGAATGGAGTAATACACCTAAGCAGGAGGTGTCTAAGCAAAAAAGCCTCGTGCCTCCAATATCGCCAGGACCACGAGGTACTGTCGTTCTCCAAACTGATGCTGCGTGGAGTACAGCTACTAACTCTGCAGGACTGGGATGAGTCTTCACAACCCCTCCGCTTACCAATGCCTACCAAAAGAGAATGGAGTTCGTGGGATCGGCTCTATTGGCAGAAGGGCTGGCGCTGCGTGAAGCAGTGATCTCATGCCGGAGGTTGGGCTTGTCTGCGGTGAGAGTGGAATCAGATTCTTCCCAATTAATCAAGTGTCTAAACTCCTCCTTGGAAATTGCAGAGTTGCATAGTATTGTGTCTGATGTATTAGCTTTTGCTTCTGAGTTTAATTTCGTTTCCTTTAGGTGGATATCTAGAGATAAAAACGTTGTGGCTGATTCCTTGGCTAAGAATGCCTTATCTTCTGTATCTGAACCTTGGGTAGTTGATGAAGCTATTAATGCTCCCAACTAACCCCTAAGTATTATTTATGAGTGTTCCAAAAAAAAAAGTACATAATTATAGAGTAGATCGATTACAAGTATACCTTCAAATGGTTAAGGTTTAACACTGGTTTGAAACAAATGTAACACGCTATACTTGTTCCTTAAATACAAAATATACCTGGTATATTTCTCTTTTTACCTGTTGTGTTTGATATCTCTCATAACACGATAGTTTTAATATGACAATGATATTTCCTTATACGAGGGATAACACTAAAACCAGTGTGGTTATAACAAACTATTTAAGTACTATTGTGAAATAAGATACAGTCATAAAGTTCATACAAAATGGTACTTTTAGTATGTTTTTAAAAGGGAATACTAAAGATATACTTGTTTCTTTATCTTGTAGGAAAAGGGAAAGGAACGTGCATGCTCATCGTCCACGAACAATGTTCCGCATGAGACACCTTTCATAAATGCTGTAAGGTGCATGTCGGCATCATATAAAAAGTCTCCATTTTTGTGTCCTTGTTGATTCCTTCAAGATTTTTACTTCGGCTTCATCCCACGAAGGTAATATTCTTACCTGTTAGAATTGGGTTTATTATGAACCCAACTTAAAATCAATTGATGATTAGTGAATTGATTTTAATCTTTTACTAGGTGTTGACCCTCGCCCTGCGCGGGGTGAGATTATTCTGACTTTGTTCGAAGAATAATTTGGTATATTAATTTGTTTAACTAAAAATAGGTAGTGGATGTGAATTAGTAATAAAAATCATATAGTCATATAATGAGATATTAGTATAGCTGCGAAACGAAGCATTGATTCATAGCTATTTGTTTTCACTTTTTGTCTTATATATCTATCTGTCTTATAGATACATGATGATACAAAAAAATTAAGAAATCGTCTACTAAAAAAAGTAGTAAATAAATTAAAATAATTAATATCATAATAAAACATAGAGAAACAAAACATGATATAATGAGAAAAAAGTATATTAAAATAAAATAATAAATAGAAAATTAAACATGATATAATAATTTAAATTGTCTTCAAACTCTTGGTTTGCAATCCTACATACAAAAATAACAATTAGTTAGTTTACGAAACAACACACACTCTTTTAAAATTTTAAACTCATCGAAATTATATACTTCTTCCTCAATGGATGGAGTTCTGGAACATCATTTGGTTCAAAAATGATTTTTGAAAAGCCATCGATGTTTGAGATATTCTTCAATTTTCCTTATCATTATTAAACAAAAAAAAATTATTAGCTATTTTCTAATGTGATATAAAATTAAATAGACTATTTATTTAAAATTATAAAAATATATTACCTGCTCCCCAATTAATTTGCCAAAATTGTAAAACACACAGTACAACATTCTCGTTAATTGAATTCCATATGGTGTGAAAAACATGAGCAAGTGCTCCATATGCAACACACTTAACGACAATCTTGAATGGATGACTACTGGTTCGAAAAGATCCACAACTTCTGGTCAAGGTGAAATTCATGAGAATTTTGGTCTGACCCTCTTGTACCAGACAATCGAATTGTCCCACCAGTTCTCTTTTCACGGTTCCAGCTATCTTGTCTCCCTAGTAGCAAGAATATTAAATTAAATAAGTAAACTTCATACGTCAAAAAGAGAAATAGAATAAAACTCGATCATTTCTAAAAAAATTAACTTACTCTAGCATCGAGGAAGACCATTTCGATAGTCTCTCCAGCAGCTGCAGAATACTCTTTCCAAAGGCGGACAATTTTCACTTGAACCTTCCATTGGTTCTTGAAAGGCTTCAACTCAGATATAAGGTTCATGGCGGCCATAGAAGATGTGTAGGTTTTTTCTTGCTTGTCTGAATATCGAATGGACATTTACAACTCGAGTTATATATGTTTAAATAGCATTTTCATTTTTGATTTGTGCTTGTCTATCAAGGAAATTTCAATTTATGGCTATATCATTTAATTAAGAATATTATATATAGCTGATTGACATTCAAATGGAAAGAAACCATTAAACCGTTAACCTAATAAAAACATTCCGAGATTTAGTTGCTAAAATTATGTGACTGAAATATTCATTCAATATTAGAAATATCTATGCAGATTAGGTCATTAATTTTAATTGACATTGTCGAAAAATATTTTGTATAGCTAATTGACATTCAAATGTAAAGAAACCATTAAACCGTTTACCTAATAAAAATATTCCGAGATTTAGTTGCTAAAATTATGTGACTGAAATAGAATATATGCCTAATTATGAAATAGAATATTAATTCAGAATATTATATATAGCTGATTGACATTCAAATGGAAAGAAACCATTAAACTAAAATACGCATGCAGATTCGGTCATTAATGTTAATTGAAGTTGAAGATAATAGTATTTTGTACATCGAATATTGTCGAAATATTTTATAAAGTTCGATTTTATAAAATATAAAATATTATATTTAAAATTTAAATATATGCCTAATTAGGAAATAAGGTCGCATTTTTTTCCTATTTTTATTTATACTTATGTAACGAAATATATTTTGAAGTTGAAGACAATAGTATTTTGTACATCGAATATTGTCCAAATATAAAATATAAAGTTCGAATTTATAAAATACAAAATATTATATTTAAAATTTAAATATATGCCTAATTATTAAATAAGGTCGCATTTTTCCATATTATTATTTATACTTCATGTAACGAAATATATTTTGAAGTTGAAGACAATAGTATTTTGTACATCGAATATTGTCCAAATATAAATTATAAAGTTCGATTATATAAAATATAAAATATTATATTTAAAATTTAAATATATGCCTAATTATGAAATAAGGTCGCATTTTTTCCCTATTTTTATTTATACTTCATGTAACGAAATATATTTTGAAATATATCGTAGGTGATGACAAAATACTTATATCAGGAAATATATCATACTTATGGAACAAAATATATCGTATCGTATATAAGGAAATATATAAGGAAATATATTCATGCTATCTTTATCATACTTTAGCCAATCCGCGGTTATACATATATCATATATATCATATATCGTATCATATATTTATATCAATTTATATCAATGGCATCAATGGCATGTTGTGTAATTATTCTAGTTAACTAAGGTCTTTTAGTTAAAAGGTGTGAGAAGGCTTGTGGAGTTGCCACGTAGGAAATGGCATGCATGTAATAAACACATGAACTAAAGGTTTATTTATAAAAGTTCTCCTCAAATAATAAGAAGGGGATATGGTAGTAGATTAATTTTTGTAATTAGTGGATTGGTCTTAACTTTTATATAGTAGTAGATTAATTCTTATATTTCGAAGTGGGATGTTTCTCATTAAATACACTTCGTCACGCTCAGACATCTAGGACTAAAGTGTGGACAATGTGAGAATAACATTCACAGATGACCCAACATTGATATAGTGGTAGTATTTATAGTAAATTAGGTCAAAAGATCTTATCGCTCTAATACCATTTTAGAATCGAATTTATTATGGGTTTCCAACTTAAAACTAATTAGTGATTAGTAGATTGGTCTTAACCCTTTATATAGTAATAGATTAATTTTTATATTTCCGATGTGGTATGTTTCTCATCAATATTATCCAATAACTATTTTTTGGTTCAATTTGTTTTTTTTAATCATAATTATTTAGATTTTTAAAAAGAGAGGAATATCTCACCCAATATTTCATCCATTAAAAGTTATTTATTAATTCGTGTTGATATGTCCTAGAGATGTCAAATAATTACTAATTAAAATGAAGGATTTAACATACTTTTTTAATTGATAATATATTCATATGTCAAATATTTTCTTATTTTACTCCTTATTTCTTAAATATTCTGTCCAACCGAACATCATGGAAATTTCATATGATATACACCAAAAAGATCCAAATTTTAGATTTTTTTCTTTCTAAAAGATACATTTTTATATTTTGATGCATTTTTTTACTGAATAATAATGACAAAATGGAAAATTTACTAAAATTAATTACGTTTATTAAAATTCAATTGGTTGGAATTTAAAGAAAATATTTAAACACAAAATAATGTATTTAAAACCAAAATAATATATTTTATTAATAGGTGTGAAAAGTAAAAATATGTAACTTATCGAAATTGAGGGAGTGTTATATTTGGAGAACTAATAAAACTAGTACTTTCTTGGCTTGGAGAACTTATAAATAAAACTAGAGTTTGATCCGTGCACCGGCACATATTTTTTGTTTGGTAAAGTTTCAAAAGCCAAATAATTGTGCTTCTATGTTTATTTTTGAGCAAAAATTTAAATTGAAATTTAATTATTATATTCTTATAATTCAAATATATGTGTGAATAATATTAATCATCAATTTATTTGACATATTTGAAAAATGACTTTATGTGTTTTAATAAAATATTTATAGTTTACATTTTGTATGTGAAATGGAATAATAATATACATGAATGTATAATATTTAATGTTTATGTCACATTTTAAATAAAACATTCTAATTAAAATCTATTAGAGAATATTCCAGTTAGAGAATAATAGTAAATTTGGTTAAAGAATAATCTAACAAAATAAATGATTTATAATTAATTCATATTATTAAGTTAATGGTACAAGTTGTAGTTATTATGATGAAAGAATAGTTAATTAAAAAGGTACTTCACATTTAATAGTATAGATGATTACCAAAATTATATCTTATCTATTAAAAGAAAAATCGCCTCTTTTATGTGTGATTTTGAAATGAATCTAAAATTGTTTACATTATATTTTTTTATTTACATGTTAAATACTAACAACATTTTAATTCCTTTTTTATTCCATCAAAATGTAATTACATTTTCATAATACTAACACCATTGTATTACATAACAAATAATAACATTTATTATTATTCCATAAATATATTCTTATTTATAATATAATTAATAATAATAACATTTAATTATTCTAGAGCTAATACCAGTATATGATCTAAATAATAAGAGAAAATGACTAGAATATCACTAAAAAAGTTTTTGTCACAAATATAACACTTAAAAATAAAAATGATCAAAATAACATTTAATGTTTTATCGAAAGAGATAAATATACATCTATATCTCAATGATAAATTAATTTAGACACTAGGGTTTAGAGTTAAGGGGGCGGATTTAAGGTTTAGGGTTTAGGCTTTAGAGTTTAGGGTTTAGGGTTTAGAATTTAGGTTTGAGGGTTTAGAGTTGGGGAGTGGGGTTTTGGGGATAAGATTTCAATTTTTGAAACATAAAATTAAAATTAAAATTTTCAAAAGATAAAATGCTATTTTGGTCATTTTAGTTTTTGAGAACTATTTTTGTGACATAAACTTAGAAAAATGCTATTTTGGAGATTTGCTCGAATAATAATAACATTTCATTATGCAGAAATAATAGTGCTCGATTAAAGATTAAACAGTTCTAACACTATTGTATTTGTAATGATATTATTATTAATTAGATAATACAGTATGCATGTATCAATATTCATATAAATATTGTGCTAATAAACATGTATTGATAAATATATAATATTGTTAAATACAATACTATAGATTCAACCATATACTAGATTCTAATAAATTGCTTTTGATATACACTGTAGTGAATGTACAAATTAGTATTATTTTAGTGTATATGCACATGTGTAATATAGGAAAATAAATCTTCGTTTAATTTAGTGTTAGAAATACTACATATTCATTTATTTGATATTAACTAGATATTTTAAATTGATATAGAAATGATATAAAATCAGGATATAGAAAATAAAAATAGCTAATTTAAATCAGTTTTGTTTAATATTGATTCGATTTAATTAAAAAATATGGATATTTTAATTTAAATATAGATAAATAAAATCATAACTATAAATTGAAATTTAATATATTAGTCATAATACATCCAGATTTTAAATTAAAAAATTAAAATTAACATAATCCAAAAAAATAGCAAATTTGTTTGATAAGTGAATAAAATATTGGAAAATGACTACAATATTTTAAAACCAATTGAAATTAATAGAAATAAAGAAGTTGGGTCCAAATTAAATATACTAAGTCAAATATATTTGTAAGAAGTTGGGGTCCAAATTAAATATACTAAGACAATATATTTGTAAAAACTGTTATAAAAAATAAGTGGGGCTTGAGGCTTTTCTACACATGAGCATGGCCCTGGACGTTGAATATGTTGGAATTATTTGGTAGGTCCAGTTGCGAACACGTGTAATCTCTTATGTCAGTAATCCACTATTCAATCAATGCTAATTAAGTTTCCGTATGTTTATAAAATCCCTACTGCTCCATTGATGCAAAATACAAATACACGTAGGGTACATAATTAAGTTCATACAAGACAACTTCAATTACTTATATGGTCCATAACCTATAAGAGTAACGACAACGGGTTGTTCTAAGAGGCACAACGAACAAAGATACAAAAGATATGGCGAAAGTTTCAATGCATTTTTGTTCTTGTCCCATGCATTAATAATGGTCACCCCGAGGAAACTGGATCTTGCGCATAAGTTTTTTACTAGATGCCCATAAATTAAACTTCTTGTACTATTTCTGTAATTAACCAAAATATTACTAGTATTGTTTTTCTTGAGAAAGAAAATATTGCTATTGTTCTTTTTTTTTAACTTAGCTTTCAAAAAATATTACTACTGTTAACTTATGTGGGAGTAGTATTAAAAATTAAGTTTATTTTTTAGTTGAAGGTTCCATAGATTAGAAAACACATATATGGTCTAGGTTATATGTCTAAGTCACATCGAAGTAGGCATGTTCAATCTGGTGTTCGGTTCGGTTTTTTTCGATTTTCGGTTATTCGGTTTATAAAAATTAGCTATCATATTAGAACCACATTTAATTTGGTTTTGTTCGGTATTTATAATACCGGTTTTTGGTTTATTCGGTTTTATACCAAATAATATTATTATTTGATTTGATTTCATATTATATGAATTTAAAAAAACATATTGTCAAAATTATCATTTATTAAAATAATCATAGGTGTTCATAAATATAAAAATGTGAAATTAACAACAAATAAAACGACCAACGATTCAGTTTTGTACAGCTTTTCTTATTTTCTCTTTGTTCTTCCAAATAAATTACATGGTACAATCTAATTTCACAATTTCTTACAACATGCAAAATCAAATCAAATTTAGATAATAGTTGAAGAAAATAAAAGAAAATTATTAAGATATATCTTCACAAGGAATAAAAAAGTAAAAAAAAAGACTATTCCAATAAAATAAATAATTATATAATGTATATATTTATATATCTTTTCTTTGATCAGTTTTGTTCGGTTTATTTGATTTAATCGGTTATAAACCTAACCATATCCAAATCCTACGGTTTTTATAAAATCATATCCATTCAATTTATGTGGTATATATCAAATCCAAATCATATTGCTATTTCGGTTCGGTTCGATACGGTTTGATATTACCATATTGAACAGCCCTACATCGAACTTAAAGAATAACTAGATTTTGACCCGCGCGGGTGTTTACTTTAATATATATATATATACATATATATTAAATCTTTATATTATTATTTAAAAATAATAATTTTATTATTTATACTTTTTCAATTAAATTATTTATTTCAAATCTTTGCATGTCTTTGTTGACTTTTTTTTACCTATTTATTGGATTTTTAAAATTATTAAACGAACCAATATATATAAAGTTCAACAAATTTTAAAATATTTTGTATATAACTTATACTCCATCCGTCATTTTAATTTTTATTATATAGTAAAAATTTTGATTCAAAATAAATGTCGTTTTAGAATTTTAAAGTAAAATTTATTAACTTTATATACTATATACATTTTTATATTCTCTAAATTTATGTTTTATTGATTAAAATACAGTTAGAGGTAATAGTAATGATATTTTATGTTAAAATATAAGTTACATATTTTATTTATTTAGGTGCATAAATCTAAAACGACAATTAAAATAAAACGGATGATGTGTATTTAAAAAAATATTTTTAATATTGTTATTTTAAAAGTTATTTATGTTTAACTTACATTTAAAAATATTATTTAGTAATTTATTTTATATTTATAATTTTTTTATTATATTCATATACAGTAATATTTAAACATTTAGCATTAGTTATTTGAACATATAATAAAATGAGCTAAATATATATTATATTAATATATACACTAATCACGATTAAGTGACTAAAAGAAAACCTTATAAATGAACCAATATAGTATGATAATATCAAATGGGTCATTCCAAAGTAGACTAAATAAATTATGAACATCCCAAAAGTATAGTAACTGATTTATTCGAGAAATTAATCAGGTATGTTTCTAAACCTACCAAATACTCTAATTTTTAGTTTTTTTTATACTAGGTTAGTCTTTTTTGTGTAATATCGTATATTTGGAGATTTCTAAACCAAAAAGTGAGGAAACTAAATGAATTTGAATATTTTTGACAGATATATATTTTGTGATTTTATTATTATTTTTATTATATATTATGATTTAAATATTGTTTGTACCAAATCTCATTTGCTTATATGTTTGAAATTGTTGACCACATAAAAATATGGTAATTGCTCCACCTTTTGCTCAGAATATTTCATGTTCAATAACTGATTTTAAGAATATTATTTAGTATAATAGATCATGTTAAGAGAATTAAATGATATGTATTTAGATGATTTTTCATGAATGGTCCAAAATAAAATATGACACATGAAATAAGTCATTATATCTGTTTTAATATATAAGATATTAATATTATGAAAATAAAATATATAAATATATAAATTTAATATAATTTTATCATATTTATTTCAGTAAAGAAATTATTTAATATTAAAGTTTATAATTAGAAAATTTATAAAATATATTTTTATTTTTGTTTTATAAACGATAACTGAATATACTTTATGCATAATAATATTTTATTATTAATTATACATTTTTAAAATCAGAGATCTGGTAATATATTTTACAAAAAATTTGTTAGAAGTTTAAATTATATATATTTTTATTTCAAATGAAAAGATATTTAAAGATATTATGATTAAAATAGTTATACAGATTTTATATTATACATTTATCTAACTGAATTTGCATTTGATTAATAAAAGAATCAATATATGCATGAAACAACATATTTAAAATTAATATATATTTAATTTATATTATTCTTATCCATGCTTCAAAATTCTAAATTACTTTTTAGAATTTTTTTTATGTTTATTCGTTTTATAAAATACATTTTTATATATAAAATTTAAAATATGTTAATTATATACATGTATTATATAGTTTAGTATGTTAACCTGTTTTAATATAAATATTAATATTATAAAAATAAAATTTATAAATATATCAGTTTAAAATAATTTTATCATATTTATTTCAGTTTACAAATTATTGATATGAAACTTTATGATTATAAAATAAATAAAATATATTTTTATTTTTGTTTTATAAATGAAAACTGAATATAAATTATGCATAATAATATTTTACTATTAATTACGAATTTAGATACATTTTTTTTTTTAAAACTGAGATCTGGTAATATCTTTTACAACAAATTTGTTAGAAGTTTTTAAATATATGAGATATATTTTTATTTCAAATGAAAAGATATTAAAAGATATTATGATTAAAGTAGTTACATTGATTTTATATTATTTATATTAAGGAGATACATTTATAAATTTCTAATGATAGGTCCAAATTTACAAAAATCACACATGAAGTAAAGTCATGCCTTCTGTTTTAATATATAAGATCTATATGTTATATCTGCTGTAGAGCAAAACATAATCATAACTATTTTTGGATATTTATCTTTTTTTTATAACACTGATACGTAAAAGTATTCAAGACAGTACAAGATAATAGAGACTTATAAGAGAAAAAAGGGGATGTCAGTAGACATCAAAATAAAAGGAGATAGAACTTCACCCAACCGTTAATAGCTGAGCCTCCAAAGCGAGCAGGTGGTGTAACCAAACGGGAGCCTGGCTGGCGATGTAAGACTGGTGGCGGTGATCGCGAGTAACACTTATTGCAATAGCGTCAGCAGCTTCATTCCGTTCTGGGAGTGCGTGATCTAGACTCCAGTGAGCAATCCTGGACAGCAGAAAGGTGATATTGTGGCGAACATGGCGAAAAGGTCATTTTTGGATATTTATCATTAACAAATCTTTCTAGTTAGAATATAGTTTTGGGAGACTTCTGGAAGAAAGTAAAATGTATTTTTTGGATTTGTTTTGTAAATATATATTCTAAGTTTTTTTTTTTTGAGAACGTGAAGTTTCAAGTCAACTTTTCTGAATTATTTCATAGATTGGCACTATATATGTTAAGTTAACAAAAATGTGGATGGAATTTTACAATATTTTCTCAAACTGCAAAAGGTAAGGCTACAGATGAAAGATGGTGCATACAGATGATTATAAAATATATTGATCAAAATATAGTATATATTATTTTTACAGATATATGGAAACATATATATGCTTATAATTATAACTAGATTTTGACCCGCGCTTGAAAAATGCGGAAATTTTTTATGATTAAAAATTTATATAATTAGGTTTTGTCTTAATTTAAAGAATGTTTTGGTATAAAATTAGTTTACCAAAATTTGTGGTGATAGTTGTTTTTCATTAGTTTTTAGTTTCAGTTTTTATTTTTAGATTTTGTTTTAAATTTTGGTTTTGGTTTTTAGTTTTTAAGTTTCTATTTTTGATTTTCAGCTTTTGGTTTGGATTTTTAATTTTTAGACTCGCTGAGTTAGTTTGAACTGATATTACCAATAAACAAATCTCAATTAATCGAACATATAATTTAAAACTGAAAATATGAAAAAAATAATTTTCTAAAACTTTTGAAATAGTTTATTTTGTAAATAAAAAAAGCAAAAAATATAACCTGCGTTTTCAGCTTTTGGTTTTGAATTTTAGTTTTTAGATTTGGTTTTTGGTTTTGCGTTACATTTTTTTTTAAATCTGTAAATTATTTAAGAAAAATAAAACAATAAATTATTTAAAAGTTACCATTAAAATTTATCAAGATAGAGGGATTGTTATTTAAAATAAAAAATATTAACATGTTTTAAAGTACATGATTTAAATAAGTGATTAATAATAGATAATTTTGTTTTGTTGAAAATATTAAATATTTTTGGGCTAAAAAATATTAACATGTTTTAAAGTACATGATTTAAATAAGTGATTAATAATATATAATTTTGTTTTCTTGAAAATATTAAATATTTTTGGGCCTGAAAATAGTAATTGATTTTTGATCCATTAAGGTGGAAAATTTATTTAATGTTTTTTTTGTAGTTTTTCTTTAATAATAAGCTCAGAAACCAAACAATTAAATGTCATAAAAACAAAAGTAAGCCCAAAACTCTATTCAATAAAATCCGCCGGTTTAATTTAAGTAATGCGGTTCAATCAACTATATAACTTGTATTATTTGTAACACTCTAGAAAGAGTCCAATTTAAATGACAACTTGTATCAATAGATAAAAAGAATGACTCTATTTTAATAGAATAGAAGATGGTACATACAAATGAAAGATCGTACATACAGATGATTATAAAATATTTTGATCAAAATATAGTATATATTATTTTGAAATATAAATGGAAACATATACTTATACTTTTAGATTTAGGCTGATGTTGATTTCAACATAATGTAAAACTAGGTTGTTTGCCCGAATAACAGATATAATTTTATTATTAACTTATGTTTTATTAATTAAAAAATCAATATTATAAGTTATATTTATGTTTTCAAAAAATTAAAATAAAAAAATAAATTATTTATATATGAAAAAGTATTTTTCATCAATATATATATTTAATTATTATTGTGTTGAAAATTTTAAAATATTCACATATTAAGATATTTTAGATAATATCTTTAATTATTTCTATTTAATTATAAATTATTTTAAATATTTTTTATTTACTTTTTAATATAAATATTATTTCTAGATGAAAACACAAAACATAAGAATTATCTTATTCAAAAATGTATTTTTTGACATAATTTTTTTTTTGTCACAAAATAGAGACCTTAAAAATAAAACTGACGAAAATAGAATTGAAAGTTTTATAAAAATATGTAAATATACATTTATTGAGTTAACTAATCCTAGACATTTCTATTTAAAGTAGAAGAACGAGGTTTTGGGGATAGCATTTCAGTTTTTTTTCTTTAAAAAAAAACTGAAAACTTGTCAAAATAAAAAAAATGTTATTTTAGTCATTTTAGTTTTTCTAGTCTATTTTTATGATAAAAATTAAAAAGATCTATTTGAGAGAATTCCCTAGGATAGACATAAAAAAGTTTTTGTCACAAATAGAGACCTTAAAAATAAAACTAACCAAAATAGAATAAAATTTTATCAAAAATATGTAAATATACGCTTATATCCTTTGGATTAACTCATCCTAGATTTTTCTATTTAGAGTTGAGAAGTGGGGTTATGTAGATAAGATTTCAATTTTTTTTTTGAAAAAATACTTAAACTTTTCAAAATAAAAAATGTTATTTTAGTCATTTTAGTTTTTGAGGCTAGTTTTGTGATAAAAACTTAAAAAGTCTATTTGAGATAATTGTCCTTATATTAAATTATAATCAATAATTTAGTATAACATATAAATTTATTTTAAATCTATGATAATTATATATTTAAATTCATTAAATTTGTCACTAACATTAACCACTCTAATTTTTAACTTGAGAGTTCATATGAGAAAATTAATTCACAAATAATACTATACTCTAGATTTTAACTCGCGCTTTGAAAATGCAAAAAAAAATTGATGAAAAGTTTATATACTCGCATTTTGCATTAATTTAAAGTATGTTTGGGCATAAAATCCTTAACACGAACTCTGAATCAGACCAAAACTAAAAAAGAACGTTCTGAAATGTAAGAAATACCAGAATGAGTCTTGTATGGTGGTGCAAAACATATATGGATCTAAAGTGTTATTATAAACCCGATCGAATAACCCAAAAAACTGAAAAACCCTGAAGAAACCCGAAAACTGATCCGAAAATCCAAATTAATTACAAGTATAAAAATTTGAAACATAAATTTGTACTTCAAATATTCAATTCTAGTTATTTTTATATGTTATCTTAGAATAAGTAAATAAGTATCTTAAATATTCAATTATATAAAAATAATGTTTTTTTTCTTCTTATGTTTTGCTTTTAAATTTGGATTTTAACTTCGGATATGACCAAACCAAATTAATATAACTCGAATATAAATGATATATAGTTACTTTGTGGATTTTAGGATGGGATGCAAACTAAAACTAAAACCGATGTATTACATCCTAACATGACCCATACACACATTATGAATTTATTTTTTTATTATTTACTTTTTCAAAAATATTTATGATAGAAATTAAAGTTTGTATGATAGAAATTAATTATATGTAACTAACCCATCTCATACTTGATTAATGTTTACATTTTTTATGAAATAAGCTGTAAAAATTTGTATATTAATGTACCATATAATATTAATCTTAACTGAATTTAGTATTGTATTTTATTAAATTAAAATATATTTAATATTCTAATTTATGAATTATATTAAAATATAAAGTATTTATTATTTAAATATCTTATTTTAATATTTTGCATTAATAAATTGAAGTATGTTGTAACTATATTAAGATATGCTATTATGTATAGTAATTATTCTAATTTATAATTTATGAACATGTAGTAAATCGATTAAGTTATTTTATATATATTATTTAGTGCAATAATATAATTAAAAATATGGATTATGTATATATAAATATTATAGAACTTTTATATCTTATTATATAAATCAAATTGAATTAATTATCATTTGTAATAAAATTAAAAAAATATAATTTTTTATTATTTAAGAGAAATATTTTAAACAATAAGGTTCGATATTGTAGATAAAAAGATATTAAAAATATTGTTAAAATGCAATATTAAAAGATACTTAAATATCTTTTGAAAATAGTTAAATAATATGTCAAGACTGTGTATATTTAATAGTTTTCTTGTATATAAAATAATAAAAACTAGATAAAATAATCCAATCTCGAGTATTTGAAGTAGATAAAATTTACTTCTATTTTAATAATATTGACTAGATTCTGATTCGCCCTTTCAAGAACATGTAAATTTTCTGTTTTACAATCTTTCTACAATTATATATATATATATATATATATATATTTGTGTGTGTTTTAATCATAATTGTGTTTTTATTTATAGGGAATAATCATATTTATGTAAAACTATTTTTTAAAATTATTATTAAGATGTTTGGATAATAATATTGAATTTGTGATGTTGCATAACTATACGACTGTCCCATAGCAATTTGACAAATTAAGTTTCAATTTTATTCATAATCAGTTATTAATTTCTTTTTAAAAATTATAGTTACAATTTTGTTTAGTAATCAAATAGTATAAATAGATAAATTTATATGTTTTCATTAGATTTTCATGAGTTGATTTCATATATAATTAGGGCTGAGTTGCGGGTCAAACCCACCCCGCTAAACCGCCAACTCGCGGGTTATAATTTTTTTTGTCAAAAAATTCGATCCGCAGAACCCACGAATGTATCTTTTTTATCCACACCCGTCCAGCTTAATTTTGCAGGTAACCTGCGGGTTATATATATATTTTTAAAAATGATTATTTAATTTAATTTTTATTAAAAATAATAAATTCATACTAAAAATTATATTTTAAAAAATTACTGTATTTTTTTTAAAAAAATATATATTTAGTTTTACAAAAAAAAAAATCTTTTCTAACAAGTATCCGTGATTCAAAATCCACCAACCCGCGTCCGCTTCGCATAAAATACTTATAATCCACATCCACCAATCAATTTTTTCAGATTATGCGGCCCGCACCCGCCCTGTAGCAGATCAAACGGGGCAGAACGCGTGGGCTAAGATTCATATTCCCAGGCCTATATATAATGATAGTAATGTCATAAAAGTTTTGTATGTTTTTTGTTGACCCTTTCATTTAATCAGTGTTTTGATATCCGATCCGGATCTGTGGTTGACCAGTAAAATTCTGGTTTGGATTTTGTGAAAAACCTAAAATTTAAAAGCCCACAAAAATCTGCAAAAACCTACTAAAGCCTAAAAAGTTGATACCGGTTGAACCACAGTTGAATCAATAGATAACTTTTACATTTTTTAGTTTTTGATTATGTTTTTAGATTCTGTTTTATATTCTAGGTCTCCAATTAAGAAGTTGGATTTTCACTGTTTAATTTTATAGTTGTGATTTTTACATTTTGATGAAGATTTCACTATGACACCTGGAAAAAAAAATGAAGTATACGATGGTAGAGAAAATCGAAATTAGTTGATGTGATTTGCTGGTAGTTTATTTTTGTTATTAACAATTTATTACAGTGATATTTTGCTTTTCGTTTATTTTGAATTTGAAATTTAGTTTATTATTCACATTAGACATATAAATATTTATGAATTTTATTACTTTATTTTTATTAGATATCATAACTCTTAACTTGTTACAGTAAAATTTCAATAGTCTAAACTATTTTTGATATTTTGTATGTCAAATAAAAATATAAAACTAAAATCAAGTATTTTATAAATACTTTTAAACATAAATATATACATATCCAAACTATTATTTTATGTTTTAAGAAACATTTTAGAATATTAAATTTTAGTTCCTTCATTTTTATTTTTATTTTCATAGCTAATTCATTTATTAATTTTTGGTTCACCCGCGGTTGATCTAGTAACCTAGTAGTCCGATAAGTCTTCTAATTCAGTATTCAGGTTGGCTTTAAAAACATTCCATTAAATCCAAGTTGACAAAATGTGTACAAATAATTTTGTTTTTCAAACCCATCTATTAACGTAACTAATGCTAGCCGCTGAGCCCTCATAATGGGTAGTTAGTCTAAAACTAAAGTTATTTAGATGCAGTTAGATTTAGAAGGTGGTTTTTTGCCTAGTATTTAAAATGTGGTTTCATGATATATTATACTTAAATAATTATTTAGATACAGTTATAAAATAAGTTGAAAAATACACATATATATCAATTGGTCATGTTGTTGTTTTAATAGAATAGATATAGAATAAAATGTTGGAAAATGGTTAAGTATATCTAACTATGTTTATTAATATGAAAGAGTAGACGTGGAAATAAACAGATGAACATAACGGTTGAATATATTTAACCATGTTTATAAACAGATTTTGATCGATGCTTTAAAACGCGAATTTATTATATATATATATATTAAATTGATTGTTCTATATATTATTTTAAAAATCATATTATATTGATAGATGAAAGAATTTTTTTTTTCTAAATTGTATAATTTATTAATTAGTTTTGACATTTTTTCATGTACACTTTGTTTGTTATAACCTCAAAATTATATTTTTTTAAAAAAAATACTTACAGTTGTGATTTAGTAATACAAATGATATGTGCATAGTAATTAAAGAAAGAAAACTAAAAACTTACTTGATTTGTCATTTTGAAATGTGGGTGATGTTGTACTGTACAGAAAAACTGTTTTTTATCGACTGTTTTTTTAAAAAAAAAAACTCTTTTGTCCTATTTAAAAGTATAATAAAATAAGTCAATAATTATAACATTTTTTTGAAGTTCCCATATAGAAGAAACAGTTGGAGGAAGAGGATTCATCTTTCGTATTATTCATATAAAAATGTAGCTAGTTATGCATGGTTACAAAAAAGACTTATATGTAGTTAAATTGATAATCTATGTTTGGACTGAACTAATATCAATGGGATATGTTTATGTTTTAATAATATTGATGATTGATTGTTCATTGGATCTAAAAATCTACGTATAGCGGTCGTGTATAATTTTAGTGGTAAAAAGGTGTTTATAAATGATTTTGTATGTTCAAATCTGTGGTCACCATATGATTTCACAGAAAAAAAAAAAGATCTTTGCAACAAACATTCCGAGTAATAACACTCACAACTGAGCCTTAGTTTAAAAAAAAAATAACACTCACAACTGCTTGCATATGCTACTGTCATTGATCACGATGCTAGAAACAAATTGTCAATACTAATCGCACATAAATAATTAATTTAAAACATGATCAAATAAATTGACACCACTTGATAATTTTGTACTGGGAGCTACAAATTGGATAGGGAGCGTGAACTTTTGTTAATATTGAGAAAATATTTGCACTGCATTGCTATGTTTGGTTGCACATCAGAAGTATGCTAATCGAAAATATGTTGAAACGTTTCTAATGATTTAAAACAAAAAAAAAATTAGAAATAAGAGAGAGAATAAGAAACGATTGTCTATATTTCAACATATGTCACTAAATTACTGGCTTGATTTATTATTTTAGTTTAAAATTTAATAAAATTATATTCAAATTTTAATATTTTATTTGTTATGTATAATTTTTGAAATACTAACCACTAATGTTGTTCTAAATATCAACAAAATATAGTTTGATATTACATAGAAAAGGTCTATGGTCGAATAGTCAACAAATCTATTCATATAGTACATATTTTCCAAAGAAGCTGGATTCAAAATGGAGTTGCTTGCATGGAAAATTCACTTCACTATTTCCATTGAAAAAAGGTTCACTTCACTATCAGAAGATGACACCAGTTAGACGACAACAGCTTTAAGTTGTATAACGAAGACATCAACAATTTTGCTCAAACATGATATGATAGCTAAAAGAGGGATTTGATAGTCGACACTTTTCTCCAAGAGCACCAAGCTCAAGCTCTCACCCGGTATCTCACTTATAGAATATAATAAAACGATTAAAAAAGTTAGAAAGAGGAGAGAAGAATTTTAATGGGGTTCTGGTTTGAGAAAACCCTGTATATTCATAAGCATATTTGTCATTCAGCTATTAGACTAATTAAATTAAAAGAACTAAGTAAACATAATTGTCTAAATAAAATATCAATACTTCTATTTTTGTAAGAAACTCTTACAAGCTCTCATTAATAATGGTGCCCTGAAAATATTTTCCAAAGCAAAAAAAATTATATAATTATCAAAGCAACAACAAATACTTATTTATCAAGAGCCAAAGACACATTATCTTATCATTTGGAAAATATAAATATATCACAAACATAAGTTAATTGGTTTATTTAGAAAAAATACACACTAAATGCAAAAGTCACTAGTTCAGACGCAAGCACAAACAAACAGTCGACACACTAATCAAGTTCCAGTCTCTCCATCCAACAGGCTCCAAAGTTGCTCAACGTCAAACGCGGAGGTTGCGCCCTTTTTTGTTGCTGTAGCTTCTGGAAAGATGGCAGCTGGATCTTGGCTCTCATCTAGCAAAGTCTCCCACCACATATTCTGACCATCCATTAAATCACTAACAAGCTCAGATTTATCATCATCTTTGTTACATGTGATTATATTTTCACAAAAATTATTAGAGTCGTTGAGTCCAAGGCATAGGGGAACAATTTCAGTTTCTGGCATGCCAATGATATGGCTGCAGCCGTTATTAACGGTGAAGGATCGAGGTCGAGGTTTGAAAACATCGATTTTTTGGACTGGTGTAGTAGAAGAGCAAGGAATGTTTCTCTTTTTCAGCTGGGTCTTACAGCCTGGTTCATGTTTCTTACTCAAATGGGTGTTCCAGTAATTTTTGACGTCATTGGCGGTCCGACCAGGTAATCTACCAGCAATTAAAGACCACCTAAGCATGCATTTGAAAGATTAGGATATATATATACATATGTGACGACTTAGTAATTTTACATATGAAACATAATTTTTATTAAAAAAAAATCAAGTGATTAAGCCGAATTGAGGAGGATGCGAAATAAAGTTGAATATATGTCTCGAATGTAAACCTGTTTCCTAAAAGCTTATGAAGGCGAAGAAGAAGATCAACTTCATCAGAGTTAAGTTTCCCTCTCTTGATACTTGGCTTCAAATAGTTCAACCATCTTAGCCTACAACTCTTCCTGCACCGATTCAGCCCTACAAAACCAATAAGTGACACTAATTAACATTATTGATTGGAAGAAAATAGACTGCTTCCGTGTTTCCTAAAATTTTATCAAGAAGAATCTGATACACCAATAGAAAGGTATTCCACGCAAACACACGTGTTCGTGCAGAAAATTTCGCTGAGTTCACTTACCAAACGACAAATCAACAAAGAGAGTCGCCATCTTTTTGGTTGTTGGCGTCAGAAAGTTAGTCTTAAATACAGATCTTTATTTATCTCGGCAAACTTAATAAGAACAGCATAAATGTTTTTCGCATTAACAACGTTATAAAATATGAAATCTATGATTCAATAATTACAACGAGAAAAATATGATTGTGCACCCCGATGTTAATTAATTTCTAGTATATGATAGACAGAGAGAAAAAAGAATATACGTAGTATATTGATTATATATGTATTTGTGTGCAAAACAATAAAAAGTAATATAGCAGCTCTTGTTTTATTTTATTTTTTGAGAAAGGAACTCTTGTTTTGTTGAGAAAGAACATACCAGCTCTTAAAGGAACTTGGTGCCATTTCCCTTCTCCATACTTATCAATGCACTGCCTCAAGAGATTATCTTCTTCAGCAGTCCATGCACCTTTTCTCAACCCTTTGGAAGAACCCTCCATGGACCAATGATAAGTATTAGAAAAGTATCTAACCAATATTTTATTTTTTTTAAATTAAAGGCAAAGGATTGAGGAAAATGGTTTCTTTTGTGCTTTGTCAAATTCTTCTAGGGCTTTATTTATACACGTGACGGGCAGAGGGAAGTGACGTGCATGTCTAATATCCACATTTCATGTTTTATTGTCGTGTTTAATTTGCTAATTCAGTTAGTTATGTTATGTTGCTGATTTAGACTAAAAAAAGAAAAGGTTCGTAGCATTTAATCTCTTGATCTTTTTCTTCAGTGCTTTAAAGAAAACATGTCTCTTAGCAAAATTAGGAGAAAGGACGCGATTAAGATGGTTTATATGACTAAGACCATGATTAACCCATGGTTCTTATGATATGATTCTTAGCGAAAGTTAAGAAACTGTTCTTAATTTCGAACTAAAAACGCTAAGAATCGGTTCCTAAAGTCCTTCATTAAGAACCGGTTTTGAGAACCGGTTCTTAGCGTTTTTAGTTAATAGTTAAGAAACAGTTTCTTAACTTCCGCTAAGAACCCCATCATAAGAACCATGGGTTAATCATGCTCTAAGAGCGGGAGCAGCTTCGTGCACCAGAGTTAGAACAGAATAGGTGGATGTAGGACTAGCGGACCTATTCAGTGTAATGGGGTGTCATGTTAAATCTATAAAATTTATAAAATGTATGGTAAAAGTTGTTCTTTGAGACCCCTAAAACTAGTGTTCAATGCTCCTTAATTTTTTTGACCCCTGTTAAAATGGTTCATTGGTCCGCCAGTGTAGTAGGAGTACACAATTTGCAAAATAGTACTGTACTGTTTTTTTTTCTGTCAATAAATTTGTGAACAAAAAACCAGATACAATAATTATGAGTACACAAATCACTATTCTGCAAATTGTTCTATGATATCAAAATTATTCTGTATTTTAAAGTGTCACGTTGTTGAGTATGTTCTTTTGGTAAAGGAGTTCAAAAATATAACTTGAACTTCATTTGATATTAAAACAATAAGATTGATGAAATCCAGCATAATCATTTGCTCAGAGATTTTCATATTTCACAATATATGATGTTCTTGTTTGATAGCTTACGTCCTGTTTCATAGGTAATCTCTGAAATCTTATCCCGAACAAACTCTGTTCTACTGTAGTTTTACCCCCCCCCCCCCTCCCCCCATTGTAACCGAGTCCAAGTTTGGGACTTTCCTACCCTTCCAACAGAGAGAATCTTCTCCAGATCCTTGGTATCATTATTCAGCATGTGAATTTGCTTTCTAGTTTCAGACCTGATATCCTCTCTGTTTCAGATTCTTCTTTCCACATAGCCAGTTTCTTCGTTTGAACTGTCTTAGTAGATTAAAACTGTCTGGGAAATATGAAACTAGAAAATAGTATATTAAATGATAGTTTCTTCGTTTGAAACACATACATATCATAACAAGTATGCTGAAATCTCATCTTTGTTAATCCGGCAGAAAGGTATCATCAGTAAAACACGTGAGAATAACAAAACAAAACAAAGTACAACAAGTTAAGGGAAGTCGTTGAATTTTACTGTTTACTAGTGGCATGTTCGCGCGGAGTTGTAGCCATGTGTGTGTGCTATTTGCATAAGTTGTTTTTTTGCTTAGGACTGTTTGGTTAATTTTTGAATTGTATGTGTTGTATTTGTTATCGAATATACCGTAATGATGGGATGCGGTTTTTTTTTTTTTTTTTTGAAGTTGTAGTTCTTTCCATGATGGATATTTGTCTGAGTGAAAGGTCAAATGTTGATTGTATTAGTTTTTCGTGGGAACGTCTTTTTAATTTAATATAATTGTCTGAGAAAAATGAGATTCGTAAAACATAAACGAAGAGGAGTGCATATTTAATATATTTGTGGTAACATAGACCCCAAAAAGTGTTATTGATGAAGTTCTGGAAAATAACTGTGAGCTGATGTTTTATTTGTAGGATTTAAAAACGAAGCAGTACGTATCAAATAAAATATATGAACTTTTTCATTTGTTTATACAAATAGCATTGCTTGCAAATGATGCATCATGTGTTCGGCAATCTAACTTTTGCATAGATTGTTAAAGTGACTAAGCAGAAGATGTGTAGTACCCACCCCTGTGTTGCACCGAGAGGATACAGGGAAAAAATGAGGATGGGAAATGGTTAAATTAGAAATAATAGTGTAATCTAAAAATAATAAAGCCAAACCGAGATCTCTATTACTCGAAAAGAATCCAATTGAGGTTGAACATTCAAATCACACACCTTGTGGAAATCTCTCCCTTTCAACTTTAGAGAGGGTTATCGGGACCAAAATTTATGAGGAGTTTGATAATTCTACAAGTTGATAGATATTTTTACAATCATGCAGATTTAACAAATATTGTATCAACTTTATCAAATATTTTGTATTGACTCTCATCGATTGTTACTGACTATCAAAGATTTTTATACATATCTTTCTCAAAAAATATTCCTTCTAAGATAATATATACAAGTTTTCTATAACTTTTCCAAAATTGTTTGATATAAAACACATATGTGTATATACATATAACACATTGCTACTTTTTTCTGATAAAAATATATATTGACATATAATAGTTTTTCTCAATATCTTTCTGATGGTGCTTTAAGAGTGATATCAATAAAGAACATCATTTTTTTTTTTTTTATGTTTGGAAAACTCAAATGATAACACACTATAAACGTCGATCCCAAATATTCAAACAGTAGACTTATTTATATATTTTGCTTAAGGAGTAAAGCATCCCAAATCATGTTCTTATCTTATGACTTTCGAATCTTTCAATTTCACAACAAAAAAAACAAGAACATCACCAGCATCTTCTTATTTCAGGTTGCATAGTTAAGAAACACATTAAAAAACTAACGAATGTCGACAAATGAAAACATTAATGTCAATGAAAGGTAAGAAGAGATGAGTGGGAGATGTGTTTGTCGGTGAGTATGTTTTTATTACATAGACTTTTAAAATCTTGTGAAGAAACATGATATTTTCAAAATCTAGTCTTATGAGTAAAAGTATAGAAAATTTATATCCTAATAACAATAGAATTCAATAGAATTACAAAATCAATAAAACATAGACTTTTTGAATAACAAAAAAATTGAATAGAATTTAAAAATTCTCATACCAATAATAATGGACTTTACTAAGATTTTAAAATTACATAAACCAATAACCATGGAATCTCGAAATTTTATAAATCATCTAGAATTTGTTTACCAATAACTCTCCTTAGACAATGAACCTATCAACAAACCTATGTATGCATACATTTACGTTTATGAGGCAAATGAAAAAAACAAAGCCCAATTAATTACAAATATTGTGAATCTCTATTAAGTTGAAAGGTTGTGTTTTTATTTTTAATCTTTTAAGTTTGTTTGGAAACAATGTGTCCGTTCAAAAGTTATTTAATTTGAAAAATATGTCTTTCAAAATTTTAAATATTTCAAAAGTTTTGAAATAATGTGTTCGCTCAAAAGTTAGTTAATTTGAAAGAAAGTGTCTACTCAAAATATATTTATTTTTGAAAAGATGTATCTATTCGAATATAAGAATACTATTCAATTAACTATCTATAAATAAAAGGCTGTGATTATTCATTAAAAACTGATTATAATTTAAAACGTTGTAATTTTTCAACGAATTCTTTGAATACTTATATATATAGTCTATGTTACATAGAAAATTGTGTGTTTTCATTATTTATGATTAATTAGCTGTAAGAGTCATATCCTTCTATTATAAAAGACACATTAGTTTTTTAAATAGAGTTGTTAATCTATATATTTGGTGATCAATTATGTCATCAGTTTTTTATAAGTAGAAAAATTTTAAATTCCTACAGTCTTATTTTTTGTCGATTCCAACAGTCATATTTGTTCCTTAATTTTAATCTAACGGACATAAAATTCTCCTGCTCTAATTGGTTTACATCATCAAAGTAGTCGAATAATTGACACCTTTTTCCGGACAGTTTCATTCTCAAACAACACAATCTTTAGATCATACCCTCTCTGATCAATATATACATATCTAAGTTCCCTGTTTTTACATATGATGCATGTTAGTCACTCTATGGCCACGTTTCGAGACGAACGAGAACCTAGAATTTTGATGCTTGTCTAAACCAAAAATTTGCTGAAGACGACGACATCCATTGACCAAAAATTTGTTGTATAAGCAAACAATACAATATGAATTAATCGGAAATTTGATTGGGGAACTAGAAATTTCAATATGCCAGCGAGAGAAATAGAGACTTTTCCAACGGCGAGATTGATTTTAAAGTCTTTGAAGTTGCTTGTTTCCTTTCCTAAAGTGTGGAACTAGTTATGCCTAGAGTGGTGGTTATTATGGGGCTCTATTGTAATACCGCGAAAATCCTGATTGAAAATCACGAAACGATTTGCGGACGCCGTTGGAAAAGTCTATAACGTGTATAAGGATAGAGAAAAGTGAGTTCGTTACTCTGATTTTCTAATATTAATATGGGTATGTAGTTGAAGATGTTGTGTCAGATAAGAGAAAAAAAAAGCGGTTTCTACATCTCATCTTTTACTATCTACTTGATTTTTTTTTTTTTTTTTTTTTGAGCAGTTACTTGATTTC